>JAQPPZ010000772.1:7800000-8290000 GCA_028583015.1 Wollemia nobilis
TGCAAATTGAAATGTCACAGCCCACCTGTTGGACTTCCAAGGAAACATTAATTGATCCAAAGGATCAATTAATACTTGAATTTTAAATTTTTTTTTATTGAGTAAATATTTCTTATACACATTCGTCGTGGGGATTGAACCCGGGTCACATCACCGATAATGCAAGTGGCATCCCAAATTTAAAATTTGACCAAACCCTATTAATGCTACCAAACATTAATAAAAAGGGTTTAATTAATAAAATTAGGGGATGGTAAAATTATTCCATAAAAATCCCTAAATTAAAGCTAAATGCACTCTACCAAATTTATTAGAAGGGTTTTGAATTTAATTGAGATTTTGGTAAGATTTTGGAGGAAAATAGAAAAAGACTTTTGTTTGCAAAAATATTAATTTGAGAAAATTATCTTTCACAAAATCGACTTATTAAATTAAGCCCAATTTATTACAATTAGGTGAACCCTAAAATCTATCTAATTTTGAAAAGACCCAAAAAGGACAAGGTCATAATTTAATAATAAAAATGTGCATGTGTGTCTAGTGGATGCACTATTCTCCATGTCACCTGACCCCTTCCAAATAGTATTAATGCATGCTTTGCAGTTGCACTTGGAAAAAGGGAAGGCCTAAAATGGGCAAAGTACTCCTACCTTACCCTCTCTTGTCTTGTCCTTAATTTTTAAATGATAAAAAGGAATCCCCACTATTTGTGTGAACTCCAAAAAAAGGTTCCTTTCAATATTTTAATATTAAACTCACCACTTGCTCATAAGGGAAGAAGAGATTGTAAAAATCTATTAAAAGGAGAGACAAGCAATGAAAAGGGGAGGAAAAACATGGGCTTAAGGAGTATGCTCTCTACCTTGGTAGATCAGAAACCAAAAAGCCTTAGGATAGTACTACGTGGTAATTAAACAATATCTTGTAATGTTAAAAACTAATTTTAGCATTTGGATGGACTTATGATAGCTAGCTCTTGGGAAGATGCTAGAAGCATACATAGACAAAGGAAGCTTCAACACCTTGCAAGAATCCAAGGGCTTCCCTTACTCAATTTGCATAAGTAATAATTTATTGAACGATATATGGTTTGAATGTCTCCCTTGTTATTTTAATCTAAAAGTTGTTTGGTTGGATGCTTTGAAAGAAAGTTTAGAATCAAAGTGATTAAAAAAAAGTATATATATATATATATATACAGATTTATCATATTTTCAAAACTAGGAATGCACTGCAACCACATATATGATTCAGAATGTGACTTGATAATATATCAAACCAGACTCTTTATGCCTTATTTTTTTTAAAAATTATATTGTACGTCTCAATCATCCCCTTGCTATTAGGGGTTAATTTTTAGATAGTGAATACTCTGCTTCGGAAGCTACTCGATACATCTATCATTATGAATCTTCGATTGGATCACTATATATGTTTATAAGAAAAGGATAACAACTTTTAAAAAATTATGATTTATATAGTATTAAATCATTCACCCCATTGACCTTATGGGTCTGTAGGTCAAACCCTATTTACTAAATTTAAAAAGGTAACTTTGCTTCAGTCAGGAAGACCTTGGTAGAAAGCATACCACCGAATGTGTATATTAATTGCCATCTCCAGTCTTCCACAATCACCACCGAATGTGTCTAACCATGCTAACACCACTTGCATACCCTTTTGGCCATGATTTAGTGGTTATAAACCATAAATAATGAGGAGGCATTTGCTTTACCTTTTTTCCCAAACTAGTGGGGGTGGGATATTAGGGTATATTATTGAGTATTGAATCACTTGTGATTTTGTGATCAAACCCTTCCTATTTTCACACAACACATATACCTGAGACAATGATGCTCCTTAATAAATTTTGGACAACCCTCTCTAAAGGTTTAAATTAGTGTGAAGAGATGTCTTATCAGACTCATATGATATTAGCAACATGAAGACTGAGAAATCCAATATATAGATTTAAAATTGTCAAGGAGGGAAGATCTGATTTACGATCGCTATAGAATATTGTTGAAAACTTCACTTGAATTTTCTTAGTGGAGATAGGTGCCCTTTGGAAGAAATAACTACCTAGATAAACTCGCATCCCTATTATAGCACTTACATCCCTATTGTTTAATGTATGGGCAAGCATGTTTCAAGTTGTAGACTATAGAACCCTACACTTTTACTTTGATATAATTGATGTATACTCTGGATATTCTTAAGTATACTAGAAAATCTATAACCAGATCTGTTGAAAGATAAGAATCTATTCCAAATGCATTTCATGAATGTAAAATATGATCTATTTCTAATTTGACAACAAACCCTTAGCAGTGCGAAGCACATCTAGATTCTCTTTTTAAAACCCTTAAATTTGCAATATTTTGGATGATAGGGAAGGAATAGAGGGATCTTGAGCTATGCACACTTGCTATCAAACCATCGGGTATAGGTAAGGTAAGCTTCATTGTCATTGAAATACACCCTTCATTCCACATGCACTAGGAAGTGGGTCGAAGGTAATTTATATGGTGGAGGACGCAAAGAGGCTTGTATCCAAGAACCTAGGTGCTTGGGTAAGCCCTACCAAAACTATTTACCTTCCCTCACATATGATATCCTACATTTGTTCTATGCTATTAGTGATATGTTGACTACCTTGATCGATTTATTGTCCCCTAGATGCTTGGGGTCCATGTCGTACAATTCATCCACATCACTAATGTTTGTGCTTTGAGCAAGGTCCAACCTGACCACGTGTGGTTCACCAAGTGTGTTGGGTCTGATTATAGTTAGTTTCTTTAGGAAAGGTCTAATTTGAGCGTGTGTGGCTCACTAAGTATATCGGCTCTGGTTAGAGTTAGTTGTACACCCATTGGCTTAGGGTGATACACAATACAACATTTTTATAATATAACCATTGGGCTTTCTATGACCGTCAGGTCAAACTTTGGGTAATAATATTTGGAGAAAAATTAACCCCAATTTTCTATGCTCTTAAGAGCTTTGGAAAATATTTATAAGACTAATCTTGGCAGAAATCAATGGGTTAAATAGATTTTAAAAGCAAAAATCAAATGTGTTAAATGGTTTAATAGGTTTTTATTAAATATTTCTTGTACTTAGCTGGAGATAAAGTCAGCACTTAAGGTACTATACTTAATGAAGAATTTGGAATGCAAAGTTGAATATAACTAGTATGTAGTCTTGCTTGATAGATTACAAGATAAAATTTGGGGGTTAAGAAATAATCGTGTTTGATTCAATTGCAAGATAGTTTTATGATTGTCGATAGGGTAACCTTGGCTGATTGAAATTTAAGGTGTAATCTTGTGTGATAGATTATAAGGTTGATTCATGTTTAAGGTTTAATCTTGTGTGATATATTACAAGGTTGATTTGTGTTTAAGGTGTAATTTTGTGTGATAGATTACAAGGTTGATTTGTGTTTAAGGTGTAATCTTGTGTGATAGATTACAAGGTTGATTAAGGTGTAATCTTGTGTGATAGATTACAAAGTTGATTTGTGTTTAAGGTGTAATATTGTGTGATAGATTACAAGTTTTATTTGTGTTTAAGGTGTAATCTTGTGTGATAGATTACAAGGTTGATTAAGGTGTAATTTTGTGTGATAGATTACAAGGTTGATTTGTGTTTAAGGTGTAATCTTGTGTGATAGATTACAAGGTTTATTAAGGTGTAATCTTGTGTGATAGATTACAAGGTTTATTTGTGTTTAAGGTGTAATATTGTGTGATAGATTACAAGGTTGATTTGTGTTTAAGGTGTAATCTTGTGTGATTGATTACAATATTGCTTTGAAGGTGTAATCTTGTGTGATAGTTTACAAGGTAATTTTGTGATTTAGGTTTAATCTTGTGAGATAGATTACAAGGTTGTTTTGTGGTGTAATCTTGTGTGACAAATTATGAGGTTAGTTTATAATCTATGATAGTTTACAATATTTATTGGTATTTAAGGTTTAATATTTTTTGATAGTTCACAAGGTAACCTTATTTGGTAGGTTACAGGGCAAAGAAGATGTAATATTTTATGTTAGATTAAAAAGGTAAAATTTGTAGGGACTCTAACATAACCATATAAATGATCCTATTAATAGATTATAATAATTATAGTAAGATATAGTGGAAGTTGTCTAAGTGTGAAATGGAAATGTGGAAGATTAGGTATGATATCTAATTTTGGAGAGAGTATGGGATCTCTCCATGTGAGATGAAACTTTAGACAAATTCCAGATTATATTGGGTTATAATGACATCTAGGTTGGAGAATGAACGTCAGATTCATTCTCGAGGGAATTATGGGGTTCCATCTTGGCAAATGATGAAAATTTTCATTAATATGTAACCAATGATATTTCATACACATGTAGTTATAAGAATTTGTGAGATTCTTATTATTGCATTGATGGATTAAAGAAAGGAAATGTAGCATTTCCTTAATTGCATCATGTTTTAAAATAATGAATATGTTGGTTCCTTTAATTGCATATTGATTTATAAAGGGATCTACGGGATGCCTTTCTATATTTGTATTTATGATAATTTGAGTTTATGAAATTAGAGGAGAAACATATTTTGGAGTTTGGGTTTATTCCCCGTCAAGGTTCCCAAGGTATATGCTTGTGTACTTCTATTTTATGGTTTGAAATTATTGTTATGCATGGATGTTATACTTGTTTCCTATTATGATTTGTTAGATTTTGGATATAGATCATGATGAAAGAAGTAAACACTATTTTATTTACAATCAAATGATGTATTTAGATTCTTATAAAGCATGTTATATGATGCAATCTTTTGTTAAAAAGTAGTATTCCATGCATGAGAATAGATTGTGATTAATATTTTGACTATAATAATTGCTACCTTAGTGTATCTTTGATATGATGTAATAGTTTATACTTTAAATCAAGTGAAAGTCTTGATGTGAATAAAGTAGCCTTTATATATATTGTTTTTAATAGTATGTGCATGATATTTTGTTGCAATTAATGAAATTAGGAGGATGGATTGAAATGACATTCAATTGATTATGTAACTAAAACTCCTAATAAAGAAGAGGTAGAAATAGTTAAACCAAGGGATCATACATATAATGATGGGATGAAAGGTTGGATAGGAGTTGGTCACTCCTATCACAAGATTTGACACTGACCATGTCATAATTCTCTCAGTTACTTCCTTCCCTGCATGGTGTTGATCCAAGTATACTTTTTTGTGACTTAACATGATAAATATAAACAAAAAAATTCTATCTTAGGGTTGGTTGGTAATGTGGGTTACTATAGTTGGTATCAGAGCCTAGGCTAGTTAATGGACTCTAGTGATGGGTCTAGGCTAGAAAATATATGGGGATTTTTTTATAAACCTATAATAGTTCTTTATGAACTCTAAATTGATAGATAAATAGTAAGTGTAGAACAAGTGCTTAGAAGCTACTAATGTGCAGATATTTTCTCCCATGCCCGTATTCACTAGTGAATTAGGATGGAAGAGTGTGGGAACCTCCTAAAAATTGTGGAGTACCAAAGAGACCATTGAGAAAATATGTTTGACACTTGTGGAATATAGCTAAGCCTCTTCATTACTAAGGTTTTTTTTGGAAAATGAATACAATGATTATCAAGTGGAAAAATATTAGATTTTATCTCATATCGTGGATATTAAGGGTTGAATAAAACAAGTAAGGTGAGATGGTAGACATTAAGTGTCTACGAGGGTTTGTGTGATAACCCCCTTAATCCCCATTATGTGATATGTGAAGAAGCATTGCAATTAATTAATGGTCTATTTGCATGATAGGACTTTTTAGTCTTCAAGGCATACATCAAATGTATGGGGTGAAAGAGACCTAACATGAGTCTAGTGTTAGATAGAAATGGAAATGGGTGTTCTTGTTAAAATAGACAAGAGAATTCCCAAGAGCATGGTATGTTTTATTACCCACTAGTATTAATAGGAGGTTTGGTCACTCCTATCCATAGGATAGACATTGACCACGTTGATTTTTGTGAAGTGAAGCCTTGGACTTACTTGAGTATTCATATTTAAGAGAACCACATGGGGACTATGCTAAAGTAATCCCTTGATCATAAATATAGCTATGTTAAGCTATAAATTTCCTAAAAGAGTATTGGGAATTAAATATTATTTATAGAAGAGTAATCCATAGGATAATGAGAAGGTAAGATCCTCAATTAGTAGCAATACTACCATGCAATAAGGCAAGAGTCTGGGTGAGGTTAAGAGATCAACAAAATAATGTTTTTCTTTTATATACTTGATAAAATACACTCATGGTTTTCAACTAGAGGCTATGGTGTAGGAAATGATAGAGACATTATTTGAACATGGAAGCTGTCCAAATAACACTAGAAACATCTTTTGATATGAAACCTCGGTATGGCAAAGGAGAGCAAGAATGGTGAGACTTCATATTTAAGCATGGAAATCACCCAAATCTCAACAAAGATATGTTTTGACATGAAATTTTGGTGTGAAACCCTAATTATCATCACCAAAAGAGACTTCACAAACCTCTCCAAGTACCCTAACTCTGTAGAAAAGTATGCCACCCGACCACCTAGGTGGTGGTCAAGTATAATAAGGTGTGCTATGCTATTTAAACAAGGGACTACCCTCTACACAATGCATGTGGTATTATTATCCACACAATTAAACTAGGGCATAAACATTCAATAGATGTTCAAAGCACCGAGAGACCTCTATTGTATATAAAAAGGAAAACATAATTCTAATCTTAAGGTATTAGAATAGTAATGTGATAAGGAATGACTATAGATATGTCAAACCTAGTCAAGAAAGTTTACAGAGTCAATAGAAGAATAGCTATTGGAAAATATGTGATCATAGAAAAGATTCCTGGAAGATAAGAGTTACCTTAGAAATCAAAGTAACTCATAATATCCCTTGCATAAGGTAAACATACATCTCATTTAAGTGAGTGACCTAGTATATATGTATTCCAAGAAATAATTTCCTATATGACATAGGAAGGACTATAAAATGTGTTAAATAACAAGATGAGTTGATGACTAAACTCAACTTAGCATAAGTTGAATTAATATTAATAAAATAACCATGATAAAGGTTTTATGATAGTACCATGTGTACATATAAATGCAACCTTGATAGTTGGAAATGGTACATTAATGGATGCAACTTCTAAAAGGATGCATGGGTGAATGTGCGCTCATTCGATGGAGCCTCAAAAAAGACAGTTATAAGACACCTTGAGGTCGCATTAATGAGACACCCATAACAAGGTGATACGACCATAAGTGTTTTCGTAAGATGAATTATTAACTTGAGAACTTTAGGAAAGGAAATAGATTGGGATCAACGATATAGTACATCTACATCGATTGAGATGCGATCAATGGTGGGTATTGAATAGAATTGAATAATCAAGGTGCTTTCGATCAAATTTCTGTTCAAACCCTATGTACCATAAATTGACAACTAGCTGAAAATTTGGGAGAATCGAAGATGTGTTACTCTGTAAGCATTCAAAAAGTGAGAGTTCTACCCATGAAATGCAAGATGGTAGCACTTATGCTGGGGTTGGAATTACTATTTATGGATACAATGGTATCAAGCCCTATAGTTATCCTTATGATCATACTCCTAGTGCTTGTCAATCTACTGATCCACACTCTCTGAAGTAGGAGATGGCTTTCGACGGTGCTGAAATGAGCCAAGGAAACAAGTGGTTTTTGGAAAGGATGTGGTTATGCTAGAAGCTGGTAGGACAACTGAAGGTACATTTGAGGTTGTTGTTAGATTAGATATTTCTAAACAACCATATCAAACCCAAGAAATTTTATGGGTCCAAGAAAAGAGGAGATTAGAGGATGATAAGGATGCAACCATAGAAGAACGAGATAGTCTCAGGGTAGTAGAAGCACAAATAAGTGATTGGAGAGCCAACACCATGGCAACTTTATACATAGAAAATGCACAACCATGATAGGCAAGTTAGGAATACAAGACTAAATTTCTAAATACCTATTATAGGGTATGGTAAACCATGGAATAATCATCCCATATCCACTAGCAGCTAGAACATAGTGTAGGTGAGGGAGAGTCACACATGAAGCTTGAAGAACAACCCGAGATAGAGGCCGAGAAGTCATTGGAACAACTACCCCACCACCTTCTCCAGTTGAGGGTTTAGGTCCAACATAAGAATAGTGATAGGACCGAAGGACAGTAGCCTTAAGGGCTACAAAAGTGGCTGAAATCCACCCATTGTATATTGTAGGGAAGATAATTGTAATCCAGGAGGTATTTTGCTTATGTAATATAAAGCAATGTTCATCTAATGAGTGAATTAGTTTATTTGATTGTATTCCATTAAGATTTGGATTGGATGGTCCCTAATACTTAAGTCTTCTTGTTTTTCTTCTAAGTAGTGGCTCAAAAAATTCCAAATAATAGGAAGCTTTTGGAAGGTCCTAAGCAGGTAAGCTTGGACTAAGTAACCTATATGACATGTTGATCACTTAAATGTCATCTATAATGACTAGATATTAGGTGAAAAATGTCTTGGAGGGTAAGAAGAAGGTATTTCGGGATGCATCTGTATATGATTCTAACAAAACTTAATGAAACATAATCTTATTCTAGTAAATATTTAAAACTAACTTAAATAAGCAAGGTTAGACATGATTTTATTTTAATATGGAAACACTCTTAAGAGGTATAAGAAGAGTGTAGGATCCCCTCTTACAATCAAATAAATCACGTTTTAATGATTTTTATGACCCCTTAAGGGTGGTCGTAGGTACTATTGATGAGTGATAGTATGATTTTTATGACACATTACATGGCGTAAGTATGGTCGTAGGTACTATCGATGAGTGATAGTATGATTGTTACGACACCTTACATGGAACAAGTGTGGTCATACATGCTATCGATGAGTGATAGTATGATTTTTATGAAACCTTACATGGGGTAAGTGTGGTCATAGGTACTATCGATGAGTGATAGTATGATTGCTATAACTTTTTACATGGTACCTTACAAGGGGTAAGTGTGACCATAAATATCAATAAGGCATCGAAAGCATAGTAAAGATGATCATTGCTATTGGATTTTTTCATTCAAATATTACACGTATTCATGTTCTTCTCATCCAACTATTGATCCACTGGTGAATTAAAGTGGAAGAGCTAAGCGAACCCTCCATGTTTTATGGGTCTT
Source organism: Wollemia nobilis (assembly GCA_028583015.1). Taxonomy (NCBI): domain Eukaryota; kingdom Viridiplantae; phylum Streptophyta; class Pinopsida; order Araucariales; family Araucariaceae; genus Wollemia; species Wollemia nobilis. The sequence goes on from JAQPPZ010000772.1 coordinate 7,809,249, forward strand.
AAGTGGTGTATCTTAGACTCTTTTGTGGGATGCACTTGACATTTGTGTCTCTTGAGATATAAATCTTGCAATAGACTAATTGAAAATGGGTACCAGGGGACATCAAGAGTGATGCACTGGTGGTGGAAAATGGGTTTGCCAAGATGGTGGTAAATGGGTTTGCCAAGATGGTTTCAAGATATATGGGTATCTTGAAGGAAGAAGTATGAAAATTATATCTTTGTCTTTGATGACACCTGTGCATAAACATGTTAACTCATAAAAAGGAGCTATCAAGGTATGGTGTGATACTCCTTTGTGAGAGTTTTGATGCATTTAATTAGACATATGGAGTCTAATTTATTATTAAAACATGAATTCATGTTATCTCTAAAAACATATTTTCCAGTTCTCTTGTTGCAGTATTTTACTATCATTGACTATGTTGTGATAGATGCTTTGATGCTTTGTTTTCATGATGAAAATTGTGTATTGATGATGTTTTCAATACTTATTATTGATGCAATATGGATGTTTTATTGCTTTAATAACATGATATTATTGATAATTTGCACTTTTGCAGGTCCAGGTACTCTTGTGGATGGAATATATTGCTTACCATCAGGATCGAGACACTAGAAATAAGGAAAAATAATGATGATTCTATCTAATTTGTAAAATACTAATGTTGATTTTATTTTATTTTGCATTAACTAAGCTACGAACTAATGAGAAACACAAGGGATTGTGTTTAATCCAAGGGGGAGTATGTCACATCCCACCCGTTGGACTTCCTAGAAAACATTAATTGATCCAAAGGATCAATTAATACTTGAATTTTAAACCTTGACCAAACCCTATTAATACTGCCAAACATTAATAAAAAGGGGCTAATTAATAAAATTAGGGGATGGTAAAATTATTCCATAAAAATCCCTAAATTAAAGCTAAATACACTCTACCAAGTTAATTGGAAGGGTCTTGAATTTAATTGGGATTTTGGTAAGATTTTGGGGGAAAATAAAATAAGACTTTTGCAAAAAGATTAATTTGAGAAAATTATCTTTCACAAAAGCAACTTATTAAATTAAGCCTAATTTATTACAATTAGGTGCACCCTAAAATTTGTCTAATTTTGAAAAGACCCAAAAAGGACAAGGTCATAATTTAATAATAAAAATGTGCATGTGTGTCTAGTGGATGCACTATTCTCCATGTCACTTGACCCCTTACCAATAGTATTAATACAGGTTTTGTTGCACTTGGAAAAAGGGAAGGCCTAAAATGGGCAAAGTACTTCCACCTTACCCTATCTTGTCTTGTCCCTAATTTTTAAATGATAAAAAGGAATCCTCACTATTTTGGTGAACTCCAAAAAAAGGTTCCTTTTAATATTTTTATATTAAACTCACCCACTTGCTCATAAGGGAATAAGAGCTGGGAAAAATCTATAAAAAACGGAGACAAGCAATGAAAGGGGAAGAAAAACTTGGGCTTAGGGAGTATGCTCTCTACCTTGGTAGATCAAAAACCAAAAATCCTTAGGAGAGTACTAAGTGATAATTAAACAATATCTTGTAATGTTAAATTCTAAGTTTAGCATGTGGAGGGACTTATGGTAGCTAGCTCTTGGGAAGAGACTAGAAGCATACATAGACAAAAGAAGCTTAAACACCTTTCAAGAATACAAGTAGAGGCTTCCCTTCCTCAATTTGCATAAGTAATGCTTTATTGAACGATATATGGTTTGAATGTCTCCCTTGTTATTTTAATCTAAAATTTGTCTAGTTGGATGCTTTGAAAGAAATTTTAGAATCAAAGTGATTAAAAAAAAGTATATATATACACATTTATTAGATTTCCAAAGTTAGGGATGCACTACAACCACGTATATATGATTCTGAATGTAATCTGATAATATATCAAACCAGAATATTTATGCCTTATTTTGTTTAATAATTATATTGTACATCTCAATCATCTCCTGATGCGCTATCGTTAAGCACATCATTAATTCTCAATGAATTTGTCAATCCAGGGCAGTGTACAAGGCTATCTGCAAAAGAAGTGAATAGGGCTATAATTTAAGGTCAATTGGGAGCAACAAGTCTTATTGGTGGAACTGATTGTGTGGGGGTTTTTAGGTCTCTTCTACCTCTAAATTGCATAAATTTAACTTTAATATAATTGCAAGAATGAAAACTAATTGCTGATTACATAAATGAAACCTTAGTTATAGTTGCAAGAATGAAATCTAATTAAATTGCAGAATTAAAACCCTATTTACAGTTACAGAATTAGAAACCTAATTACAGTTGCAAAATAAAAGTATATTTACTCTTGCAATAATGAAAACTAAAATTAAGTTATGTCAATACTCTATAACAGAAGGTTGTCAATCTTCTGTGCATGGATTGACAGTAAAAACAATAATGCAGGAAAATTGCAGAAAACTGTAAATTGCTGGAAATAGAAATTGTAGTAAATTGGAAAGTTGTTGGAAAGAAAAAAGACTAATTAGATCTACTGCTAATAACATCACAAAAGTATCTTGAAAAATAAATAAATTATTAGGACTGAAATAGATGTTAACTACTACAAAAGAGTGAAATTGACAATTTTCACAACTTATTTTGCTGCAATAAAATCAGAAGAAAACCTGTCTATTAGTCCCTCTCCTAGGTCTGGAAGTGGTAAACCTCATTTTCTAGAAGAAGGTATGAGTTCCTCTCTCTCTAAATATTACTCACACTCAAACATAATAGAATGAATAGAAAAACTTGTACTTTATTGATTTAGAACATGATTACAAATCTACTACTAAAACCTGTTACAAAACTATAACAGTCTCAGTTTTCTTGCTTATTCTCTATCTATATTTTCTCTACTAATATTTCTACTATTATTATTCTTAGCTCAACCTTGACAGGAGCTATATTTTATAGATGTCTAAAATATAATTACAACAAAAAATATACTTTGTAAATCAATTCCTGTTATTCTATAGTATTCCCTGGGTTTATCCTAGAAGAGGATCTTTTCCATAAATTGTGGCTTTGGATGGCAAGGACAACAAATTTAGATGGGAGATATTTTAATTTGACCTCCTCAGTCTTATTTCCCTTTTTCCACCGCTAGAAATCAGTCAATAGGTCAAAAATAGCTTTTTGTTCTCAATCCAGAGCTAAGTGGCTCAATCCGAAGATATTCACTCAATCCGAAGATCTTCGAAATGACCAACTATGTGCCCTTCAATTGATTTAAGATGCATTTCTCAGGTGTATTAGTCCTTATAATTATATTGCAATATCATTCATTCCTCTTCATGTGTGAATTCCATGCCTTGCCATTCATTTGTAGTTTGTTGGAATTTACACAAGAAAACCAGTTTCTGCTGCACAGTAACAGTTCTTTGCACTATTTTCTAAATTCAAAGAAATTAATGCTTGAGAAACATCAAAATAAGAATAGTAAAGTGTTGCTATCATCCTAAGCATATCCCTTATGTAACAAGTCATGGCAAAGTGACATAAAACTACACAAAAACTATAAAAATCAGCATATAATATTCCAAACACATCAATCATGCAAACAATTAATACACAACATATTAGATCAACTTAACTAGTAATATAAAGTAAATCATAGATTTTTAGTCAAGTTTTAGTTGTTCAAAACATGCTATGATGGAGGCATTTCCAGGCCTCATCATCCCCTTGTCGTTAGGGGTTAATTTTTATATAGTGAATACTTTGTTTTGAAAGGTACTCGATATATCTATCATTATCACTCTTTGATTGGATCACTATATATCTGTTTATAATTGAAGGGCTAACACTTTTACAAAATTATGATTTATATATTATTAAGTCATTCGTCCCCTTGACCTTATGGGTATGTGGGTCAAACCCTATTTACTAAAAGGCAACTATGATTTGATCGTGAATACCTTGGTAGAAAGCATACCACCAAATAAGTATATTAATAGCCATCCCCAGTATTCCATAGTCATTTTCAGATGGGTCTAACCATGCTACCACCACTTTTGTACCCCCCTTCAGCCATGATTTAGTGGTTATAAACCATGAAGAGTGAGGAGGCCTTTGCTTTGTCTTTTTTCCCAAACCAGTAGGGGTGGGATATTAGGGTATATTCCTAAGTATTGAATCACATGTGATTCTATGATCAAACCCTTCCTATTTTCACAAAAAAAATTATACTTGAGATGATGATGCTCCTAAATACATTTCGGAAAACCTTCTCTAAAGGTTTAAATTAGTGTGAAGAGATGGATTATCAGACTCATTTGCTATCAAAAATAATAAGGCTGAGAAATCCAATATGTATATTTGAAATTGTCAAGGAGGTAAGATCTGATTTATGCTCACTAAAGAATATTGTTGAAAACTTTGCTTGAAGTTTCTTAGTGGTGACAAACGCCCTTTGAAAGAAATAACTACCTAGCCAAACCCGCATCCCTGTTGTAGCACTTACATCCCTATTTTCAAATGTATTGGAAAGTGTGTTTCAAGTCATAGGCCATAGACCCCTGCACTTTTAATTTGATATCATTGATGTATACTTTGGATCTTCTTAAGTATACGATATTCATTGTCGTAGGCCATAGAACCCTATTATCATTGATGTTTTCCTACCAGTTTCAATTTCTCAACCTGTGTGGCAAGATTTTCATATTTGATCATCCAATTAGGAATGTCTATATTATACTGCTCTAGGGATACAGTATTGGGTGGTCTAATTATAGGTTGAAACTTAGGCAATAGTTCCACATGTACCCCTTTTTTTTCCACTTCTACCAGTTGGACATTTGATAGCAATTCTACTTGTATCCTTTTTTTTGCTATTTCCACTAGTTGGACATCTGACATCAATTCTACTTGTATCCCTATTTATACAAAAATCTTATTCAGAGGAGCACTTACTTGATTATTTACATTTTGCTGTTCAAAATGCTCTTGTGCTGGTGTTTCTTGCATACATAACTGCTGTGACTCTCCACAGATATTCTTTTTTGTACTTCTGGTCGATTCTGGAGCATCTCCAAATTGAGAAGGTTTTGCTTTAGAATGGAAGGGCACTGCTTTAGAATGAGCTCTTATATTTTCATCCAAATATGCCTCTATCAAGGGAGAAGAATTATCTATCCTATATAATCCTAGCAGTAATTGAGCCAACTCTTCCTCAATATCTGCTGTAGTTGACTATTTTTCAAATTGTAACAGTCTGCTCTTTAGTTCCTCCACTTCCTTCTCCTCAACCCATTTGGTTTGTGTTTTAATCACACTCGTGGCTACTCTCAATTTTTCTACAATGTCCACCTCCTCTTATTCTGATTCAAAATCTGATGCAGACAAATTATCTGTAGTTTGTTGCTCAACCATTATCTCACTTTCTGTTTCAACTGTTTGGTCCTGTTCAAAAGGTTCCATAAGGTTATCTATGATTGCATCCAAGTTTGCATCAATTTCAAAATTGTTTTGTCCAGACTCTTCCTCAACCAATTATATAGGAAATTCTAAAAAATCCTCCAAGGTGGTATTTACAGTGGCTGGTTGTATTTTTGTGACATCAGGACTGCCTTGGTTTTTTTCCTCTTCAATCATCTATTTTTTTGTTTCTTTCAGGTGGAGTCTTGTAGACCTCCCAGTTCCTGGTGTATACTTTCTCTTCTTACTCTATTTTCTTATGTCAACAGGGGTTGTAGGAATTGTATCAGGTTCTGGTGGAGTTTCCTCTGCTTCCACTTCTGTCTCTTCTCCAATTTTGCTAGGAACTTCATTCCCCTATTCTGTCAGATCAAAAATATTCTCAAAAAAATGGACCCTCTTTTGTTTTCATTTTCTATTGCCAATTCTAGACCCTCTCTTAATTTATGAGGTTAAAGGTTCTGGGGAAAGGTAATTTGTTGCTTTTATAACAATATCTGTAACAACATATTTTTCCTCCTCTATAGTAGCATCTGTTTCCTCCTATGTAGCAGCATATGTGTCTTCTTCCTCCTCATCCTCTTTTTTGAAGACTACATCAGTTAGAGCAGAGTAAAACCTATCAAAGCTTCTTAGGTTTCCTCTGAAATGATGCTTGCAGATCAATTTGATAATACCATGGTGGTGAGGGCTCCCTTTTCCCTCCTGATAGTGTTTTGCCATGTTTTGCAACTCCTAGTGTAGATATAGGGGAAGATTTACCCTAACCTCAGGCTGTTGCCTACCATGTCTAAGGTGGTTCAAAATTTTAAAATGATGCCCTGATAAAACTACATACTGCCCTTCATAGGTTAAAAACTTGATTACCCATGTGTCTACTTCATCCCAGGGTTTTTGTAAGCTAGTCCTCTTTACACCCTTACACATGTTGTTATTTATCAAGTATTCTGGTTCTTTATCATCTTCTTTCAAAAATTGACTAACTATGTTTGCTAGTGTATTCTTGCCAGTTTTAGAAATTTTAAGACCCTCTAATGGAAGTTCAGTAATTTGACTAAGAACTTTAGGGGTTACCTCAATTCTCATGTCGTTGATGTGCACCCTTTTGTTTCTGAATGTGCGGGTAAATTTGGCAGCCAAATCTTTAGAGCTTCCATCGAATTCTAAAAATGGCATAAACCCTCCATCTTCAAAAATTTGCAACACTTCTGGAATCTCTCGAAGGATGGTAGTATCTACTGGTTCCATTTTTATCTTTCAACCCATTTTTTTATTCTTGCTATGCTAAAAATACTACTCACCTTTGCTGCTACAGCCATCCACTAGGTCACTGGTTTTTGGTTTCTGTAGAATTACAAGGTTTTCTCTTTGGATTTGCAATGTTCTGTTCTTCTTCGGAAATAAATTCTTGTAATCATGTTGCATCAGTGATTATGTCTTCAGAATGAAGAGTGGCACACTTCCCTATTTTTGACTTGGACACCTGTCCATCAATCATTGGACAAATGTCCTTGTCGTTAAATATCCTTAGCTCATCCGATCTGCACATGATTTTCCCACATGCATGGTTATCAACAACGAATGGTGGTGGCACATTTATTAGTTATTTTACCTGTGATTTCATACTTCCTCGAGATGAGACAAATCTCATCACGAACTAGCTGACATGTGTCAATGATCACATGGAGTCAAAAATTTTGCTGATCGTGTCTTTTCTCCCTCCTTGGATGCCATGTGGAAACATAACATTAAGTGCTCATTTCGAAGATTAAATTTCATTTCGAAGATAATTTTTATTCCAAAGACAAAGGTTCACTCTGAAGACAAAGCAGGACTTGTCATTCCAAAGATAGTTTTCAATCCAAAGACAAGGCTGGACTTGTCATTCTAAAGACAATTTTCAATCTGAAGACAATGCTGGACTTGTCATTTCAAAGACAATTTTTAATCCGAAGACAAAGCTTAATTCTGAAGATACAATGCAGTAGTCATTCCATAGATACAATGTAGCATTCATTCCAAAGATATAGCGTAAACCAACATTATTCTTTTAAAACATGTTTTACTTATGCCAACTCTTATGAACACTTTTATACTAATGGTTAATTGTCATATACTATATATCAAATATTTACAATAAGAAAAGTGCAAGAAATATATACCTGGTTAAAACAAGTTAATGCAAGTTTTTGAAAGATGACTGCTTTTGTTGATGCTCTATTGAGGCTTACTCCAATACTTCAAAAAAAAATGTAGTTGGTGAATTTGTACAATGGTGTCTCAAAGGTTTTCAAGGTTATGCATGCCATAAAACTAGTTTTCATGCATACCAACTCAGTAGTGCCTTAGAAAAAGGTTTTCACTACTGAGTTATTCATTTTTTTTTTTTTTACCTCTCCTTTTCTTTTTTCTTTTTTTGATTCTGATTATGCCCATGAAGGAATTCACAACCAAAATTTATTCATCTTTTTGTTTTCCAAATTTTCTAATTTTTTTTTTATATTTTTCTGTTTTCTTGAAATCCATGATTATGCTCAATCTGTGGCAATTGTGGTGGAAGAGGGAATCTCTTCTACCTATTGTGCATCCAAGCTATCAAGTTGTTACAAGAACTCCTCCTTAGTAAGAGGTGTATGGTACATTGAAGACGATGTCCATTCACTACCAACTTTCTTTGTGAATCATCAATGGGAGAGAGGCGAGCTGCTTCATTGTCAAATACTTCTTCAATCTGGTATGATCCAAGCCATCTAGTCCTTAGTTTTCTAGGGAATTCCACATAGCGAGAATCAAACAGCAAAGCCCAATCTCCTTGCTAAAATTTTCTCTATTGCAGGTGGCCATCATGCCATAGCTTCCTCTGCTCCTGAATTACTTCAATTTGGTGTAGAGCATCCAACCGAAGTTCATCCAATGCATTCAACTGTAGAATCTTGTCCACCTGTGCCTGTGATAATTCAATTCTAATTTCCAATATTGTGCACAATGTTGGTAGCTCAAATTCAATAGGTAGGAGGGGCTTTTTACCAAAAACTAGTTCATAAGGTGTGAATCCAGTAGTGGATTTCCAAGTAGTATTGTAATCCCAAACTGCTTCAGGTAATTTATCTAGCCAATTTCTCCTATGAATAGCTATTGTTTTCATCAAGATCCATTCCAATTCTCTGTTTGTTACCTCAACTTGGCCATTTTCTTGTGGGTGGTAAGGTGATGATTTCCTATGTTTGATTTCATACAACTCTGTAAAATCCTAAATAACTTTAGATGCAAATTGGGGTCCTTGGTCTGTGGTGATAGACCATGGAGCTCCAAATATCTGAAAAAATTGGTTATACAAGAAATCAATGACCTTCTCTTCACGAGCATGTTTGAAAGCATGCACCTCTACCCATTTTGTTAGGTAATTAGTGCATACCATAATATGCACCTTTCCTTGAGAAGGTGGATCAATAGGTCCCACAAAATAAAGCCCCCACCTCTCAAATGGTTCTAAAACCACTTGAAGTTGTAGTGGCATTTCATTTGTGTGAGTGGGTTTCCCCATTATTTGGCATGCATCATAATGCCTGATGTAATTTTTCACATCTTTGTGAAGAGATGGCCAATAATATCCTATTCCTAAAATTTTCCTAATTGTGCTTTTTATAGAATAGTTTCCACCAAAGGGTTCATCATGACAAGCCCTAAGGATATCATATACATCATACTTTCGGATGCACCTGCATAACACATGGTTAGGACTACTCTTGAAAAGCATACCTTGAATCCATTCAAAAGAAGAGCTCTGTTTGATCAATTGTTTTCTTTGTTTGGAAGTAAAATGTGGGGGAACTTTCCCTGTGACCAAATAGTTGGCTATATATGCAAACCAAGGTGATTGGATAGATATAGCAAATAATTTTTCATCAGGAAAAGTGTCCTCCACTAATTCCCCTTCCTCTGTGTTTTGCAACTTGGACAAAAAATCTGCTACAACATTAGCTTTTCTTAGTTTATTTATTATTGTGATATCAAATTCCTACAACAATAGTAACCAACGGATAATACTTGCACTCACCATAGGCTTATTCATCAAATATTTAATGGTTGTGTGATATGTGTGAATGAATATTTGATAACCTGTGATGTAATGCTTGAATTTATTGATGGCATAGATTACTGCCAAGAATTCTTTCTCACTTGTGGTATAATTTTTTTTAGCTCTTGTCAAGTTCTTACTAATGTAGTAGATAGCATAGTGTTCACCATTGTCGATTTATCCCAATGCTGCTCCAATTGTAGTATTAGAAGCATCAGTCTATATGTGGAATGGTAATGTCTAGTTAGGTCCTTTTAATACAAGTGGAGTTACTAATTTTTATTTCAGAGCTTCAAATGATTCCTGACACTTTGTAGTCTAGGAGAATTCAGAATATTTATTCAATAGGGCAAACATGGGATGGCCTATTGTGCTAAATTTGGGAATAAACCTGCGGTAAAAACCAATGTGTCCTAGGAAGCTTCTAATATCAGTCTGATTTTTAGGAGGGAGAAGGTTCTTGATAATTTCCACCTTCTTTGGATCAACCTGGATCCCTTGAGGAGAGATGTGATGACCAAGAACTATTCCTTCCTCCATCATCATAAAATATTTTTTTGGATTTAAGGATAACTGGTAGGTTTCACAGCGAGTTAAAACTTTATCAAGGTGTTCCAATGTAAAGTCAAAAGTCTATCCACAGACTGTGAAATCATCCGTGTATATTTCAACATTGTTGGTAGTTAGATTAGAAAATATGGCTAACACTGCTCGCTAAAATGTTACTGGGGCATAACACAAACCAAAAGGTAAGACCCTATAGGAAAAATTTTCCCCATGGACAGGTAAAGGTTGTTTTCTCTTGATCTTCAAGTGCGACCTGAATTTGATTATATCCACTAAATCCATCAAGAAAACAAAAATATTTATTTCCAGCAAGAGTATCTAACACCTGATCTATGAATGGCAATGGAAAATAATATTTTTATGTCACTTTTTTCAGTTCTCTATAATCTATACATACTCTCATTTTTCCATTTTTCTTAAGCACTATAACCAATGGAGAGACCCATCGGATATCAAAAATTGGGTAAATGAATCCTACTTCCAGAATTTTTTCAATTTCTTCTTTCACAATATCCCTCAAGGTAGGATTCAGTATTCTCTGAGGTTGTCTTATAGGCTTGAAATATTTAGTATAAATTTTATGAGTACATACATCAGAGTGAATCCCTGACATATCTTTTTAATCCCAAGAAAAAGCATGGATATGCTTCTGCAAAACAGCTGTCAATTTTTATTCCTCTTCCCTAGTAAGCTGGCTATTTATGTTTAGAAATTTGCCTAGTTGGACTTCTATTTATTTTGTATTTGGAAGGACTGAATTTACTTCTTCACAATTATTTACTAGGGAATTAAGAATACAATGATGAGATGGGAGGACATAAGAATTTTCTGTCTCATTGATTTTTGATGGAAGCATATCCTCTATGGAACAATGATAAGGGAAGATCAAGTTATGGTGCCACCCATGTGGTAGTGAAACAGATGTTTCCTGTGATGGTATAGATGGCCTTTCTTCAAAAATTTGACCTTCTCTCACTAGCAATTGATTGATATTGGTTGCTTCCTCTTCTAACCCTTGTTCATGTAGAATATTCATTAGGACTATTTCATTTTGTAAAAATTTTGTGTCATGGAGGTCTTTTGTGTGTTCCCTTACTACCAAGGTGGCTAGTGTGGAAATAACCTCTTTTGGTTCTTCATCTAAGTTAGGAAACCATAACTAACCTATGAAATTGCTTAAAGGTATTGTAGGAGGATATAGAGAAATCTGTTTTAGGTCAATACCATTTGAAATTATCATTTTTCTAGATCTGTAGTCTATAAATTCTGTTGCAGTTGCAAGCCAAGGTCTTCCTAGGATAATGGGATAGCCATGTGATGAGTTTCTTGGCTGTAAAACCAAAAAATCTATAGGGTATTCCCAAGAAGAAACTTCAATGATACCTTCAGGTTTTGCAACTGACCTATCAACCATTTCAAAAACTATGAATGTGGGGCTAAGATGTTTGAGCTATAATTGTTCCATTGTATCCTTGGTCATGATATTTATTGTAGCTCCTAGATAAACTAAGACATTTGATATTGGTACTTAGATTATGATCACTATGATAACTGGACTTCCTAGGTCACTATACTTTGGAGGTACTAGTTTTCTTGACAAGAGATCAGCTATCTTTCCTTCAACATGAACAATTTTAGGAAATGCTTTCTTTTTTCTTCCTACTCTTCTATTGCACAAATATTGGACAGTTCTTTTAATCACAGGTATATCCTTAATGGCTTGTAATAAGAGCAATGATATGGTTAATTTTCTGAGTTCTTTAACTAAATCTAATTTAGAATTTTTTGTTGTAGTGTTAAGTCTCTCAGGGTATGGAATTATCCCTGATGAAGATAATTGTTTTGCCTATGGTTCTATTTTTTTTTATTTTTATTTTTGTTGTTGGTTTGACTTTGCCTGGTTCAATAGGTTCTTGAATTTCATCTTCTTTCACTTCAATTATAACAGGTTAAAGTAAAACTTTCCCTGAATGTAGTTGTATGTTGCTACAATCCAGAATTTGCATATCTAAATTTCCTTTAGAATCAGCCATATAGGTAGGATCTGCCTGCCTTATGTTATTTGGATTTAATATAGGTTGATCTGGTAATTGAGGTTGTTTCACCTATTGCATTTGTTGATTTGGTTTTCCTTGAAAAATTTTATTTGGTGTAGAAAGCAATTTCTGAGTTTGACCTTGATTTCTTTGTTGCCTTGGATAGGATTGATATTGTTGACCCCACTACTATTGATTTTGTATCCAATATGGATTACTTTGATTCTGAGTCCATGGTGGGTTATTTTGATTCCATGATGGGTTATTCTATTTTTTATTACAAGATGGATTATTCCAACCTGTCTATGGCCATTCTTGAGAATTTTTCCATTGAGAATAATTCCAAGGACGTTGAGGTGGTTTTGACCGTCCCCAAGACATGTTTCCATGGTTGTTTCCCCAATTTGTAGGAAAACGAGGGGTGTTTTGATACTGTTGAAATTTTCCCCCTTGTCTTGGTCCCACATAATTGAGTTCTTATGTTTGAGTTTCTAGGACAATTTTTAGTTGTGGTAGCAAATGACATTTATCATTCAAATGTCTTTTTGAGTAAATACTACAAATGGCTGAAATAGATGTTTTGTTTAGAGGACATTCCTATAAGGTATGTTTATTCTTGCATCTTGGGAAATAAATTGCTAAAGGTTTTATGGTTTTTTCTTTAGCAGATATTTCTCCCAGAGTCGTGTTTAATTGTACCAGGATATCAGTCTTAAAATTTGCAAGTTCCTCTATTAGGTCCTTCACATCAGTGCCATTTGTACTATTTTTCTTTCTTTTCTCCCTAGTGCAAGAGTAATTTCTGCAAATATCCACAATATCATCCATATTACGAGTACTTACATCCCCATTTCCATTAAAATATAATACCTCTCTGTATTCATCTTGTAATCCTCTTAGAAAAATGGTTTTGCATAATTCTGGTTCTCTAGTCCACACCTTCTTTGAACAAACACAAATCTATCAAGGTAATCTTCTAATGTTTCATAATATTCTTGTTTAATTATAAACAACTCATATTTCCTATTCCTTACTCGACAATACTCTTGATACTTGTCTAAAAACACAGTCTCCATTTAATCCCAGGTTTGGATGGAATCTGGATGTAAGCTCATGAACTAGCATAATGTTGAGTTCTTGAATGTTGAAGGAAAAACCTTGAGTTTCTGATTAGCATTGAAGGTGATATTATTTTCATGGGAGAGTTCTGTGTGGGATTCAAAATAATAGGATATTCAAATGTTCTAGGAGGTTTGAGCACATCTTGATCATCTTGATCATTTTCATTATGGACACAACCATGCTGGTCATCCCCATATGGATTGCCTCTTTCTACCATAATTTCCTGTTCTCCAGAAATAATTAAACCTATCCAAATTTCTTTCTCAAGAGGTCCAAAAACTTTTGTTGATAATGAGTCTAGTAATTTTTCTTGCTCAGGAGATTCTGATGATGATGAAGCTGGTGGTTTTTGTTTTAGTTTTTTTGGTAGTTCAAACATAGGTGATTCACCCCTTAGGCGTGAATATCTTATTAATGGAATAAGCCAGAGATATATTTGGATAATTTTTCCTTCTTCATCCCTAGGCCTACTCATTCATGCCTACTCCTTAATGACATAAATTATAAGTCAATAATTTTTACTTAACTAGTTGTTATATTAAAATTTTACTCTAAATTTTCACAACTCAGTCTAATTAACAACTATTGAACTGTTGACACCTTTTAAAAACACTCTCCCCAACAATGGCACCAAAATTATGTGATGTCATTAAGAACATCATTAATTCTCAATGAATTTGTCAATCCAGGGTAGTGTACAAGGCTATCTACGAAAGAAGGAATGAACAGAGCTATAATTTAAGGTCAATTGGGAGAAGCAAGTCTTATTGGTGGAACTAATTATGTGGGGTTTTTTAAGTCTCTTCTACCTCTAAATTGCATAAATTGAACTTTAATCTAATTGCAAGAATGAAAACTAATTGCTGATTACAGAAATGAAACCCTAGTTACATTTGCAAGAATGAAATCTAATTAAATTACAGAATTAAAACCCCAGTTACAGTTGCAGAATTGGAAACCTAATTACAGTTGCAAAATGAAAGTCTATTTACTCTTGCAATAATAAAAACTAAAATTAAGTCCTATCAATACTCTGTAATAGAAGGTTGTCAATCTTCTGTGCAGGGGTTGACAACAAAAACAATAATGCAAGAAAATTGCAAAAAACTGTAAATTGCTAGAAATGGAAATTATAGTAAATTAGAAAGTTGTTGGAAAATAAAAAGACTAATCAGATCTACTGCTAATCACATCACAAAAGTATCTTGAATAGAAAATAAATTATTAGGACTGAAATGGATGTTAACTACTACAAAAGAATGAAATTGACAAGTTTCACAACTTATTCTGCTGCAACAAAATTAGAACAAAACCTGTATGTTAGTCCTCCTCCTAGGTCTGGAAGTGGCCAACCTCCTTTTATAGAAGAAGGTATGATTTCCTCTCTCTCTAAATATTACTCACACTAAAACATAACAAAATGAATAGAAAAACTTGTACTTTATTGATTCAAAACATGATTACAAATTTGCTACTAAAACCTATTACAGAACTGTAACAGTCTTAGTTTTCTTGCTTATTCTCTATCTATATTTTCTCTACTACTATTTCTATTGTTATTATTATTAGCTCAACCTGGATGAGAGCTATCTTTTATAGATTCCTAAAATCTAATTACAACAAAAAATATACTCTACAAATCAATTCTTATTATTCTGCAGTATTCCTTGGGTTTATCCTAGAAGAGGATCTTTTCCATAAATTGTGACTTTGGATGGCAAGGATGACAAAGTTAGATAAGAGATTTTCCTTTAACCTCCTTGGCATTCTTTCCCTTTTTCCATCATCAAAAATCAGTCAACAGGTCAAAAATTGTTTTATGTTCTCAATCTGAAACTAAGTGGCTCAATCCGAAGATATTCGCTCAATCCGAAGAGACTGTATTTCTCAATTCGAAGATCTTTGGAATGACCAACTATGTACTCTTCAATTGATTTCAACTACATTTCATAGGTGGATTAGTCCTTAGGATCAGATTGCAATAGCCTTCATTCCTTTTCATGTGTGAATTCCATGCCTTGCCATTCATTGGTAGTTGGTTGGAATTTACACAGGAAAATCAATTTTTTCTGCATAGTAACAGTTCTTTGCACTATTCGCTCAATCTAAAGAGACTGTATTTCTCAATCCGAAGATCTTCGAAATGACCAAATATGTACTCTTCAATTGATTTCAGCTGCATTTCTTACATGTATTAGTCCTCAATATCAGATTGCAATAGCATTCATTCCTCTTCATGTGTGAATTCCATGCCTTGCCATTCATTGGTAGTTGGCTAGAATTTACACAGGAAAACTAGTTTTTGCTGCATAGTAATAGTTCTTTGCACTATTTGCTAAATTCAAAGAAATTAATGCTTGAGAAACATCAAAATAAGAATAGTAAAGTGTTGCTATCAGCCTAAGCATATCCCTTATGTAACAGGTCATGGCAAAGTGACATAAAACTACACAAAAACTATAAAAATCAACATATAATATTCCAAACACATCAATCATGCAAAAAATTAATACACATCATATTAGTTCAACTTAACTAGTATATAAATTAAATCATATATTTTTAGGCAAGTTTTAGTTGTTCAAAACATTCTATGATGGAGGCATTTCCAGGACTCATCATCCCCTTATCGTTAGGGGTTAATTTTTATATAGTGAATACTTTGCTTTGAAAGGTACTTGATATATCTATCATTATCACTCTTCGATTGGATCACTATATATCTATTTATAATTGAAGGGCTAACACTTTTACAAAATGATGATTTATATATTATTAAATCATTCACCCCCTTGACCTTATGGGTATGCGGGTCAAACCCTATTTACTAAAGTTAAAAAGGTAACTATGATTTGATCATGAAGACCTTGGTATAAAGCATACCACCAAATGAGTATATTAATTGCCATCCCCAGTCTTCCATAGTCATTGTAGGATGAGTCTAACCATGCTACAACCACTTGTATACCCCCTTCGGCCATGATTTAGTGGTTATAA
Source organism: Wollemia nobilis (assembly GCA_028583015.1). Classification (NCBI taxonomy): domain Eukaryota; kingdom Viridiplantae; phylum Streptophyta; class Pinopsida; order Araucariales; family Araucariaceae; genus Wollemia; species Wollemia nobilis. The sequence goes on from JAQPPZ010000772.1 coordinate 7,825,475, forward strand.
ACCATGAAGAGTGAGGAGGCCTTTGATCTACCTTTTTGCCCAAACCAGTAGGGGTGGGATATTAGGGTATATTTATGAGTATTGAATCACATGTGATTCTATGATCAAAACCTTCCTATTTTCACACAACACTTATACCCGAGATGATGATGCTCCTAAATACATTTCGAACAACCTTATCTAAAGGTTTAAATTAGTGTGAAGAGATGGATTATCAGACTCATCTGCTATCAAAAATAATAAAGCTGAGAAATCCAATATGTAGATTTGAAATTGTCAAGGAGGTAAGATCTGATTTACGCTCACTATAGAATATTGTTGAAAAATTTGCTTGATGTTTCTTAGTGGTGATATACACCCTTTGAAAGAAATAACTACCTAGCCAAACCTGCATCCCTATTGCAGTAGTTACATCCCTATTGTCAAATGTATTGGAAATTGTGTTTCAAGTCGTAGGCCATAGACCCCTGCACTTTTACTTTGATATCATTGATGTATACTTTGGATCTTCTTAAGTATATGATATTCATTGTCGTAGGCCATAGAACCCTATTATCATTGATGTTTTCCTGCCAGTTTCAATTTCTCAACCTGTGTGGAAAGATTTTCATATTTGATCATCCAATTAGGAATGCAAAATGTGATTTGTCTCTGATCTAAAAATAAACCCTCGACGGTGCGAAGCACATCTATATTATATTTTTAAAACCATTAAATTCATAATATTTTTGATGATAAGGACATGAATAGAGGGATATTAAGCTATGTGCACTTGCTATCAAACCATCGGGTACATGCAAGGTAAGCTTCGTTGTCACTTAAATACACCCTTCATCCCACATTCACTAGGAAGTGGGTTGAAGGTAACTTATATGGTTGAGGGTGCATAGAGGCTTATAGCCAATATCATAGGTGCTTGGATAAGCCCTGCAAAAACTATTTACCTTCCCTTACCAGTGATACCTGCATATGTTCTTCATTATCAATGCATTTTTGACTACCCTGGCCAATTTATCATCCCCTAGATGCTTGGGATCCGCATCATAAAATTCAACTACATTAATTATGTTTGTTCTTTGAGCAAGGTCCAACTTGACCACGTATGGCTCACCAAGTTTCTTGGGTCTGGTTAGAGTTAGTTTCTTTGGGCAAGGTCTAACCTGACTATGTGTGGCTCACCAAGTGTGTAAAATCTAGTTAGAGTTAGTTGTACACCCAATGGCTTAGGGTGACACACAATACAATATTTTATAATTTATCCACTGGGATTTCTATGACCATCAGGTCAAAATTTGGGTAATAATAATTGGAGAAAATTTAGACCCAATTGCCTATGCTCTTAAGAGCTTTGGCAAAGATTTATAAGAAAAATCTTGGCAAAAATCAATGGGCTCAATAGATTTCAAAAGTAGAAATAAAATGTGTTAAATGGTTTAATAGGTTTTTATTAAATCTTTCCCGTACTTAGATGGATATTAATTCAGCACTTAAGGTACTATCCTTAACTAAGGATTTGTAATGTGAAGTTGAATCTAACTAGTATGTAGTCTTGCTTGATATATTACAAGATAAAATTTGGGGGTTAATAAGTAACCTTGTTTGATTAAATTGCAAGATAATTTTATGATTGACGATAGGGTAACCTTGGTTGATTGAAATTTAAGGTGTAATCTTGTGTGATAGATTACAAGGCTGATTTGTGTTTAAGGTGTAATATTGTGTGATAGATTACAAGGTTGATTTGTGTTTAAGGTGTAATCTTGTGTGATAGATTACAAGATTGATTTATATTTATGGTGTAATATTTTGTGATAGATTACAAGGTTGATTTGTGTTTAAGTTGTAATATTGTGTGATAGATTACAAGGTTGATTTGTGTTTAAGGTGTAATCTTGTGTGATAGATTACAAGGTTGCTTTGAATGTGTAATCTTGTGTGATAGGTTACAAGATCATTTTGTGATTTAGGTGTAATATTGTGAGATAGATTACAAGGTTATTTTGTGGTTTAATATTGTGTGACAAATTATGAGGTTAGTTTTTAATATGTGTGATAGTTTACAAGATTCATTGGTGTTTAAGGAAAAATATATTTTGATAGTTCACAAGGTAGCCATGTTTGGTAGGTTATGGGGCAAAGAAGTAGTAATCTTGTTTGTTAGATTAAAAAGGTAAAATTTGTAGGGACTCTAGCATAACCATATGAATGATCCTATTAATGGATTATAAGAACTATAATAAGATATGGTGGAAGTTGTCTAAGTGTGAAATGATAATGTGGAAGATTATATATGGGATCTAATCTTGGAGAGAGTATGGGATCTCTCCATGTGAGATGAAACTTTAGATAAATTCTAGACTATATTGGGTTATAATGACATCTAGGTTGGAGAATGAACATGGGATTTATTCTCGAGATAATTATGGGGTTACCACTTGGCAACTGATGAAATTTCTCCTTAATATGTAACCAATGATCTTTCATAAATATATAGTTATAAGAATTTGTGAGATTCTTATTTATTGCATTGATGGATTAAATAAAGTAAATGTGGTATTTATTTAATTACATTATGTTTGAAAATAAGGAATATGCATGTTCCTTTAATTGCATATTGATTTAGAAAGGAATATGTGGGATGCATTTCTATATTTGTATTTATGAAAATTTGATTTTATGAAATGAGAGGAGAAACATATTTTGGAGGTTGGGTTTATTCCCCATGAGGGTTCCTAGGGTATATGTTGTGTACTTCTATTTTATGGTTTGTAATTATTGTTATGCATGGATATTATACTTGTTTCCTATTAGTATTAGTCAGATTGTGGATATGGATCATGATGAAAGAAGTAAACGCTCTTTGATTTCCAATCAAATGATGTATTTATATTATTATTTTTTAAATAAAGGGGTAAAAATTTATTGATAAAAAGTCTGTATTACAGAGTACAACTGAGCTTCCAACTAGGACTCAAATAAATATCCAAATAGGCTAAAACCACTAGACTAGAATGACACCCAAAAAAGATAACAAGAAAAAACCACATTAAGTCTGTACATCCTTGTGGATCAACTCCCATAGGCGTTGAGAGTCCCCAGATGATAGACTCTCCCAATTATCGATACTCCAAGGATCCATCAGCTCAGAAGCCATTTTGGCCAGGTAATCATCAACCACAATCCATTCCCTTGGAATGTGCACAAAGGATATAAATTTGAACTCTTCACTCATTTTGAGAATTTGAACGGCTACAGATGCCAACTACCAATTAAATTCCTCCACCCTTTTATTGTTTAAAATATTAACCATAATTTGAGAGTCATACTCGTAGATAATCCTATGCCATCCAAGAGAAAACCCCATCTGCAAGGCCTCAAGAATTGCAAGAGCTTCCATAAAATTATTGGAGTGAACACCTTTATAAATGGAAAAGAAAAAACTGACACCACCAATAGAATCTCTCCTATCACTGCCAATGCCAGTATATCCAGGATTACCCCTGGATGATCCATCAGTATTAATTTTTAAAACTCCTCTAGGGGGTGGCCTCCACCTACCATATCTCCTAACCTTCTTGCTAAGCTGAGGAACCCTACTAGGGCTAGAAGAGTTCACACCATCCCCAAAGATACCAAGGGCTTGCTATACCTTCTTCTTCATAGAATCCAAAAGAGGGTCCACATCACATTTGCTATGGATGGTTTCCTGAACCATTTATAGGATCCTTTACCAGATCTGTTGAACAACCAAATAACTACCCTGAAATATGCATCGATTTCGTTCAAGCCAAATTTTCCAGATGATGCAAGAAGGGTCCAAATTCCAAGCCACCCGAAGGAAGGGGGCCTTGGCCGGAGGTCTACCCAGACTACTCCAAAACTCCACTAGGGACAACACATTAAAACATGGATGGTTCCAGGCACTCCACCAACGGTAACAAATATCTCTGGCAAAGGAGCATTGGAAAAATAAATGAGAAGAGTCATCCTCATTCTTACTGCAAAGGACACAAAAAGAGGGACCCTAAAATCCCCTCTTCCTCACATTATCCCAAGTGAGGCATTTATTACAAGCTACCAACCATAGAAAGAAGTTACATTTTGGCCAGGTAAATTTGTTCCACATATTTTTCCACCAAGTGACAGGAAGACTCCCATACTTTTGCTTATCAAGAACCTGATAACCATAGGCTATCGAGTAGGTTCCCTTAGGATTAGGGTTCCAAGATAGAATATATTTACCCCTCAATGGAGAACAAGACCTCCCTATAAGAATAAGATCAAGCACCTCTCTGTCCTTGGCTAGTCCCCCCTAGAGCCACTTGCGGATCTTTCCACTTGTACATCTCCATATTTCCAAAATACTAGATTTTTTAAAGTCCACACGAGACCAACATGCTTCCAAGAAAAAAATACTTAGGGAATGTAACCTAGGATATTGATTCAATATAGGAGGGTGGCCATCCCAATAATCCTCCCAAAAAAGAGCATTTGATCCCTGATTGCAAATCCAGAACAAACCCTACTTGATTAAATTAGCTCCTCTTTTTAGAGTGTCCCAAATAACATAACCTTTCCAAACCAAGCTGACTCTAGGGATATCAGCCTTAGAAATACCTCTCAAGTATTTAAAAGATAATATTTTAGCCCAAATATAATATTGAGAGGTACACCATATCCAATAAAGTTTTGCAGCAAAAGCCTACCCAAAAAGAGTTGCCTATCGCAACCCAAGGCCTCCCTCTTGCACCAGCCTACATGTAGAATCCTACCTAACCAAACTCCATTTAGATTGATAAAGTTTTCCAGACCATAAAAACTATCTTGAAAAAGCGTCCATGTCCTTTATGAAGTGGGAGGGAGCTATTTGTACAAAATATCTATAAATGGGTAAAGCTTGAACAATAGATTTTAAAAGCAACACTCTACTTGCAGTCGATAGCCATATGAAATTCCAGTGATTCACCTTCCTTTTAAAATTATTAAGCATAGACTACCAAGAAGATCTAGGTAGAGGATGAGATGAAATTGGAATACCAAGATAAATGAAGGGGGGAGTCCCAACCTGGAATCTTAGAATGCGAGAAATCCTGGCTTGAATAAGAGGAGGGGTATTGAAGAAGAAAATAGAAGACTTGTCCTCATTAATCAATTGTCCAGAAGCACCAAGATATATTTCAAGAGACTGTCTAATATTTCTAGCTTCCTTGATAGTGGCAACTCCCAACAAAGCAGTATCATCAACAAATTGAAGGTGGGAAAGAGGTGGCAAACTACTATCCCACTTCCACCCCTGAATGAGACCCTGCATGACTTAATACTTGAGCAATATTCCCAACCCTTCCACCATAATGATAAACAAATAAGGAGATAAAGGATCTCCTTGCATCAATTCCCTTGAGGCCTCAAACAACTCTGATGGCTCATTATTAACAAGAACAAAGAATGAGGAAGAAGAAACACAACTCATCACCCATCTAATCCATTCCTCCTCAAATCCAAAAGCAATAAGAACTTTCTGAAGAAAGGACCATCTGACTCGATCATAGGCTTTGGCCATATCCAAATTAATAAACATAGTTTTCTCCTTAGAATTTTCCATCGAGTGAGTAGCTTCTATAGAAATAACAACCCCATTCAAGATTTGTCAACCAGCAACAAACCCTCCTTGCTCCTCAGAGATGATTTTTCTCAACCATATCTTCAGCATCTCAGCAATAATTTTTGTGATGATCTTATACACAACATTACAGAGAGCAATAGGCTTGAACATATCCAAGGAATTTGCTCCCTCTTTTTTGGGTATAAGAACCACAAAGGTAGCATTTAGGGCCCTTAGCATCTATTTGTTCTTTTAGGACTCATGGACCACCTCCAAAAGATCAAATTTTATTAAATCCCAAAACTCCTGATAAAACTCAATCGAGAATCCATCTAGGCCTGGGGCTTTTCCTATTTTCATATTGAATACAAAATTTTCCAACTCCTCAAAGGAAATTGGACCCATCAAGTGCTCATTCATCTCTCTAGAAACAATTACTGGAATACAGTTTAGAATAAGATTTTCATTCTCATCATCTGATGGGGAGTCCTCCTTGAAGAGAGAGGAAAAATACCTCGTAGTCTCTTCTGAAATATCCCTGAAAGAAGAGAGTAGGTCACCTTGAGAATTCACAAGAGAGGTAATCAGGTTACCATTATGGTGAGCCTTAACTGAGTTATAAAAGAAGGTTGTGTTGGCAATTTTGGGTACCTTGAGTACATTGCCTTTGCTCAAGTATAGTTGTTGTCATTAATGTCAAAGGAGCTCTTGGTAGTTGTTGTCTTTGATGTCAAGGAGTTCTTGGAGCAATTTGTTTTTATGTCTAAGTATGTGTTTTGATGAAGGTTTCAGCTTGGTCGATAAGTCTCCAAGAAAATCGAGTAGCCCTAGTTGCAAAAGATCAAGAAAAAGATAAGTTAGAAAAAGTTTGCGAGCAATTGGAAAAATTGTCACGATTTCGTGACATGTTTTAGGAGAGAGAAATTTCTGGCAAAACTGTCACGATTTCACGACATGCTGGAAGGCAGAGACGAAGCAAGAAAAACTGTCACGATTTCGTGACATGTTTGAGGAGAGAGAAAGTTCAAGCAAAACTATCGTGATTTCGTAAAAAGTTGAGTTGGCAGAGTTGAGTTGTAGGAAGTGTCACAATTTCACGACAAGTTTCAATGGAGTTGTACGGATGCAGAAAATGTCACGATTTCATGACAGGTTGAGTTGGTAGCTTGTAGGTGGCAAAAGCATCGTGATTTCGTGACATGTTCTAGTTTCATGAGCAGTTGGCAGAAAAGTGCTTAAGGCAGCGAAAGCGTTGCGATTTCGTGACATGTTCCAGTTTCATGAGCAGTTTGCAGAAAAGAGCTTAAGGCAGCAAAAGCGTCGCGATTTTGTGACATGTTCCATTTTTGCTAGTGCAAACCAAGAAAAGGTTGAAGAAGCAAGAAGTGTCACGATTTCACGACAAAGTTGCAGATGACATCAGCAAAAGGCAAAGGTGTCATGATTTCACGATAGAAGCTGAGAAAAAGGCCTTGAAGTCTAAAGTGTCATGATTTCGTGACAGAGTTACTGATAACATCAGCAAAAGCAGATGTGTCATGATTTTGTGACAAGAGCAGAGAAGAAGGCCTTGCAGACTAAAGCATCACGATTTCATGACAAGAATCATGATGACGTCAGCAAAGTCAGGGAGTGTCACAATTTCATGACAACAGGCTAAAGCAAGGCGTAAGGCAGACTGTAGTGTCACGATTTCATGACAACAAGCTAGCGAAAGTGTACGGTAGGCTGTAGTGTCGTAATTTTGTGACAATAAACCAAAGAAGGCGCACAACAGGTAGTAGTGTCGTGATTTTGTGACAGCAAGAAATACAAGGTGTACAAAATACAAAGGCATAGCGATATCATGACATGTTTGAGTTTCACGCTAGAAAAGCTACAGAACAGCAGAGGTGGTTGAAGCTGACGGAGTTAACCTTTGTCAACGAAGTGTAAGGTTGTGCAGTCGACAATTGTTTTAAGGATATACAACCGACTAAAATCAATAATTTAATCATGAATTATTGCTATAAAAGGAGGACTATTTTTGAGTGTCATGCATCGAATGTGTGTGTTGAGTTTGCGCAAGTGAAGTTTGCTATGCGCAAAGAGCAGTAGTATCGAATCGATCGAAGTGTGCATTTGAAGTGCGAATTTTGCAAAAGCAGAGTGTAGGAAGAAGTTCGATCGAGGAGAAGCAGACTATGTGAAGAGGGTGTTGTTGTGGCTACACATATGCGCATAAGTTGTTGTGCGATCGAGTGCTGCAGTATTTACATAGACTGTGTAAAGAAAGCAGAGTGTGCGAAGACTATGCTGTTGTAGTTGCACAGATAGTGAAAAGTTGTTTTCAACCAAGTGTAAAAAAGAACAGAGGTAGAGGACAATTATGCCAGACCGAAGGACTATGTTTGGTGCAGATAAGAGGACCAGCTTTGCAGTGATAGAGTTGAGGATAGAGATCTCCAGCCAGAGCAGGGAAGATAAGTGTCTTCTGTGGATAGAGTTCCACTTGCTAAGGGCAAAGGAGATAGAGGTCTTCTAGAGGATCACCAACAAAGTAGAATTAGGGGAAGGTATCTACTTTGAGCCGAGGCTCATAAACATTGTAATCGAGAAGGATTCCCAGAGGACTTTGATATAACTTTTAGAGGAAATTTTTATCCGTGGAGTAGCCCACCTTGGGTGAACCACGTTAAATGGGTTTTCTATGTGTGATGCTTTCTGTCTTGTTTAATATTATGTTGATGCCACTGCTATTTGAAATTAAAATTATTAAATGGTTAAGTCTTATACTGTTCACCCCCCCTCTCAGTATAATTTCATGTTCTTCAATTGGTATCAAAGAAGGTCTCTCTAGAAAAAGCCTAACAGCTTGGAGAAGGATCTAACAGAGGAACATATAAATTTAGAAAAGGTTGAATTCAATCTCAAGAGTGAATTCTTCTTGGCCTTGAGAAAGCTTGAGAAACTCAGGGAAGAGAATTCTGTCCTCAAGAAGCATTGTCAAGAAAAAGAGATAGCAAGATCAGAATTGGCTCAAAGTGTTATAGATTTCAAAATTCTAGCTGAAGAAGGGAAGAAGATTGAACAAGTTCTAACAGAGGTTCTAAAAGGAAAGGTAGCTAATTGTGAGAAACTAGAAGGAGAGATTATGTCTCTTAGAGTGAAGTTAGAACAGTCAACTCTCAGATAGAATATTCCATGTGAAAATAAGGATGGCATCACCATTCATGAAACAGGGTCTTAAAGCAAGAACAATCTTCACTTTGAAGAGCAATGGATTCCAGTTGATCGCAAAAAGAACAAACTTCCAAGGTATCAAAATAGGTTACATAACACCTTTCATGGATATTGTTTTTCCTATAAAAAATTTGGTCACATAGCTATGCATTGCAATAAGTCTCTGAAGAGTCATAGTAAGGAAAATGTTAACTCATTTGCACCTCTTATGAATAAAAATATCATGTGTTACAAGTGCAAGAATTTTGGGCATATAGCAAGGATGTGCGGTTTGGATAGATTTAGTCTTGAGTTCTCAAAAAGGAGGAATGAGATAAAATCTAAGTAAATGATAGTTCAAACTGCTTTTCATGCTCAAGACAAAGTAGAAAAATGGTATCTTGATAGTGGCTGTTCAAAACATATGACTGGTGAAAAAGAAAAAATTTTGTCTTTAAAAGAAACAAGCAGAGGAACAGTCAGTTTTGGAGATAACAGGTCCGCAAAGATCTATGGTAAAGGGACTCTTAGTTTGGATGGGAAATCCAAAATAGAAAACATGCTTTATGTAGAAGGGCTAAGACATAATCTACTTAGTGTGAGTCAACTTTGTGATCAAGGGCACATAGTATCTTTCTTTTCAGATAGATGTGAGATAAGTAAAGAATTAAATGGAAAACTTATTGCTAGGGCTACAAGGACTCCAAACAATATTTACATGCTGAGTGAGATAAAAAGAGAAAAATGCTTTCTAACTCAAGAATATGAGAGTTGGTTGTGGCATAAAATATTGGGAAATTTGAGTTTTGATAATCTGGTTAGTATTAGTAACAAGGAAGCAGTTAGAGACTTGCCCAAAATAAAAAGGCCCCAAAACATCATTTGCGGTCCTTGTCAACATGGTAAACAGACCAGAACCAGTTTCAAATCAAAAGGCTATACATCTTCCAAACCCTTGGATCTTATTCATACTGATTTGTGTGGCCCCACCAGAACTCAGAGCATTCAGGGAGATAGCTATTTCATTCAGTAAACGAGATAGATTTCGTTTTGATCTAATATTTCAAAACAGTTGAGTAGAGCATCTGGCTGACTATCCTTAAGGTCTTTGTTTATCCTTCATCCTTTGTTTCAGGATTTTATCGAAACAAAACCTTACTTATCCCATTCTCTTTCATTTATTAGGGTTTTTCCTTTATCCAAAATTTGTCCAGACCGAGCGGGCCCATGATTTGAAGCCACAGGTGGGACAAACTTAGGGTATTTTCTTTGCAGGTGGCCATATTCATAGAAAATCCAGCAATGAAATGGAAAAGCTTCATAGTCAAGTTTTTGAACCCATGTAGTTGATCCAAATTGTATTTCAATAGAATCTAGAATAGGATTATTTAAGTCAATTTCAACACAAATACAAGCAATAGAGATTACATTTTTATCCATTGTCTATTGTGATGGTCCAACCGAATTCCCAAGCAGAAGGACAATCTTATGCAAGATATCAGTTCTCTAGAATTCCAACGAGAGCCAAGGAAGCCGCACCCATACTAGAACCCACGACGACCACTCCTCTGATGGGTTGAAACCTACATGCCAAGGTTTAAGAAAGAGTCCCACTTGGTTATAGAAATAAACACCCCCTTAAAATGCTTTTTTATGATCTGCAATACAAGAGAAAACCACCATAAAATAGTTGCTCGCACTCAGCATCACCTCCACATCACCTTCAGGATTCCAAGTTTTCCTGACCCAAGCCTCCACAAATGGGAGAGAAATTCGATGCCCAAAAAATTGCCAATAAGGGTATGTTTGGTTAGATACTCCACATATTTCGCCACCGAGTCTGGTTGAACCACTAGAAATGGCCTAGCTTCACATCATTCCAAACATCCATTGTTCTATAACAAGAGGTTCCTGAATGCACTGGAAAATCTTATTCCTTCCAGTAATTTTCAGATTAAAAAACATCATGAGCATGCACTCTCTGTGCCGGACTTGATGCCATCACGACTTCCTCTAATTTTTTAGACCTCCTCTGGAAGCTGCTACCATCCCCGTAGAGTAGTTTTTCTTCATCAAACCCTAGCAGAGTCCTCTTGCTCAGATAGTTTCTATTTACATTCTTATAAATCATGTTATATGATGTAATATTTTGTTAACAACCAGTATTCCATGTATAAGAATAGATTGTGATTAATATTGTGACTATAATAATTGCTGCCTTAGTGGATCTTTGATATGATGTAATGTTTTATACTTTAAATCAAGTGAAATTCTTGATGTGAATAAAGTGACCTTTATATATATTGTTTTTAATATTGCATGCATGATATCTGCAACTAATGAAATTAGAAGGATGGATTGAAATGACATCCAATTGATTATGCAACTAAAACTCCTAATAAATAAGAGGTAGAAATAGTTAAACCAAGGATCATACATATAATGATGTGATTAAAGGTTGGATATGGGTTGGTCACTCCTATCATGAGATTTGACATTGACCATGTCATAATTCTCCTGATTACTTCTTTCCTTTGTGGTGTTGATCCAAGTATACTTGGTTGTAACTTAACATGATAGATATGAACAAAATAAAAATTATATCTTAGGGTTGTTTGGTAATGTGGGTTGCTACAAAGTTTCTTCTTTTTTTGCATTGATACTACCAATGATGACAAAATACATGGTGGTAACCCCTCTCCTAGTTTAATGATAGTATGCTTCATTATACTTGATGGGCATATATCCCATCCTAAAACAAATGCTTTCCAATATGGTAAAATAGGCCAAAGAGCTAAGACTTCACAAACAAGGCATCAAAGAATCCTTGTTATCCAAGGATTGGCTAGGACACTATGGGATAGGTTACATCTCTAGATATTGTTAGCCTCTTCACATTTCTTCTTTGTATAAAATTAAAGATGAACCCAACCTTCTCTTTAGATATTCCACTGATGACACCATTTTCTTTAATGGATTGGATTGGAATGAGGAGTATGACAATGGGTGTTCGCTCCTCATAGATCCTAGATACTTTTAATTCATACACTTTTCTATTACCTTAGCTTTTCCTACACTAATTACTAATGAATATCACTATGAGATGTCGAATTCTTAAACAATTCTCCTTAGCATAGTCTCATAGACTATCTAACCCAAAATAACTTTTGTTTTAGAGATATTTTTCCCAAATTGCTAGTGTCACTATATCATAATCAATCGATCATAAGCATCCATCCCTAGATCTTAAGAGCCTGGAAGTGTTTCCTATTACCTCTCATAGATAGTTAGAACTACTAAAAGATATTTTTAAGCCCAATTGGATAGTTCCTTTAATCAGAACCAAACCAATATTGGTTCAAGATCTTATTGTCTTGCCATGCTTGAAAAAAATAACTTAAATAACTAATAAATATGATGCATCCTAAAACATATTATATTTGAGTCTATATCAATTGTATTTTTTATTTAGATACCTAATATTGTCTACTTGTATTTTACTTGAATTCATTTATACTTGTATACACATTCTTTCTAGACTACTTGTTGCATCTCGAGTCAATGATCCATAATGATGCTAATGATAATACTAGTTGGGAAAGTTTGTTTTTTGAATTATGCTTGCACTAGATGATTGATGCAAGTGGATAATATAAGTACCACCTTTATAAATCCAATCTAAGTTCACACAACCATATCTCTCTATCAATTCCTATCCATGTCCTATTTCTATCCATTCATCATGTTCCTTGTATCCCTTTCGTATACTAATTTAGGGTTGATTGATCATATTCATTGCCTAATTTTGTATAAAATATATATAGAAAGCACATCAATCTAATATAATTTATCTCAAAATAACATCTTTAAAGAAAGGTCTGAGGTGTAGACCAATTGGTTCATCCAAAACCCATAAGAGGGGCGGAGGTCCAAGATTCAAATCTTGGGCCTCACCGGACTGAACGCTTGTCCCTTTCCTGGTGCTTTCAATGGCATAAAAGGTTTAAAATGATTGTGGCATGGTAGTTATAGGGGAGGACTACACGAAGATTTGTGTGGCGGCTTCTGGGGCGGACAACGTAGAATACTATGGCGGCCATAAAAGCTGGACAACCTGCCGGATTCGTGGTGGCTACCGATTCCACCATGTTAAAAAAAAACATATTTAAATAATTCCAAACTACAAATTCCTTTAAATATGATGAATACTATGAATTTCATAGGTGTTTATGGAAAATTCAATCAAATCAACTTCTTCTATCTCATCAATGTCTACATAATGAATACTATGAGCTTTTACAAGTGTTGATAGCTCTATCAACCTTATCATATATTGTTTTCCCATGATAGAGATTTTGTGGGTGCAACTTGTAAACAAAATATTTGTATCCCTAACTAAGGGTATCATTTGTTACACTAATCAATAATAATTTCTCTATGAAAAATATCTACATGGCAAATTAGCAAATAAAGAATTCCCTATAGCTAATGGGAAAAGTAGCATCAAAAGTATTTTAAGCATAAAGTTTTTCTTAAAGGCGCATCATGTCTCAGTATCAAAAGTCCTTTAAGCATAAATTTGTGCTTAAAGTTATTTCTCAACATGTCAAAAGTCCTTTAAGAATTTGTCTAAATGTTAGTCAATCAAAATTTGCTTGAAGGCAGGTCAAAGCAACATATGAAAAGTCCTTTAGGCATGAAATTTTTTCTAGAGAAAAATATATTGTACATACATGTATATAGTTTTATATCTCTTGTATGATATCAAAGCTAACCAAGTCCTTCAAGCAAAGCTAACAAAATTCCTCCAAACAAAGTTAACAAAATTCCCCATGGAAATACAACTAAAGTCCTCCTAGAAAATCAAAAGTAATATCTCAGTAGCATAGCAAAAATCCTTTAATATTTATTTTAGAGGAGAGACAAATAGGTATTTTATTGAAGGTATATCTCAACAGCAAAAACCCATTATGCATGAATCTTTGTCTAAAGAAAAATCTTGTACATAGTTGTACATATTTGCATATATGCTTAAAAAAATCCTTGATAGAGTTTTGATGTATCTTTCCATCACCGTCTCTATTTGTTCCAAATCATCTTTCATATTTTAAACAAATGTTTATCTTTTATCCAATCTTTTTAATCTTTCTTTAATTCAACATTAGCCATCTTATCCGTGCACCCTTAACCTAAATAATAGTCAAGGGCTTCATTATCATTATCATATTAAACATGGATATGATGGATGATGTTGAGTTGAAGATAATATTATTATTAATCCTTAATCTCATTCTATTCCAATCCAATCTCTCTCTCAATATTTCTTCACCACATCAATGTATATTATAATAAAGTTGAGTTCGCTTGGCACAACTTCATTTTCTCTATGTAACTCAAGGGGATACATTGGGGCATGGTGGTATGTAAATTTTGCCTAAAATGAACTTTTTAGCATCACTTTTAAGTAACTAATCTGTACATCACTCATATAGAATCATTGACCCTAAGTAAGAGAAAATATTTCTATCTCAAAATTGAGGCATCTACATCAATTTTTGTTGTATTTATTATGTAACAAATACTTTAAAAAGAGGTAAATGTAGACACCCAATTTTTAGCATATGGCTAATATTTAGTTTACATATCCCTTAATCACTTAGCCTTCCAACTAGATAATTTGCCTCAACCATCCTTGCACCCAATTTTAGAGCATTTATTTCTCCAAGAGTGATAGTGTCAGTGCTTTGCCAAATTTTGAATTTTCTCTTTTCCTACCCATTATTGACATCCAATGGTTATTTGGAACTAGTGCTAGCTTAGTGGAACCATTGATGATTTTTCCTCTTGGTTATTTTGACCTAGCACATAAAAAATCTTAGAGGTGTATCTCCTAATCTCTTTCAAAGTTACCTACAATCATTGAGTTGCCCACACTTGCTAATCTATATTCCTTGTAGCAAAACCCCAAAAATAAGTCTTTCCCTTCCCATTATGTTTCTCTTGATCCCATTTTGATCCCTTTGAAATCCTTGTCTTCTTTGATCATGTCTCCATCATGTTTATTTCTTCCATCTCTTCCCCCAAGAATCCATGGATACCTATAAATTTAGCCCTTGGGGTGGCCATTTCATCAAGTCTTTCATGCACAAAAACTCTACCAAAATATCTCTAGGCTCTTAGCCATTTTAGCATTTTGTAAGGTAATACTATGCCAAAATTTTAGCTCAATATTGTAGGAACTTGGCTCTCATCCTGCAATCATTTAATCAAGCATTCAAGGATCTACGCAAGCACATCAGGTTATCAAGATCTCAAGTCATTATCAACCACCAAACATCAAACCTTAAAGCTTAAGCATTTGGGAGGTTCACCAACAAGATTTCAACAAGGGGAAACAACCTTACATGTTGGGTTATATTATTCCCCTCACCATAGCTTTCCTTATTGTTATTATCTTTTAGTTCTAATCTTGTTTCATTTAGCTAATATTTCATCTTGTTTCATATTTTGGATAACATTTACATTTTTGGATATTATACTTACACATAGCATAGGCTTGTCATTTTGATCATTTAATATTATTTTTAAGTAAGAAAATGTTTATCATTCTATTATGCAATATGATCTTTATCCTCCTAGGGTAGAACCATCACCATCATTGCAACAATCCTACTTTATATTGCATTTCATATTTCTATCATATTCATAGAGGCAATAGCACTACTAGATTGAAGGTTGATGATGCTCTTGCTTTTTGTTTTACATAAAGCAAAATTATAAGTAGAAATAGTTCCAATATTGCTATTGTGCAATGGTGGTTCCACCATCCCAACAATAATTTTAATCATTTTTTTCATTTTTAGCATCTTATCAATTTTTGTTATCTAAACAAGCTTCTAATATTCACAGCAAGGAAGCTATCCTTCTGTACTAGATTAGACAAACCACTCTACACAAACCCCAATCTATTTATATCTATTTTTTAGATTTTGGTGATAGTTCTAGGAGTAGACAATAGTGTCAATGATGCTTCTATAGTGATATAGGTACTTTTCCATCAGCTGGTGTTTCTACTTCTTTGGAAAAAAAATAGATTTTCTAATCCTTGTTTTGTTATTTTTAGCATTTAGGTGTAGCTTTTATCTATCATTTGTTTAAATTAAGTTCCATTTTCTATTTTTTTGTTAAAATTGATAAAGGAAAAAATTGAACCCAATTTAATATTTTAATAGAATATGGGATGCATCTAATCTTTTAAATTAGGCATTAAAATTAAAATTACATGTAGATTGCACTAGGTTAAATATTGTTTGTTGTATTCCCTATCAAACCCTTGCTATTAAAAAAATATAATAAAAAACATTATTTAATTTTATCATTGAATTGAAAATAATTTTAGCCTTAGGTTTGTATGCTATATATTTAGGTATTGAATTTAAATATACATTAAGGTTAGGCTTGACAAAAATGGTATCTTAAAAATAACATAGTTTTCTTTTGGAAATGTAAGTATTCACCAATTAACACATCAAACTAGCTTAGCTCATAACATTCCTTAGCTCATCTTGAAGTGATAAGATAGAGTGAAGAGATGATTTTGATCCCCTTATTTGGCCCTTCATGAATATCTTCATCCCTTATCATAGTTAAAAATTCTCATAGGCTTACATAAATTATTTCTAAAGGCCTACATAAATGATGCCTAAAGACTTACATAAACTATGCCCATAGGATTACATAAAGCACACATGTAGGCTTATAAAGCACTTTCCTATAGGCTATGTTAGTATCATATATAGGCACCCTTTAGTATCATCATCATTGCACTAAGAATATCATATTACAAATACTTCAACATTTAAGTAGTCTATAACATGCAATATTTACACCAACAATTCATTATACATGTAAGATGATGGGTAATAAGAAAAATATGATTAAAAAAATAAGAATGCTCTAAGTCTAGGAGAAAATTGAAAGCAAGAGAGTTGCAAATAAAAGAGAAAAATAACTTCCTGAGCATATAACACATGGGGCTTTGGAAAAAGGAGTGAGTGCAATTCTTGTAATTAAATATGATCTTTAAGTTATAAATGTTGGGGAATCATAAGATATAAATGTTCATGAAGCTTTGGTTACAAATGCTAAATAATATCAAATTATAGATATTTAAGATGTAGATATGCAATATGTTAAATATGCATATATCACTATTATAGATATTACAACTATAGATTTCAAAAATGCAAATGTTGGTGGATTATAGAAAATACTTCAACAAATTGATTTAACAAGATTGGACAATTTTCCCAAAGTTATTAAGTTTGATCTTTGCACCTAATGTTGTATGAAAATATTATATGAAGGTTTTTTTTTTTAATTTCATATTAGGTATAACAAACTCAAATTCTTAAGATGTTCTACTTATACAAGAAATTAAGACTAGATTTTTAGTTGTTAGAGTTGACACTACACATCCATCCAATAGAAAGGAAAAAGTAAAAGTAGAAAAGAAAAAATGTATATGCTTATAGGATAATAACCAATAGAGGATGTAATACTAATAGAAGTTGTAATACCTAACCACTACATTTAAAAAAAACTACATATTCTAGAGTAAGAAATAGTAGATGGGGACCAAATTGTAGAAAATGTTTCAAAATTTCAACTTATACTGACCTTTTTGAAAAGTTGCAATTCACTTGCAAAAACCTACTAATTGGCTCAAAGGAGCAATTCACCCAAAAAATATGCAATTAGCTCAACCTTGTAATGCAATTACATTTTCTATAATAATGAATAAATCTCTTGGTCAGGTGTAAAGGTGAAAATCCATGTGAATTTCAAAGAAAATCATCCAAAAAATCAATATTTTTGGCATTTTGTAGTGCACTAAGTATTTTTGGAGCCTTCTAAGCCTTGTAGAGGCATAATTAGAGGTATGTAGCATTGGAGGTGTAATATTTTTCTAAATTTGCTATTAAATATTTACTTTTAATAGGATTAATTATTTTTCATCCCAGGTAACTTAGGGGTAATTTCTTACTATAAATAGGGGTCTAGGTCCCTCATTGTAATCATTTTTTATCAATGAGAATTCAAAGCTACACTCTATGAAACCCACAGTATGGTTTGTACTCATGATATTGTAATAAATTGATAAGTCCTTGAGAATCTTGAAATTCGTATCTAGTCCCATTTCACCAAAAGGAAAGATCCCCATGGATGATCAAGTTAGGCTAGGTTTTACACCTCCTAAAATGGGTTACCTAAACTAAAAAATGAGTTATTCAATTGCCTTATTCAACCCAATATGGTCTAATACGATAACTCACTTTAACATTTGTATCAAATACTAGTAGATGTGAATAAGCTAATAAATAATATAATTTTCACATAAATGTACCTCTTACAAATACCCATTTGATATAAATTCCACCTCTAGTCAGTTTGCTTAATACCTTTAATATGCCTCTAGTGAAATCCTTAGACCCCATAGGATCAATAGGCTAAAACATGAAGCTTACCTTAAATACACAAGTGATGGTTGTAAAAATGGGTTCCCAAGTGTACCAGGAAAACACCCAAGGATTTTGTGCAAGGGACACCTCCACAAAACCAATAGGCTTAATAGTCAATATTGAAATATATCCCCTAATTAAGCATATATCCACAACCTAATCAATAGTGGTTTCATTTGAATCCATCTCCTCAATATCCACCTTAGTACCTTGTATATTTATATCTTCCCTTCCACCCTTATCAACATCCAAGTTATGCAATGCACCATCTTCATAAATAGTTTATCTAGACTCATCCACAACAAAATGATCCTAATGCACCTACTAGACTTCTAAACCAACATCTATATTGGATGTATCAAGATCCCCTAAACTTGATGATCTATTCACCTATTCCATTGGCTACGATGAAGGCATTACCTTCTTTTTATGGGAATCAAAATAAAATTATGTTTTATCACCTTAGAAAGCTATCAAAACTTAAATTAATCCACCACATTCAAGAGGATGATATAATGGTATATCTACCAATATACTCTCTTAATGATAAGGCTACATTATGGTTTAGGGGGTTTTTAGATAATTTTCTAATTAATGAGACATTGATAGTTAAACCTTTTAAGCATAGGTTTATGATTATGGAAAATGGATATTTAGCTATGTTTCAATTAAATACTATACAAAGAGCCTTCCAAAAAATATACATGATTTTAATACTAGATTATTCATAATATTAAATTTAATTCCATAGAATAGTAGCTCGAATGAAGAACAAGCATTAACATACTATATCAAGGGTTTGTAATTTAAATTTGCACTCATGGTTTGTAATGCTAACAACTATACACCAGTTGCAACATTCAAACAAGTGGCGAGAGGTGAAGATATTCTCATTAGGGTATGGAAAATGTGCTCTACCTCACCAAAGGCCTACACAACCCAAATTTACCAAAATACCCTTATAACTATCATAACACCCAACTTCTCTTCCATTATGACACCTCCATCCATCCTTCTCAATCACCATATATTATTACTCATAGTGGCCATAATGCTATACCCATAGTACATTTTAGCCTAGGTAAAGCATATTTGAAAAAAATTCAATTTTCTCATCAAGGCACTCATTGAGCAAGCCAACTTCGTAACCATATGGTCAATGTAAATGTAGAAGTAGAACCTATGTGGTGTCTCCCTTGCAATGATAGCCATGATCCCATAAAATACATGAGTTCCATTATATATTTCTAAACCATATAATACACTCAATAATGCTAGGCTCAATAAGCCACTACCAATATGCAAGTGCCTTTTATCATGTATTAGAAAACTCAAACTATATAATCAGTACCTATGCTACCTAAACCATATAATGTAATACTAGTAAATTTTAGTACCATTAAAATAGATAAAGGATTTCCTTTTGAGAATGATACCATATTTTCTAATCAATAGAGAGTAGAAAGTAGTGGAAAGAGGAAAATGACTATATGTAAGTGTGAAAATATATAATGTGAGGATGTGCACAAGTATCTTAGATTAGGAGTGCATGTAGAAGTGTAAGAGTCATCTAAAAGTATACAAGTATCATAGAGTCAAGTGTGCATGTAAGAAGAAATTGAAGAATCTAGTATGCAAATAGCAAGATAATAAACCAAAGGTCATAGGACTTATCATATAGAAAGAAATAGTCAAGTACATGAAGATTCATCTTCAATGTTTATATTATGGAGATAAAGCTCCATGAATCCATATATCCATATATTTCAATATTTGAATATTAAATTATCTGATTGTAAGAGGAAGATATAGAAAAATGAATAAAGCTTATGTATAGATTTTGAGCAATTAATATTGTGAGTTTTCTTCATGTGTAGTACATGAATGATTTAGGCCATTTACATTCATATTTGATTATATAAGTGAATGTTATTTTTATTATTATATTGGCCTTGATATATATATTAGATTGCTCATATATTATTTTACTCTTTATTATTGATATTTTTACCTTTAATATTGTGGATTATTTATTGAAGAACCTATGAAAAATCTATGGTACTAAGGATTAAAAGCCAACAGTGGTATCAAAGCTACCACCTAAATCTATCCATTTTTATAGAGTTATTTTATTAGCCACCATCACCATTATTTAACTTTGTCCATTCTTGATAGAGTTAATTTAGAGTCTATCCACTTTGAAGGCAATGAATACTTGGACTCTATTTTTAAAGGTTTGATTGAGTAGATATTGAGGGAATAAGGATAAGTCAACCTAATTTGGATGCTAGGGTCTTTCCACTTGGTTGAAAAAAAAAATAGTGAAGACTAGGACTTAGTTATACTACTAGAAAGGGTGAACTTCCATTACATTAAATGCCATTCAATAATAATGATGAGGAAAAACTACTCTGCTAGGGTTTGATGAAGAAAAACTGCTCTGTGGGGATGGTAGCAGCTTCCGAAGGAGGTCTAAAAAATTGGAGGAATGTCATACCTGATGACAGAGAGAGTGCATGCTCGTGATGTTTTTTCATCTAAAAATGACTGAAAGGAATAGGATTTTCCAGTACATGTCGGGAACCGCTTGTTAAAGAACAATGGATGTTTGGAATGATGTGAAGCCAGGCCAGTTCTAGTGGTTCAACTAGACTTGGTGGTGGAATATGTGGAGTATATAACCAAACATGCCCTTATTGGAAAAATTTTGGGCATCCGAATTTCTCTCCCTTTTGTGGAGGCTTGTGTTAGGAAGACTTGGAATCCTGAAGGTGATGTGGAGGTGATGTTGAGTGCGAACAACTATTTTATGGTGGTTTTATCTTGTATTGCAGATAATAACAAAGCATTTGAAGGGGGTCCTTATTTCTCTAACCAAGTGGGACTCTTTATTAAACCTTGGCATGTGGGTTTCAACCCATCAGAGGAGCGACCGTCATGGGTTCCAATATGGGTGCAAATTCCATGGCTCCCATTGGAATTTTGGAGAACTGATATCTTGCATAAGATTGCCCTTCTACTTGGGAAGCCGATTGGACCGTCACAACAGACAATGGATAAAAAGGTAATCTCTATTGCTCATATTTGTGTTGAAATTGACTTAAATAATCCTATTCCAGATTCTATTGAAATACAATTTGGATCAACTACATGGGTTAAAAAATTTGACTATGAAGCTCTTCCATTTTGTTGTCGGATTTACCATGAATATGGCCACCTGCAAAGAAAATGCCCTAAGTTTTTCCCACTTGTGGCTTCAAATATTGGGCCCTCTCGGTCTAGACAAAGTTTGGATAAAGTAAAAGCCCCGATAAAGGAAGGGGAATGGGATAAGGAAGGTTTTGTTTCGGTAAAATCCTGAAATAGAGGACAAAGGGTAAATAAAAACCTTAAGGATAGTCAGCCAGATGCTCTAATCAACCATTTTGAAATATGAGATGATATTGATTAGTGCATGGAGATACCTGAAACATCACTACTTGATGCAAATATAACAAGGCCAAATCAGATGTCTCTTCTTGAGGGGGAACTTAAGGAATCAAATCTAGGGGGTTTAAATGAAGAACAAAGGGCTTTGGATCTAAGTATAGGGGACATGGTTGGGTCTAGCCCTATAAGGGAAACTATTTTAGAAAGTGGTACAGATTTAGTTATGCCCTCTCCTACTCAGGCACTGATGTAGTCATCCTTGGACTGCAAAACTCCTACAATGTTGGGATTGCAGCAGAAAATAATTAAAAAAAGTTTTTTGGATAAGAATATGAAGGTGGATCGAAAGAAGGACCAGGATAAAATTAATGGGGGAGAATTTTGTGGATTCAAGCTTGGTGAGAACATTGGACTCCCATTTTTATAACCCCAAAAATGATTATCCTCTCATGGAATGTAAGGGGGTTGAACAACATCCCCATACAAAAAGTTATTCGTGATTTGGTTCATGTGCATTTTCTGGATGTGGTATTTATTTAGAAGACTAAATTGTCTATTGATAGTATGTTTAATATTACTCCCAAGTTGTGGATAAGGGGGAAATGCCAGTGTATTGGTGCATGTGGATATCTTTGGTGGTATCACTTGTTTATGGGATCCAGTTAATATATCCCCTCTTACTTGTCGAGCCTGATAATGAATCTGGTGAAACCATCCTACTTACAAATGTGTATGCTCCTATTGATTAAAATGGTAAAGTGAATTTGTGGGAACACATTTGCTTTGTGAGAAGTTTGGTTCCCCTGTACCAATGGATTTTGGCTGGAGACTTCAACTCTATCACTTGTCTGGAGGAGAAACATGGTGGGGTGGACTGTCTTGAGCCTTTTTCTTCTATATTCAGTGCTCATATCTAGGCCCTAAACTTGGTTGACATCAAGCCAGATAATGGGATCTTTACTTGGCACAATATAAGGTGTGGGGAAGCTTCCATATCAGAGAGACTAGATAGGTTTTTGATATCCAGTTATTGGATGGGTAATAACAAAAGTTCTAGTTCTATGATTCTGGAGGGTAGGGGATCTGATCATTGGCCTATCAAACTCTCTGCTTTGGAGTTAGGGCTAAAAAATAATCCCTCCTTTAATTTTTAACTTATGTGGCTTCATGATCCTAAGCTTCATGATTTCATGCGAGGCTGGTGGACCACTGGAAAACCTCCTCATGTCACCACTATGTATTCCTTTATGAAGCGACTACAATTTGTAAAACATAAATTGAAGAGATGGAATAGACTGAATTTTGGGAACCTTTCCTTGGCTAAGTTGGTAGCTCTTAGGAGGATGGAAGAAGCTTCAAGGAAGATTAGAGATAAGGGATTCATGAAGGAGCTTCTTGTTGAGGAATCTAAGACTGCAAAAGACCTTGTTGAATGGGAACTGAGAGAAGAAGTTTTTGGAAACAAAAAGCTCGAGTATATTGGCTTCAGGAAGGGGATAGGAACACAAACTTCTTTTATAACTTAGTTAAGGCTCACCGTAATGGTAACCTGATTACCTCTCTTGTGAATTCTCAAGGTGCCCTGCTCTCTTCTTTTAGGGATATTTCAGAAGATACTAAGAGGTATTTTTCCTCTCTCTTCAAGGAGGACTCCCTATCAGATGATGAGAATGAAAAACTTATTCTAAACTGTATTCCAATGATTATTTCTAGAGAGATGAATGAGCACTTGATGGGTTCAATTTCCCTTGAGGAGTTGGAAAATGTTGTATTCAAGATGAAAAAATGAAAAGCCCTAGGTCCAGATGGATTCTCGATTGAGTTTTATCAGGAGTTTATTTCTGAGGCTGAGATCCCTGGAGTCAACTTGGTTGGGAAAGGTTCAGTTATCTAGGACACTCTGAAAAGAGGAGCTAATTTAATCAAGCAGGGTTTATTTTGTATTTGCAATCAGGGATCAAATGCTCTTTTTTTGGAGGATTCTTGGGATGGTCACCCTCCTATATTGAATCAATATCCTATGTTATGTTCCCTAAGCATTTTTTTCTTGGAAGCAGGCTGGTCTCATGTGGAGGACTTTAAAAAAATCCAATATTTTAGAAATATGGAGATGTACAGGTGGAAAGATCTACAAGAATGAGCCCAGGGGGGACTGGACAAGGATAGAGAGGTGCTTGCTCTTATTCTTATGTGGAGGCCTTGTTCTTCATTGAGGGGTAAAAATATTCTGTCTTGGAACCCTAATCCTAAGGGAACCTACTCGGTAGCCTATGGTTATCAGGTTCTTGATAAGCAAAATTATTGGAGTCTTCCTGTCACTTGGTGGAAAAAGGTGTGGAAAAAATTTTCCTGGCCAAAATATAACTTCTTTCTCTGGTTGGTAGCTCGTAATAAATGCCTCACTTGGGGTAATGTGAGGAAGAGGGGATTTCAAGATCCCTCTTTTTGTGTCCTCTACAGTAAGAATGAGGATGAATCTTCTCATTTATTTTTTCAATGCTCCTTTTCTAGATACATTTGGCACCATTGGTGGAGTGCTTGGAACCATCCATGTTTTCATGTGTTGTCCATGGTGGAGTTTTGGAGTAGTCTGGGTAGACCTCTAGCCAAGGCCCCTTTCCTTCGGGTGACTTGGAATTTGGGCCCTTCTTGCATCATCTGGTAAATTTGGCTCAAATGAAACCGATGCATATTTCAGGGTAGTTATTTGGTTGTTCAACAGATCTGACAATGGATCCTATATAGGGTTCAGGAAACCATTCATAGCAAATGTGATGTGGACCCTCTTTTGGATTCTAGGGAGGAGAAGGTATAACAAGACCTTGGTCTCTTTGGGGATGGTGTGAACTCTTTTAGCCCTAGTAGGGTTCCTCAGCTCAATAATAAGGTTAGGAGATATGGTATGTGGAGGCCACCCCCTAGAGGGGTTTTAGAAATTAATACTGATGGATCGTCCAGGGGTAATCCTGGACATGCTGGCATTGGCGGTGTTGGGAGAGATTCTACTAGTGGTGTCAATTTTTTCTTTTCCATTTATAAAGGTGTTCACTCCAACAATTTTATGGAAGCTCTTGCAATTCTTGAGGCCTTGCAAAGGGGTTTTCTCTTGGCTGGCATAGGATTATCTGTGAGTCTAACTCTCAAATTGTGGTTAATATTTTAAACAATAAAAGGGTGGAGGAATTTAATTGGCAGTTGGCCTCTATAGCCATTCAGATTCTCAGAATGAGTGAAGAGTTCAAATTTATATCCTTTGTGCACATTCCAAGGGAATGGAATGTGGTTGATGATTACCTAGCCAAAAGGGCTTCTGAGCTGTTGGATCCTTGGAGTATCGATAATTGGGAGAGTCTCACGTCTAGGGACTCTCAATGCCTATGGGAGTTGATCCACAAGGATGTACAAACTTAATGTGGTTTGTTCTTATTTTATTTTTTGTGTGTCATTCTAGTCTAGTGGTTTTAGCCTGTTTGGCTATTTATTTGAGTCCTGGTTGGAAGCTCAGTTGTACTCTGTAATCTAGAATTTTTATCGATAAATTTTTACCCCTTTATTTAAAAAATATATATATTGTTAGAAAGGGTCAACTTAGAAGAAAAGTTGGATATTTGATAGAGAAAGTCAACTCAAAAAAAAAGTTGGACATTTGATAGATAAATCCAACTCAAGAGATAGTTGGATGTGAGGGGACATTCAAAGTCACCCTGATAATATTATGGATTATTTAGAGAAGAAGAGGAGAATCACTATTGAATATTGAGAGAGCCAACTCAAGAGGAAAGTTGGTCATTTAGGGACATTTATAGTCACCCTAATATTGATATTGGGTTCTCTAGAAAAGGGGTAATTATATTATGTTATTAGGTGTGACCTAAGACATTGCAAGAAGATATTGGATTTAGATT
This sequence comes from Wollemia nobilis, assembly GCA_028583015.1. Classification (NCBI taxonomy): domain Eukaryota; kingdom Viridiplantae; phylum Streptophyta; class Pinopsida; order Araucariales; family Araucariaceae; genus Wollemia; species Wollemia nobilis. The sequence goes on from JAQPPZ010000772.1 coordinate 7,851,133, forward strand.
GCAATAGATATTGGAAAGCATAAAAGCTTCCTATAGAGATAGAGAAGCATTTTAGATTCTAGAGATAGAAAAATATTTAAATATTTTAAGTATAAAAGAGAAACAAAGATTTTAGATATTGAGAATATTTCTATAGAATTTGAGAAGCAATATATATAGAAGGAGAGAACTAATAAGTACATAGTCCAATCCTAAAAATATAAAGGCATAGAGGAGTTTTGCTTATTAAAAAAACCAAAAATATCAGGTTGACTAAAGTAATATCAAACTTAGCCTTAACATATTTTTAATAGATTTATTCTATAGTAGAGAATAGTAGCCTAGAGACAACAAGCAAGGTGCATCTAGATATATTTGGTGGATCTACCATCCACATTGAAGAAAATGTCCAACTAGACAACATTGAAGAAGAGACCCAATCACCCAACATAAGGAGTGGCCTGAGTGGACAACATAAGAAGGAATAAGTCTAAGTAGATAAGGAAAGAGGAAGAGGTCCAAGCAAGAAACATAGTGTAAGCAAGTATAACATTAGTCTATATAGCTTGCACAAGTATAATAATAAGCAACAACAAAGAACAAGGTATTGCAAAGAATAGAGCACTACTAGTATACAATGAAAATACCACTCACAATAATCTAAGCTCTACTAAAGAGTGCACTTCTAATTTTGAGTGTACTTATAAGAAACCATTTGAGCATCAACATAAGTGACAGTACAAACTTATCAAAAGAGTGTGTTAAAATATTTTAAAGAGCAATTATAGGCTCATTATAGTCACAGGCTCATCAATAAATTCGAACATCAAAGTAGAAGAGTAGTGTTAATAACCGAGAGGACCAAAGTCCTCAAAGTAGTGAACTAGGAGGAGAAAAGTCCTCAAAATAATGAATCAATAAGAGTAAAGTCCTCATAACAACAAACCAAAAGGAGCAACATTATTATAGTGTGAGCAACCAAAAGGAGCAACATCCTCACAACAATGATCTAGAAGAAGGACTATTTTGATAGTAGTGAATTGAGAAGAGCACCATTCTCATAGTAATGCACTAGAGACACAATGTTTGCCTCACAAAGTTTACAAAATACTAAAGGATCAAAGAAGACTACATTTTGGAGAATCTTACATTTAAAAGAAGTTAACATTCTAAAATCTAACACCTCATAGAGAAGTGGCCAGCAAGAAGCCAATTTTCCAAAACCTAATGCTTCATAGAGAAACTGCCATCAAGAAGTCTAACGTCTCATTGCTAAGTAACATTTTCTAAAATATTTATTGCTAATTTTCAATGACTTCCATGCATATTGACACATTGAAGATGAGCAAGACACATACTTGAAGGCTATTTAGAGCATCAACCAAAATACTAAGACTACAATCTGCATAGAATGTTATCATAGTTATTAGATGAGCATGCAAGGGAGACTAGATACATAGGTCAATAAGGTAAGCTTTATTACCTTGGTGAAAAAGTAAATCCCTAAACTTAGATATCTTTAATTAGGAGCAATTTAATTTTTTGATAAAGGATTTTTAATGAAGTGGGAGTTATAAGGAGATTATAATTTTAATTAGTTGGAGTTGATTATAAAATAAGATCTAGAGGGAGTTATAATTTTTGAGGAGATATAAATTTATTATTTGATTTTTTTAATATTAAAGCATGGAGTGATAAGGTTTTCTACTTCAACTAGTTTTTAAGGTTTATTTGATTTGATTTTCTAAAAAAAATTATATTTGAATAATTTAAGTTAGAATATTTATTTTGAAGTTATTTTTGAGAAAAAATGAAAAAGAAATTAGAAGTTTTTGAAATTTTGTGAAATTCATTTACTAGGGAATTAAAAGGACTTCTAATTTAAAGGTTTAGGAAAATTAAAATTTACAAATATTATATTTGAGTGATTATTTTTTAGGGATATATAAGGTTTAATACTTCAGAAAAAAATGAATCGTAAACTTTGATCATTATGGAAGAAAATATGGAGTCCATAATCATAAAGGAAATATTAGAAGTTATAAAATCTGACATTGGAAAATTGATTGAAAAATATAAGGGTAAGCTAGATATGGCATTATAATTCATCTATAGAGAAGCTATGGATGAAAGTTTTGAGATATTTGAATACTATTTATATTCAAAACTTGTTGAAGCAATTGATAATTCTAAGAATGATATTATGATACCTATTGACATAGGTAGTATAATGTATATGGCATTGCTTTCACTTGAACTTCATAAAGATGAAAATATAAAGCAAAAAGAGTTGATTAAAACTCTAAAAAGGAAAGTAGAGATTGATATAAGTGAATCAATTGAGTCATCTCTAAAAGCAGTGTTTCATTCTTCATGTACTATTGGCATTTCATGTTCATCCAATTCATGAAATTACTATGATGATCTAAGTGAATGTTCAGAAGAAATAGAACAATATCAAGATTGTAAGAAAACTAGATCAAATGAAGCACATGATCTAGAGGTCAAAGACAAGAAAAATTTTCAAGCTATTCATACACATGAACCTAAATCCAAATAAGAAGCTCAAGTTGTTCATAATCTAGATCATAAAGATACAAATATTGAGAACCTGAATAATGAAGATGAACTCAAAGCAGAACTCATGAATGAATATGAAGATGAATCTCAAACAAAGGTTCATGAACAATGCAAGGTCTCATGAATATTGAAGACTGAATATGAAGACCAAAGATTCAAGAGTAAAATATTCAATAACCAAATAATGTAACATAGGGTGGTGTTGAGGAATATTCCATTATTTGGTACATGCTAATGTATCCTTTGGTAGCTTCATGGTACGATTTTAAATATGTAATATATTAGGGTTGAGTGTATAGTTTAGATGTGTGATTTATAATTCCCCTTATATATAAGTTAGAGTGCAAGAGTGTATTGAGATAATGTGCACAAGTTTCTTGTATATAAGCGTGCAAATATGTAATTTGAGGATGTGCACAAGTGTCTTAGATTAGAAGTGCATGTAGAAGTGTAAGAGTCATGTAGAAGTGTGCAAGTGTCATAGAGTCAAGTGTGCATGTAAGAAGAAAGTGAAGAGTCTAGTATGCAAGTGGTAATATGATAAGCCAAAGGTCATGGGACTTGTCATATGGAGAGAAATAGTCAAGTACATAAAGAGTCATCTTCTATGTATATATTATGGAGATAAAGATCTATGAATCCATATATCCATATAGTTGAATATTTGAATATCATATTATCTAATTATGAGAGGAAGATACATAAAAGTTAATAAAGCTTTTATACATATTTTGAGAAATTAATATTGTAATTTTCTTCATGCATAGTACATGAATGATTTATTCCATTTACATTCATATTTGATTAGACAAGTGAATGCTATTTTCATTATTATATTTTCCTTGATATACATATTAGATTGCTCATATATTATTATACTCTTCATTATTGATATTTTGACCTTTAATATCATGTCTTATTTATTTAGGGAATTGTAAAATTTTTGTGGTAGTAAGGCTTAAAAGCCAACAAGGAAAAGAACCTATAGTAATTATTTACGATAAATAAATAGCTAGTAAACCAAATTAAAGGGAAGGAAAAAATGAAAGATATTTGTTGCAAAGTAGAGCTAATATGATGTTGAAATACCCATCTCTAAAATGTGAAGAGAACCAAAAAACTTCTATGGAACCCACAAGATTTATTGTATGAAGAGAGACCTCTTTTTCTAAATTTGATATAGTATAATAAATAAAGAAAATGACAGCTAAAGTTAGTATGCTAGAAGCCTTAGCACTTCTTGGACGATGATACCTACTCCAAGAAGCTCTAGAAGAATAGATAACAAGTTGTTCTATAGATAAGCAGGTAGAATCCACCTCAACTCATGTATTTCAAAAAAAATTTGATCATAGAATAGCCATAAAATATAAAAGTTAGTGCTTTTGATGTGCAAAATACTCCAAAAGTTAAGAACTTAAAATTACCTCTATTCTATGTAACACTCATGATAGAAAAGTACATCATCAAAAGTTGCATCATTGATTCAAGAGTAGTGGTCACAATTATGCCCAAAAAGGCCTCAGTAATGCCAAAGCCTAGAATAAAATAATCTTAAACTTTTCAAGATCTAACATCACCCAAACCTTCAAAAATTTTAGGAATGCCAAAATTCAATATGATGTAATCCTGGGATTCTTAAGTGATGATGTCACTAAAAGGTTTTAAGGAGTCTAGGTCCAAAAAACAACATGAACCTAGGATTTTGAAGTGCTTACGTTAGTCTAAGTTTCACAAAAATATAGGATGACCAAAGACCAAAATAAAGTAATCCTAGGATTTCTAAGCAATGATGTCATGCCAAGCCGCAAAAAGGTCTAGGAAAGCATAAGCCCAAAAAAGCAAAACATATCATAGGAAGTCTTAAGCCTACATTTTATAAAGAATGACATCATCAAAATTCCTTCAAAATCTTGGCCTTGCCTCTAAAACCCTTGTTATAGCCAAAATAGCTTGATAATGCTTTAGCACTCCAAAAAAAAGCGAAGAGCTCTTGGACATGTACCTTTCATCAAGATCATGCATGTCAGAAGCTATAACCTCTGAAATACTTCTTAGACACTCAAAGAAAATTTTTTGAGCTAAAAGTGATATCTTTGATAGGTCATTGTAGCAGCTAAGCATGGTTGCAAAAAATAATAGTAAAGGATCTATGGATCTGTTAAGGACATATGAATGCAAATATTGATAAAGAGATCTAGACTGGACACATTAGCATAACAAAATCAAAGTAGTTGAACTATGTTTATTGATAAAGAGATCTATACTAGACACATCAGCATAACAAAGAAAATGGCATCCATACCCCATGAGTGTGTTGGTTAGGCTATTTATAATAAACCTGTAACAAATTGCATTGTAATTATTAGGATACAATATTTATTGTAAACTTATAAATAGCCCATTTCACCTCATAATGGGGGTTGTCTCTTTAGCAATTTTCTTGTTATATGTTGTATACTTTCCTCTACGATCAATTGAAGTAAAATTTGTTTGACCTTCATTGGAGATAGTATTTTAGGTTTTTATATGAATGTGAGTTATGCACCCTGATACATTTCTATTTAATGCTTTATGAATGGTGAATTTTGTTAAGCAATTTTTTTTTGTAATTAGATTGCTTTTTGGATTATCATTTATGAAGTTCTTGGAATGTTTAGGATGCATATTATGAGTTTAATGAACCCTATAATGCTTTGTCTAATGTTTGGTATATTAGAATTTGCTTTTTTTTTACTATAAATGTAATTTTGTATCCTATTTCATTGTTGTTATGCTATATCTCGTCTACCTTCAAAGCATTTTTTGAACTCTTTCTCCTCTTCTAACCTCATATATATATATTATTTTACATGGTGTAATTGGTAGCCACCATGAATCCAAGTAGGCTATCTGGATTTTTATGGCCACCATAGTATTTTTTGATGTTCACCCCAGAAGCCACCTCATAGATCTCCATGCAGTTCACCCCTATAACCACCATTCCATGATCATTTTAAACCTTTGACATCATTGACAGCACTAGGAAGGGGACAAGCATTCGGTCCAATGAGGCCCGATATTTGAACCTTGGATACACATTTCTATCTTTAGTCTTAAATGTTTTCTTTAATTTTTTAAACAATTTAAAGAACTAACCTTCTTCGAAGGTTGAACATGGGATAAATCCTAGTCATCTAGTCTTGGCTATGATCTAGGGCACATTTTATATATTAGGTATATTTAAGTCCAAGAGTCCCTAGTAGTAGTATGCTTCTTATCATTCCATTTTTGTTTTGCCATGAAAATGAATACAATTTGTTTATTTTTAGGGTCCTATAGCCATACCATTTTTATTAATAGATTGGATTAAATTGAAATAGTTGAGGGGAATTCATTCTTCTAGGTCATTTCTCCTTTCAATCCATATATTCTAATCAATTTCTTGATTTTAGCATCCCCATAATGCATCTAACTAAAATTTTATATTTAGATCTACAAATGAGTCTACATTAACCACCTACTAATATGATTATTTGCATGGTTGCCTACTATCATAATTTAATTTTACATACATGTCTAGTTCTACCTAGATTGCTTGTTGCATATTGAGTTAGGAGATCCACCAATATGCAATGATGATCCTAGTTAGGTATAGCTCACATGCATTACACTTGCACTAGGTAATTTATGCCAGTGGATTCTCTTGGTCCCATGCTTGCTAGCCAAATCAGTGTTTGTCCAACCATTTATTTTTTCTCCACTCTAAGATGTCTATCCCCATCATCTATATTTATCAATTTCCATAATATTTTCATCAAAATAATCTAAAATCACCTCTATTAATTCTTTCAAAACTATAAACTTTCCTTGCTTAATTAAGTGTAGAGGGAGAAAATTGTGCATGAGAGTATGATTCTCAAGGCTAGATTCATAGGTAAGCCTTGAGGTGACCGTGGTGGTTGTTGTAACTCTACACTTAGTGTGGGAGAGGAAGGGTTCACTAGGAACATTTTAAGGACTCACTCCAAGTTCGAGGGTGGAATGTGTTTGATGTATTCAATTTTAAGACAATCGCCTATGTTTGGCCTTTCTATAACTATGCTATAAAAGTGAAAGAATAATGCAAGAATAAAGGATGAAAGAAGACAAAAGCTAACCCTAGAATGATTCTTTGATTTGAATGATTTCTAACCCTAGGGTTGCAAAATGAAATCTTTTAAGAAATATTCCAAGACAGATGCACAAACAATATTAACCCTAAGTGCACACTATATGCTTTTACCTTTTAAAATACCTAAAAATCTAATTAAAAGTTCTCTTTTATATCAAATCTAGGATTTTAAATAGAAACAGTATATACCCAAAAAACAACCTAAAGATTAATTAGGGAACTTATCTCATCCAATGGTTGATCAAGCTTTATCTTTCGTTCAACAATATCTCATGATTTCTATTCCTACAAAATAGCTTTACAAACACTTGAAAAATATGATCAACATTAAAGGTTCTACTTATGCCATTGTATGTCTATACTTGGAGGCACATTAGTCAAGCCCCCTAGGTCCTTTTAGCTGACCTTTAAAAAATAAGAGTGAAAGTTGACCTTTGGAAAATGGACAAAGAGAATAATATGTAGTAGAATAGTATAAAAAATAGAACATAGAATACTCTATTATGATCAAAATGTAGTATGAAACATAAACCTAGGGTTTGGTGGTAGCAGATTGCCCCTAATCCTAGCTTGTGTAAAATCATGACCTGTACGATGTGATCATGATTTTGCAAAAGTTCAAAATTATTCATAGAAATTACTGAACACAATATCATAAAAGATGGGGAAAACCCTCAAAGGATGTAGGTAAATTAATGCAAAATAAAATCTAATTAATGTGCAAATGTAAGATATACAAAAACAACTTGGTGGTAGCAAAAAAGCAAAAAAAGGGATGGAGACATCCAACTAGTAGAAATACTCCTTAAGGCTTCAAAACTTGTCCACTAAGGGTAGCAACACACAATCCAATGTAGTAGAAAATAGAGCTTTAATAGACTATAGTTCACACTTGAACAATGAGCACTTGTCAATTTGTGAGTTATCTTGCTTATAGAAGAGAAGACCTCAAGAAATAGAACTTGAATTAGAATGCTTCCAAAAAAATAAGACTTCATACCCTCCTTTTATAGTGGGTTTGAAATAAGAATAGGTGAGAAAAATCAAGAAAAACTGACCCTAAAAAGATCAACTTTAAAAATTATGGTTTTCTAGGAGAAAACCCTAGCTATGCCAAATCACGCCTTGTAGAGGTTGATCACGATTTCACATAAAGAAGAAAAAAAAGGAAAATAGGAGGGAAGGGACATCCAAACTTGTTTAGGGCAAGTTGGAGGGTCTCCCCAAGGATCTCAAGAAAATTGCTCACTCAAGTGGATCAATTTTTTAGGTCTACATTTTGCCCCTTCTTTGATGCATTTATGGCCTGATAAATGCATCAATGAAAGGTGTAGACACCGACAGGAAAAGGACAATGAGTAGAAAAGGGGTAGTTGGTCTAGAAGAAAGGGATGGTGTGAAACTGATGTCATTCTAGACATGTTGTGGCCATTGCTCAATTTGCCCTAAATTTGGGGACCCACCTTAAATTTTGAGTTTTTTGAAAGTTTTGGTGTTCTTGGAGTGATAATTTTGATAGCTCCCTACCCATGAATTTGCAATGTAGATTCTAAGGTTTATTTTTTGGTAGAATTTGCTTGTTTCCTTCTAAAATATCTAGGATTTGAGCTAGGTTTAAGGGGGCTTGTGTTCTCTTCAAGGATTTAATTTTGGTTAGGTTTGTAATGCTTTGATTAATTTTAATGTTTGAATTGAATTAATGCAAATATTAAAATTAATCAAATAAAATTTAAAATAACTAAAAATAAAAATATAATAAAACAATAAAATGAATAATGGTATTAATAAATAAAATAAATAAATAAAAGAGTAAAAGAAGTGAACATTCATTCTGTGGTTGATTACTTTTTAAATTAATTTTATATGGAATTATTTTTAATATTATTTTTTTCAATTTTATATGGGATAATTTAATGTTAATACTTTTAAACCTTGTGTATGCATGTCATAAAAATATGGGTACCCACGATGCTTCAGAATGGGACACGTAGCTAGGATAGACAACATTGTGAGAAAGACAGATAACCACATGGATCTTGATAGCTTGGTGATAGATCTAGACCATCCACCTACAAAATGATGTGGATCGATGATAGTAGTCCAATGATGACATGGACAGATGAAAATGAACTGGCAGGGGTGAGCTTCATGTGGACAACACCCATGTGGTGACATTGGGATTGTTGGGATATAGACTATCAAACCCACGTATACGTAAACATAGCAGTAATATTGAAGTGAGATGATGTGGATATATACCATATGAATCAAGCATCGTGTCACCAAAAATGTAATGTAGAGAAGAGGCTACAAGTGGAAGCATCAATCAAAAGTCATAGTTCCTTAACAGTTGTGCGACGTATTAACGTTAAAAAAGACAAATTTATGAGTTGAAAAAGGATATGTTTGGCAAATACGGTTAGGTACAGTGACATGGGTTAGCATAAAGAAAATATTTATTAAGGTGATATGCATGATAGTGTGGGCTAAATAATATCATGATAGATAGACGTAAAGGTCGGAGTGGGTATGGTCCGTTCGCATATGATGTCACAATATGGAAATTTTAATGTCAGTCAAGTGATGATTTACATCAATGTTCATCTTTGAGTGATCAGGTTTTGGCCAAATGTTACTTTGTTTATTAGCTTGAATCCATAGAAGTAGGTTGAAGGTGACCCATATTACGTATATGTGGATCGTAGTGATTGTAGAAAGAGAATAGTTCTTTTGATGTTTTAATGAAACCAATGAGTTAGAGAATTTTAAGTTTGACTAGAGTATGTCATAAATGTTTGATTGCTCCATAGCATGCACCTCCAATTATAATGAAGTATGGTGCATAGGTTCATGGTAAATTATGGTTGGGTACATATAGGTGCAATCTAAGGATGGGTTATTATTTCAATCAATTATAGGTTGACCATGAAAACTACATCAGTTGAAGGGTTTGATCTCATTGTACCACCTCTCCCCAATGGACAACATGTAGATAAAGAAGTGTAGGTAAGCAAAATGGGCATACCATTGAGAGTTGAGATCCATCCAAGAAGGTACAGTTTCAACATGATCATGAAGGTTTATTCCTCAAGAGCTAAGTGGGAGAGGAGTATTATTTATTGATAAAGTGAAGAAGAAGCACCGACTACAACTCTCAATTATAGCCTGAAGTACCCTATACTAGAGGATATAATAAACATAGGTAAGCATTAATATTCTAACGAATAGGCAATCACATGATTTAATGCACTCATTGAAAAGGAATGTTTTTGATAAAGGCCAAATGGTCAAAACATTGAAATTTAATGTAAAATCAAGTCTATTTACTTGGCATCGTATACGTGGATCATCTAATCTACCGCTCCTATGTAATATCTAAGGACATGATTTATGATGGAAGGGAAAATACATGGATAGTCCACATAATATTAATGTCATAAGTGGGTTGAGTAGGGTTACTTGGGAAAAAGAAAAAAATTGCTAATACAGAGGGAGACATCTTGCACCCATTATGGCATAGTGGTCAATACAACATGTTAGCAGTGTATTGGATATCTGTTAGATCCAATAATTATTCTGCATAATGCATAGTGGTCAAACTATTCGACGATACCTAGAAGAGATATTCATGTGGCCTGAATGTTACAACATATACCATAAAAGTGTTACAAGAGTTTCAAAATAATGTAACAATGATGGTTACAAAAGAGGTTGTGAAACATCAGCAATAAGTATGCGATCAGACATGACAGGGTCGTGGTCATCACTGGGAACTGTTACATGGCTAATTAGGCCAAGCCATATGATAAAAGGAAAATCATAGATAAAGTTGTTATTATAGAAGCTTTAAAGTGAAAGGAAGTGTGTTGAGTTTGGAAACAAATGCATATTATGAAATGAAATGGAAATGTACTATGAAACGAATACATATTTTGAAATGGTGAACAGAAAGACCATTTATACAAGACAATAATGAATGCAAAGGAATACGAAATGAAAAGGTTATGAAACAAAATAAAAAAAGGAAACGAAGGGTTGTTGAAGTTTTTCAAAATCCATCGAAGCTCAAAAAAGAGGGTCAAAGATTTTTTGGCAGGTTTGCATGTTGGAAACAGGATTTGCCTTTTTGGATTTCTCCTCCCAAGTTGCTAGATTTGCACCTATTTCACCATTGGATGCCATCAGAATTTATATAGGATTTAATTTTGAAAATATTTCTTTGCTAATACATTGGAAATTCAGTGAGTTTTTATGCATGTTAATGGTAGACTCATCTATGATTTTTAATGTATTGCATTTTTTCCTTAGAATATTGCACCTCATTGAATGTTGGATTGCATGAATACGGATCACATTAATGTTGGTTTTATGCAGGATACTAATGTTTGTAGGGTTTGTGTGGAATTTCAGAGTTACAACAACTTGTTTTATTTTCTTTTATTTTTCTAACCCTATCCTTTTTCATTTTTTTAACTTCTGCAAATAAAATAAAAAATATAAAAAAAAATTAAAACTCCAAAAAGAGATACATGGATTCCAAGATTAAGCTTTAAATTCTTATTTTAAGCAATTTCGCTTTTATTTTAAAGGAAATTCAAAATTCCAAAATTTACATAAAGTTCACATTTTAAAAGGAATTTTGTAATTTCAAAGCTTTACATGATTTCACATTTTAAAGGAGAGTCAAATTTCAAGCTTTGCACTTTTTTTTTTCAAGCAATAAATTAACTTCTCTTTATGAAAATTACAATTTCACTAAAGGGGGGTAATTTATATGGCATTCCAAAGGCTACTACATTTTCAAAGTTAGTCATTTAGATTATTTTCTTTCATGCTCAAAGCAAAGTTTAACAAAGCAAGATAAAATCCATTCACAAAGCAAGATAAAATGAATCCACTCATCATTCAAGGTTCACATTTTAGAGATAGATTTTAGTCTTTTCTTTTATGCTCAAAGCAAAGTTTAACAAAGAAGATAAAATTTGTTAAAATATGCTTAACAAAAGAAGATAAAATCTACCTAAAACACTCCAAGATAAAATGAATTAAATCACCATTTCATGATGGTCATATGAAGGCCAATCACATCACATTTTATTTTCTTTTTAAGTTTCATGATAATAAAAACATGGCAAAATCAAAGTAATACCAACACAGGCCCCTTGTTAACAGTTACTTGCAAATCACTAAGGTATTCTAAGCACTTATTTTGACACATTTTCACAAGCATACAAGCACACATTAAGTAAAAGGAACCTTGGAGAAATTTTTATTTCTTTGCAAGAGAGGGTTTTCTAATCAAAATCCTAACTGTGAGTGTGGTTTTGCAATAGGGTAAAATTATCACTCAACAGAATTGGTGCTAGAAGGAGGGCCTGAATTGGTCATTTTATTGCTACTTAAATGCTAAATTGTTCATTGTTACTTGAAAGGCTTATTTGAAGGCATTGGTCTTGACTAACGAGGTTTTGTTGATAGGTGATCACATTCATTGATTGGGAATTCTTTAATTGATGATGCATCAATGCTAACCTTTTGTTTTCAAATTTGAGAATTTTCCTTATTGTTAAGGTTTAATTGATGCATTATAATAGATGAACATGATGATTTATTCATTTAACCATTTGAAAATTGTTAGTCATTTCACACATCTTTGCAAGATATATTTCTTTGACTAACAAAATTGGTACTAAAGTTATATTCTTTAAGGTCCACTAATGGCAATGTTTACTCCAACAATGGTAGGAATTGCATCCTGGATAGGTGGTTATTATAGTCATTTAAACATTCTTGGAGTACCCCATCAAATCCCTGAAGGTGCAGAAGAATATTTACCTCAGTTTAGGCATGATGTGGCATCAACTGAGGAACATATTCAGAGATACAAGAACATGTTAATTTATTTGTAAATTATGCATGAAGATGTTGCTTGTAGGTTGTTTTCATACACATTGGATGAGGTTGCGTTTGATTGGTACATCCACTTACCTCTAAGTTCTATCACTTCTTGGGCTCAACTAGAAGCAACATTTCTTAGCCATTTTGGAAAACTAGTTGACCCAGTTATGATACTAAATCAATTTATCTCTATCTGTAAAGAACCTAATGAATCCATGAGATAATTCAATGATAGGTTCCATAGGTTGTATATCGAAGTGGTGACACATTACATCATTTCAGAAGAAAGAGCCACTCAAATATACATGGAAGCCTTAGACCCCTTTACTTCTATGTTTCTAGGGAGAATTCTTAAAGTTCCATCCTTTTCTAGAGCCTACAATGAGGTAATAATATTAGAACAATGATGGACTTCAAAAGGTATCAATGTGGGTCAATTAGTATTACTTAGACCTAAAGCTCACAATCAGATACCACCAATGAGTCAGGCCGAGGCACCACCTTCTCCCATGATGAACTATTTTTTAGGAGTTATGGATTCCAACCAATACCAACCATCCAATCTGGCACCCTTGAATCAAATGATGTCTAATGTGAGCAATCAATGGGATAAAATTGACTATCCAGATGTCACAATCACCTTAGATATCATCCAAGAGGAGGTGCAAGTTTCAAATCCAATATCCACCAATGAGGATTATGGTAAACAAGCCCATCAAAATGTAGATATTGGTTCAATTTTAGAAATGCATGAGCCTTCAGACAATGGAGGAGTCCTAGATCTAACTAGCATTGAAATATGTGATAGGTCAGGACCTTCCATAGAATTAAATGAAATGATTAAAGTGGATGATCAAGAAATCCAACATGTTCCAAATAATGACCAGATAGAAATGAAAGGCTTAGAGTCATTATTTACAAGGGAGGATTGGGATAATTATAGAAAGTTGAATACAAGAATTGATCCCACTATAGAAACCCTTGAGCCACCAAAAATGGTTGAAAGTGAATTTAAAAAGGAATCAATAGATGAATCTAAATATTATGCAGAAGACACGATAGAATTTCATCCCTTGATTTTAGAAGATAATTATTATAATGATTGGGGAAGATATGAGGAATCATTGGTTTCTCACACTCCTACTGATGAAATTTCTATTTCACTTGATATGCAGGATGTTAAAACCTCTATCTCACATGAAGATCTTGCAATTCCTGTACAATCATAAAATGGCATGCCACTTGCAAAAATAGAGAAGGTTCCAAAATTCAATCATTTTGAATATGAGTTTATTGAACACCTTGCTGAAATAGAAAAGGAAGAAATGGTAAATGTTTCTTATGATTCATTTGTTTTGGATGAGGAAGAGGTAAAATCTTCTCTTTCATTCTTGACTACTGAAAATTTGGGTACAAATTCACATGATTGTCTTGGAGATTCAAATAAAGAAATACCATTGGTGGTTAACAAGGAATTAGAATCGACTTCTATTCATCCAAATGATAAAAATGTTGCTTTATTCGAAACAACTCAAGTAGTTGATCAGGGAGATGTGTTATTTGACACATCCCTTGATCGGAAAGATTTATGGTTTGAAAAGGATGGCCGCATGTTTAATTGGGTGATTAACTTTGGTGTTTTTGAAAAATAGGTAATTGATGAAGATGAAGGGCTACAAGATGATGATGATGATAAAGACCATGAGGAAAAAGAGGGAATTACAAATCCTCATCAAGTCCTGGTAAATGGAAATGTACAAAAGGTAGAATCTCACCTTTTATGTTCAACCATTCGAACTCCAGGTAAAAGTTTGCATAATTGTATGTTGGATTCGAATGTTATTAATGATGAAATGCCATTTGTGGTTGATAAAGAATTTGAGTTGATTTCTCCTCACACTAGTAATAAGGTTGCTATGTTAAACAAGATAGAAGTAGATGCCTTTGAGTTACTAAATCAAATTCATCAACAATTGACAATGGAATCTAGGATAAAAAGTTATAATGATCCTCACATGTTAGATATCCTAGATGCTTGCAAAATGTTACGTAGTCATGATTGGCCTAAAGACATAGATGATGGCTTGAAAAATAAATTTTTAGGAATACGATCAATCTTGGATGAAATCATGATTAATCATAACAATGAAGATAGTATTTTGAATAGGGAGTGGATAATGGGAACTCACACAATGCAAAAATACATTCATAAACATCCCTCATTGAATAAGCAAAAGATAATTGAAAATCATGTATTTGCTTGCAAGTTTAATGAATCAAATTTTCAATATGGAATTGCTAATATCATTGAATCAAATTGGTGGGGTGAGAGAGGTAAAATGAGAGTTTTTGTATTGTGTGGCCTAATCTTATTTTGGTTGGATTTCTATAAATCTTGGCATGCATATCATGGTAGATGTCTTTTAAATTGTGGTAATCGTGTTTGGGATCCAAGGAAGTGATAGCCTAAATTTTGCATCATCTTGTACATATATTGTATATTATTGTATATAGCTTTGGTTTTCATGCTTTTGTATTTAGCTTTTTTATTTTTGTGCTTTGTCCCTAATTTTTGGTTTGGCAAGTTTTTTTTTTTTTTGCTTTCTTGTCAGTTTGCATTAGGTTAGGTATTGGTTTATCTTCAAGTTTTGCTTTTCATATTTTCAAGTGAGCTTTAGGTTGGTCCCTCTGATTGAGGTATGGTTTGGTGATAGCTACTAACTCCTGGTTTCCTTGTTGATAGTGTTTCTATGTCATGTAGGTTGGATTGCCTAGTTTGGAATTAGGTGGAATTGAGGAAAAGGGGGATGAAATTGTTTAGTAATCATTCTTAGATTTTGGACTAAGATGGTGGAAGGTGGAACAATGAAACATTTCGCTAAAGCTCCACATATAACTCACATATTAAAGGGTATTCTTTGAAATCTTGAAGGATAAAGTCATTTTGGTTTGCAAATTAAGGCAAAAATCTAACACACTCTATCTTTAGCCTTGAATGGTCTCTAACCCAGGTGGCAAGTGAATTTTGCAAAGCAATACAATGCTCAATAAAAAAAAGAAGGAAAGAAAAGCCAAATCAATCAAAGGTTTAGGTCATCTCCATCGGGGCTATAGATGCATGGCTGGTAGTGGAGCAATGTCTAGAAAAGAAAAGGATAAAAAGAAAAAAAAGGTAAAAGCAAAATTAACCTAATACCTGGGTGATTCGGATAATCTCTACCGGGGCTATAGACGCCTGGTTGGTAGTAGAGAAAGGTCTAGAAGAGATCAAGGTCATCTCCACTGGGGCTATAGATGCCTAGATGGCAGTGGAGCAATGCAGAGGAAAATTTTAATGAGTGACACTCTATAGCCTAAATGTAAAACAAATGATGGAATCTGGATTGTTTCAAGAATGCAAAATGAATCACATTCCACACACTGAGCAAAGGCAAATGGTTTAGTTATTTTCATTTGAAGCTGTCTACCCCCATCTTCTCTGGATATTGCTAAATAATTCTTATTTTGTTGATCTTTGGTTTTCTTGGTTTCAGATTGGGTTCTTCATCCGAAATGCTCAAGAGCATTTCCTAGTAGAGTCACCATTTGTTGTGGCCATTGCACAACTTGCCCCAAATTTGGGGACCCACCTTAAATTTTGAGTTTTTTGAGAGTTTTAGTATTCTTAGAGTGACAATTTTGATAGCTCCCTGCCCATGATTTACAATGCATATTATAAGATTTATTGTTGGGTAGTATTTGCTTGTTTCCTTCTAAAATGTATAGGATTTGAGGTAGGTTTAAGGGGGCTTGTGTTCTCTTCAAGGTTTTAATTTTGGTTAGGTTTGTAATGCTTTGATTAATTTTAATGTTTGAATTGAATTAATGCAAACATTAAAATTAATTAAATCAAATTTAAAATAAATAAAAAGAAAAATATAATAAAAAAATGAAATGAATAATGGTATTAATAAATAAAATAAAAATAAAAACAAATAAAATAATTTTAAAAAATAATAATAAATAAATAAAAGAAGTGAACATTCATTCTGTGGTTGATTACTTTTTAAATTAATTTTATATGGAATTATTTTTAATATTATTTTTTCAATTTTATGTGGGATAATTTAATGTTAATACTTTTAACCCTTGTGTATGCATGTCATCAAAATATGGGTACCCACGATGCTTTGGACTGGGATGACCTAGTTGGGATAGATAGCACTACGGGACGAACAAATAATCATGTGGACCTTGACATCTTGGTGACACATATGTACCATCTTCCTGCGCGATGAATTGTATCGATGATAGTGGACCAGTCATGACATGGATGGATGACAATGAACAGATGACAACAAACTGACAAGGGTGAGCTTGACATGGATAGCACCCGCGTGGTGACACTAGGGCTATTGGGATGTAGACTATTGAACTCGTGCATACGTAAATGTTGCTAAGCAAGCAGTAATATTGAATTAAGATGAGGTCTGAGGTGTAGACCAATTGGTTAATCCAAACCCCATAAGGGGGGCGGAGGTACAAGGTTCAAATCTTAGGCCTCATCGGACTGAATGCTTGTCCCTTTCCTAGTGCTTTCAGTGGTGTAAAAGGTTTAAAATGATTGTGGCATGGCGGTTATAGGGGCGAAATGTGTGAAGATCTATGTGGCAACTTTTGGGGCAAACAATGCAAAATACTGTGGCGGCCATAAAAGCTGGATAGCCTACCCAGATTCATGGCAGCTATCAATTCTGCCATGTAAAAAAAAAATATTGAAGTAAGATGATATGGTTATATAGCGTATGAATCGAGCATCGTGTCACTAAAAATGTGACATAGAGAAGAGGATACAAGTGGAAGCATAAATCAAAAGCTATAGTTCCTTAACATTTGTGCGACGTATTAATTTTAAACAAGAAAAATTTGTGAGTTGAAAAAGGATGTATTTGGCAAATGCGGTAAGGTATAGTGACATGGGCTAAAAAAAAGCAAATATTGATTAAGGTGATATGCATGATAGTGTGGGCTAAATAAGACCACAACAAACATATGTAAAGACCAGAGTGGGTATGGTTCGTTCACATCCGATATCACAATGTGGAGATTTTAATGTTAGTCATATTCAGGTGATGATTTACATCAATGTCTAGCTTTGAGTGATTGGTTTTTTTATCGAAGGTTAATTTTTTTATTAGTTTATATCCAAATAAGTAGACTAAAGGTACATCATATTACGTATACGTGGACCATAGCAATTGTTAAAAGAGAAAATTTCTTCTGATGTTTTGATGAAAGCAATGAGTCGGAAGAGTTTAAGTTTTACTAGAGTACATCATAAATGTTTAATTGTTCCACATAATGTTCCTCCAATGCTAATGAAGGATGGTGCATACCTTCCTGGTAAATTATGGTTGGGTATAGATAGGTGCCCTCTAAGTATGGATGATTATTTCACTCAGTTACAGGTTGACTGTGAAAAATTCATCGATTGAAGGGGTTGATCTTATTGTACTGCCTCTCCCCAATGGAAAACATGTAGATAAATAAGTGGGGGTAAGTAAAATGGGAATACCATTGAGAGTTTGAGCTCCATCCAGGTAGGTACAGTTGTAGCACATTTAATGCATTAAGGTTTCCCTAAGTCTAATTTGATTATTACCAAATTCACCTTCAATGCATATTTCAACTAATTTGAATTTAATTTCTAATTGTATGTTTTACAAATTTGTACAATTACACCCAATTGTACATTTTCTAAACCTCATTTCTACAATTAGATAAAACCTTAATGTGTACATTTTACAACTTTGTACAATTACACCTTAACAAAAATTGGAAAAACTATAAAATTGTGCAAAACCAATATTTACTTTTTCTTCTTCTAGGAGGTGGTTTTGCTACCTACATATGCGCTTCCCTTTACATTAGACAGTGTCCTCACTGACTCAATTTTATTTGCTTTGGATGACTGTTCCTATTGAAATTCCCTAAGCTACAAGTAGAGAGTGGCTCATTCATCTTGCAACCTAGCTATATAGTTGTTCAGTTCTATAGCCTCCAATACATACTTATTGGTCTTCTCTTAAGTAATAGTCAAGAGTTGGGCTAACTACTTTTCTCGCTCAAATTATACCTTGTGTATTTTCTCTTGTAATATGACTTACGTATGAGCGACTATGGCTAACTCCTTAATATTATGATGTATATCAGCTTCACATGCTATAATATGCTCATCCTTGGCTTGAATTCGAGCCTTATGATCCAAGATCAGTTCATTATAGCGCTTGGCATCCATGGCCATCTCCTTGATCTTACGATATTTCTACTATAGTTGTTCCTCCTTTGCCTTTAACTAGTATTCTTGTTTGGCTAGTTTTTCATTTTGTGCTGCCAGTTGTACTTATAATTGCTTCATGCACTCTTCTAGTTGCTAGATCACAAGATGTTTCTCCTATTATTGTGAGTGTATCTTGTCCTTGTAAGCCATGTTAGTATCATTGCATTCAACTTGTACCTTTTTTAACCTCTCTTTAGCCTTGGTCTTTTTGCATTCAAATTATTTATTAAATGCAACCATTTCCTTTTGAGTAGCCTCCACTTCTTCCTTTTGTGCTTCCTTGGTTTGGAAAATATGTTCAAGACCCAATATTAGCCACTCAATTCAATCATCTATTGATGTTGTATTTTTATTTTTTGTGTCATGATGAACATGCATTAGAATATCTCATACTCATCCATTTTCTAATGAAGAAGTCCATTGTCAAATAATGCTTCATATTCATTACAATATTCTAGGTACAACATTCCCTCTTCATTAGGCTCATACTCTTCTTCACCTAAATAATTGCTCGACTCATCTATCATGGTGACATCCTCACTGATTCTCTGATTCTTCAGGTTGATCATATATTTGTGCTATCCCTTCTTGAATGTGATCTGGTCCTTTTCCCAATTGTGATTAACTTTGGCTACTCATAGCCAATATTTTCCTAGAAGTGCATCATATGCAGGCTTTTACATCGTAATCACAATGAAATCCAAGAAAAATTCTTGGTCAAAAGTTATCACTTGTTGTGTAGTCAATACTCTTTTAGTTTCAATGACGTACTGGTCAGCACCATACAACCAAAATATCGATACCTATAGGGAAGGAGAACCAATATCTATCTAGGCATATTTTGGTAGCACATTCACACTAGATCCTCCATCCATAATTACTTGTGTTAAGTTATGTCCAATTAGTTCCATATGAACTAATGTTGGTTTCTTTACAACATCAATAATTAGGATAGTCGAATCCATAAAATATTCTTTTTTTCATTATCTTGCATAGGTTGGCTCTCAACCTCCATCACTTTCCATGGTTGCACCTCCTCTTCCATCACCTTGTGTAACGATGGTATGGATTCAAACATACTAGCCATATTTATCTCTATGATTGTATTCAAAACCTATGCTGCCAGATTTTGTACCATTGCCTTATCTTTTGATGTACAAGGCTTCTTTAACCATTTTTCCTTTACAAGTCTTACATGCTTAGCCTTCTTGGCTTCTTATTCAAGTACCTTCTTCACCACCTACCATATTTTCTTTTCCTTGGTAGGTTCTAGTTAAGTGTCTTTCTTGGCTTTACTTTGTGTTACTGCTAGTACTTTTTTTTAGTTTTTTTCTCCTTCACTAAGATTACATCAATGTCCATCAAATTTACATTATGTGATCCACTTGAACTCACTTTCTTAGGAAAATTGGTTTCTTTATGGTTACTTGGATCACACCATATACACATGTGTGTAGTATTTTTTGAGGTTGGGTGCATCATCTGAGGAGAAGGATAGTTCTTTGTAAAATGCCCCACTCTTGAAAATTATGACATTGTATGATCAACCTTCCTTCCAAATGATATTGTAATCAACTCTAGCCTCCTTGTTGATTTTTGTGATTTGGTCTTTATCCTCTTCAATTATTCCTGTAACCTCTAATGGTTGCAGGTTGTCCACTCCCTTGAGGTTTTGGTTTCTCCTCTTGTTATTGAATTATGAGAGTCTATTGGTGAAATTTTGCATTAAACAAACACTCTACTACTTTGTGTCCCAACACATTACATATATGGTAATATTCATTTAAGGATAATTCACATTTGAATGTCCTTCTACCTTACATTCAGTACATAAGATATCCTTTTGCTATCATTGTATATCTTCATGGCTTCTTTTATGATCTTATAAAATTCCTTGTAGAATGATTGGATAGTGTGATGTATTGTATTTTCTTCATCGCTATTTGAATCTTCATGCCAAGTATGTGTTGGGATTTCCATGATCGTATGCTTGGCCTCACTCTTAAAATTATTTTCTTTTTTAAGTACTTCGTAGGTTGAGTATGGTACTGCATTCATATTATTTTTATATCTTGGTAGTAGCCCATCGAGAAACCATCTCTTCACCAATGCATCTGTTGGTGGCATTTCCATATTATTAGCTAATTGCTTTAGTCATCGATTATATGTCTTTATATCCTCCTCAACACCTTGCTTTATGGTGAATATCTCAATGACAATATCACCATTATCTCTAAAAGGTTTGAATTCTTTGATGAATATGTCCATTGTATTCCATGCTTGGAATATTGTTGTATTCTCTTGCTTTAGATACCAATCGATTGTGAGTCCTCATAGTGTGGCAGGGAATAATTACAACCATTCACTTGGTTAATTTACACCATTTTATTTCCAAATGGTTATGCATGTCCTGATATGTTTGTTCGAGTCCTTCTTTCCTTCCCCCATAAAATGTGGACATATTTGTTTCCCCACTTTCATACCTATACTAGCCATTTCTATATTTCCTTTCTCATCACTTGAGGAGGTTTCTTATGGAATCCTAAACTGATTCCTTCCTTGGGTGTTTGTTCCACTACGTTGTTCTTCATTGAATATTTCTATTCATGGTACATCATTTTCACCAAATAGTCATCTATTGACCTCTTGTGTGTCCTCACTCTATGACCTCCTTCATCGGAATATTGACTCTGGTCCTAGTTCTACTTCCTAATTCCTCACATCCTATTGCTCTAGTGTCTAACTCCCATCCTCTACACACCTTTGCAACCTTCCTGTCACTATTTTAGGTCACCTACTATCTTCTTGCACATTTATTTCATCAATGTCTTCCATTACATCAATGTTCCCTTCGACCCTTGGTGGTTCTTGTACCCCTTTTGTATCTACTAGCAATGTCTCCCACCTTTTAGTATCTCCTTTTGAAGTCCATACTAGTTCAATTACCAGTTCATTTTTTTAGTTTTTCATGGTCTCCCTTTGAGAAATCCTTTTACTACTTCTTACTAGGATTTTTTCTTCTCTTTTATTCCATCTCCTACATCCTCGTGAACTTGTATCAATCATTCACCTCTAATTGATTCTTTCTTACTACTTGTCATAATACCACAGGTTCATCTAAATTGCATCAATTTGAAGCAATTTGTATAAGAAACAGTGCTAATAGTAGCACAAGGTGCAATATTACTAGAGGGAGAGATGATTTAGAAGGGTTGGGAATGGTTCCCAAAGTTTTGTAACAATTTCACCATAATCGTACAAGGTGTATGATTTTCCTTGTATAATTTGCAAACTTTACAAAACAACTTGTATGGATTGCAAATCATACAAACTATAATTTGTATGATTTTCCACTTAGTAAATTTACTAGAAGTGGTTTTGTAACTCAAATAGATCAGTTTTGTAATTGATTTCCCTGAAACACAAAATTTCCATAAATGGTAAGTTTTAACCATGCAATTTCATTCCAAATTAGGCAAATGACTGATTGTACGATTTGGTACATAGGATGTACAATTTTACCAAACCCTTTCTAAAATTTCCATTCACAAATTTTCCAACTTGTACCACAACTTCCTTTAGAACAAGTTTTGGGATGTTTTCCTATTGCAATTGCTAACTTTTCCTCTAACATGCAAACCCTAATTCAATGTCAATGAATTATTATCAATACCAATGTTTCTAAAAATTGTACAACTACAAAATTATGTCTTTGTACAGCAATAATAATATCCAAAATCAATTCCTCAACATTCTCTAGGGTTATGAGTTATTAATTAACACTATTCCATTACCACAATGTCCATATTCCACACCACTTTGGCCATACTTGCATAGAATGCATAAACAAGAATCACCATTCAAATGTACAAATGAATTCACAATAACTCACAACTATAATATTGTTTCATTATTATGGTTGGATATGTACAATTACCATGAATAATCTTTGTACCAACATGCACCATGATGAACAATCACAATGAATCACAACAAACATGAACCAACATAACAAACCTCTATCAAAATCAAATGGGGGGTCCTTATAATGCTTTCCTAGGCCGTTTCAAAGTATTTCTTGAGACAACCACCATTTACAACTACCATCCCCATAACAATCAACTTGCATTAAAATTTCCCTAAGTCTAATTTAATTATTATCAAATTCATCTTAAATGTACATTTCAACTAATTTAACTTTAATTTCTAATAGTATTTTTTACAACTTTGTACAATTACACCCAATTGTACATTTTCTAACTCTCATTTGTACAATTATATAAAACCTTATTGTGTACATTTTACAACTTTGTACAGTTACACCTTAACCAAAATTGGCAAAACTACAAAATTATGCAAATCCAATATTTAATTTTTCTTCTTCTAGGAGGTGGATTTGCTCCTACATCTACCCTCCCCTTTACATCAGTAAGTGTCCTCACTAACTTAGTTTTATTCACTTTGGTTGACTATTCCTATTGAAATTCCCCAAGCTACAGGTGAAGAGTGGCTCATTCATCTTGCAACCTGGCTACATAGTTGTTTATTTCCATAGCCTTTAATCCATACTTATGGGCCTTCTCTTTAGCAATAGTCAAGAGTTGAGCTTACTTTTATCACTTGAATGCTCCTTTGTGTATTTCTCTTGCACTGTAGCTTATATACGAGCGAACACGGCTAACTCCTCATTCTTCTATGTAATGACCTTAAGATTCTGGTGTATATTAGCTTCACATGCTATAATATGCTCATCCTTAGCTCGAATTCAAGCCTTATGATCCAAGATCAATTTATTATAGTGCTTGGAATCCATGGTTATCTCCTCGATCTTACGATCCTTCTACTACAGTATTTCCTCCACTATCTTCAACCGGTTTTCCTATTTGGCTAGTTGTTCATTTTGTGTTGCCAGGTGTACTTCTAACTACTTCATGTGCCCTTCTACTTGTTGGATCACAAGCTGATTCTCCTATTCTTGTGAGTGTAGCTTGTCCTTATAATCCATCTTAGAGTCATTGCATTCAACTTGTGCCTTTTTCAACCTCTCTTAAACCTTGGTATTACTACATTTGAATTCTTCATAAAATGCAATCATTTAATTTCTAGTAGCCTCCACTTCTACCTTTTGTGCTTCATTGGCTTGGAAAATATGTTCAAGACCCAACCTTAGCCACTCAATTCAGCCATATATTGATGTTATATTTTGAGTTCTTATGTAATGATAAGCATACATAAAAAATCTCATACTCCTCCATTTGATAATGAAGATATCCATTGTCATATTTTTCTTCATATTTATTGCAATATTCTAGGTATAACATCCCCTCTTTGTTAGGCTTATACTCTTCTTTGATTTATGAACTGCCTGAATCATCTATCATGGTGACATCCTTGTTGATTCTCTGATTCTTCTGGTTGATCATATATTTTTGCTATCCCTTATTGAATATGATCTGGTCCTTTCCCCAGTTGTGATTAACTTTGGCTACTCGTAGCCAACCTCTTCCTAGAAGTGCATCATATGCAAGCTTCTTCATCGTAATCACAACAAAATCCAAGATAAATTCTTGGTCAGTGATTACCACTTGTTGTGCGGTCAATACTCCCTTAGTTTCAATATCGTATTGGCCAACACCATACAATGGAAATCTTGGTTCCCACAAGGAAGGAGCACCAATATCTCTCTAGGTTTTTTGGTAGCACATTCACACTAAACCCTCCATCCACAATCACTTACATTAATTTATGCCCCATTATTTCCATATGAACTAATGTTGATTTCTTTCCAACATCAATCATTAGGATAGTCGGATCCATAAAATATTCTTTTTGTTCCTTCTCCTATATAGGTTGGCTCTCAACCTCCATCACTTTTTGTGGTTGCACCTCCTCTTCCATCGCCTTGTGTAAAAATGGTATGGCTTCCAATAGACTAGCCATATTTATCCCTACATTTGTATTCAAATCTTGTGTTGCTAGATTTTATACCATTGCCTTATATTTCAATGTACAAGGCTTATTTAACTATTTTTCCTCTGCAATTGTTTTGTGCTTAGCCTTCTTGGCTTCTTATTCAAGTACCTTCTTCACCACTTGCCATCTTTGCTTTTCCTTGGTAGGTTATGGGTAAGTATCTTTCTTGGCTTTACTCTGTGTTATGGCTAGTCCTTCTTCCTCAGTTTTTTCCTCCTTCACTAAGGGTACATCAATGTCCAATAAATTTACATTCTACGAGCCACTTGAACTCACTTTCTTAGGACAATTGGCTCCTTTGTGGTTCCCTAAACCACACCATCTACACATGTGTGTAGTATTATTTTGGATTTGCTGCATAATCTAAGGAGAAGGATAGTTCTTAGCAATTGTGATATTGTATGATCAAATTTCCTTTTGAATCATGTTGTAATCGAATTTGGTCTCTTTGTCGATTACCTTGATTTGGTCTTCCTCCTTTTTGATTATTCTTGTAGCCTGCACTAGTTGTAGGTTGTCTAATCCCTTGAGGTTTTGGTTTCTCCTCTTGTTATTGAATCATGAGGGTCTATTGGTGAACTTTGGCATTAAATGAACACTCTACTACTCTATGTCCTAGCATATTACATATATAATAATATTTATTTCAAGGGTAATTCACATATGAATTTCTTTTTTGCCTTACATTCAGTACACCAGATGTATTTTTATTATCATTGTGTATCTTTCTTGGCTTCTTTTATGATCTTATCAAATTCCTTATAGAATGACTAGATAGTCTGATGTATTGTATCTTCTTCACCACTATCTGAATCTTCATGCCTAGTATGTGTTGTGATTCCCATGATCATTTGCTTTGCCTCACTCTCAAAATTCTTCACTTTTTCAAGAACTTCTTCATAGGTTGAGGATGGTACTACCTTCATCTTATTTTTATATCTTGGCAGTAGCCCATCGAGAAACCATCTCTTCACCAATGCATCTACTGGTGGTATTTCCATATTATCAGCTAATTTCTTTAGTCATCGATTATATGTCTTTATATCCTTTGCCACACCTTGCTTTATGGTTAATATCTCATTGACAATATCACCATCATATCTCAAAGGTTTGAATTATTTGATGAAGGTGTCCTTCATCGTATTCCATGTTTGGAATGTTGCCATATTCTCTCGCTTTAGATACCAATCGATCGCGAGTCCCCATAGTGTGGTAGGGAATAATTGCAACCATTCACTTGGTTGATTTACACCATTTTATTTCCAAATTATTATGCATATCCTAATATATCTCGTCATGTCCTCCTATCCTTATCCTATAAAGGGTGGACATCATTTTTTCCCCACTTTCATAGATATACTTGCCATTGTTGGATTTCCTTCCTCTGCACTTGATGAGGTATATTTTGAAATCCTAAATTGATTCCTTCCTTGGGTGGGTGTTCCACTACGTTGTTCTTAATTGGATGTTTCTATCCATGGTACCTTATTTTCACCAAATAGTCATCTCCTTACCTCTTGTGCATCCTCACTGTGTGACCTCCTTTGTTGAAATATCAATTATGGTCCTGGTTCTCCTTCTTGAATCCTCACATCATGTTGCTCTAGTGCTTGAATCCCATCATATACACCCATTTGTAACCTTCCTATCACTTATTTAGGTGTTACCATCCATTCACTATATTCTTACACAGTTCTTTCATCGTCTTCTCTTACATCAATGTTCTCTTTGACCCTTGGTGATTCTTGTACTCCTTCTTTTGTACTACTATATTGAAGGTATTGATACTATTGTGATATGTAGTATATTGTTGGATAGTATAACTAATAGTCGGTGGAACATAAGCAAAATTATTGATATGAGTAGATTGAGGAGGAAATTGAAAATAATTTTGAGGGACACTACTAGTTGGAGGGATTTACAAACTCCCCCAAATGTTCACGGTTATAGTAGTGAAATAATTCGATTGAAAAATAGGATTACAATTATATAAAATTCAAACAAAGGGTTAGTATGAATGTGTCTAGGAGAGATTGTTGGAGAATGAGACATCTCATATTTTTCAAGATGAGTTTCTCGTATCACAGATTTAAGCAAGTCTTCCTTAAAGAATTTCATAAAACCTTGCATATGATCAAATAATTTAAATAAGTAGCACCTATATGGCCATTCAAGGGGTCATAATTTGTTTTAATTTCCTCATTCTATTGCTCTTATGTATCAAGGTTAGTGTTATCTCTATCAATATGATCATCTTATTGAGGAATATGATCAGACTCTAGCTGCTATTGCTAACTCCTAAGGATTGGAGCCATTAGAAGAAGATAAATGATAGAAGAGAAGAATAGGAATGCACACAATAATATTTTTAAGATATTTATTAATGTCCTTCTAAATTTAGGTAAAAAAATTAGTGGTCTTACTTAAAATTTTCCAAAATAAAGACAAGCAAGGAATAGGATTCCTATCTTAGCCACTAAGATGTATCTTCATGTCGAGTTCACCAAATATGTAGAGGGTAAAACCATACACTAGCATATGATTCTTAAGGATATGTCCACAGGGAATCCTTGAGGTGACTACAATGGCCATTGTAACTCTACACTCGATGTGGGGGAGGAAGAGTTCACCAGGAATGATTTAAGAACTTGCTCTAAGTATGGGTGTGTGTTTGATGTATTCAGGTTTAATACAATAACCTATGTTTGGCATTTTTATAACTAAGCTATAAAAATGAAATAACAATGCAAGAATAAAGGATGCAAGAATACAAGAGTTGACCTTAGAATGATTCTTTTCTTTGAATTCTTTCTAACCCTAGTGTTGCAAAATAAAATATTTTAAGCAAGGGTCTAAGAGGAATGCACAAATAATATTAACCCTAAGAGCACACTATATGCTTTTGCATTTTCAAATACATAAAAAATTAATTAGAGGTTCTCTTTTATATCAGATATAGTATTTTACATAGAAATAAAATACACCCAACAAACAACCTAAATATTAATTAGGGCACTTATCTCATCTGGTGGTTGATCAAGATTTATCTTTTGTTTATCAATATTCCATAATTTCTATTCCTACAAAATATCTTTAAAAACACTTCAAAAATATGATCAATGTTAGGGGGGTTGCTTAGGCCACTGTATGGTTGCACTTGAAGGCATAATAGTCAATCCCCCTAGGTCCTTTCAGCTAGCCTTTAAAAAATAAGAGTGAAATTTGATCTTTGGAATATGGACAAATAGAATAATATGCAGTAGAATAGTATAAAAAATAGAACAAATAATATTCTATTATTATTAGAATGTAGCATGAAACATAAACCTAGGGTTTGGTGGTAGCAGATTACCCCAAATCCTAGATTTTACAAAATTATGCCCCGTATGGAGTCACTGTGATTTCGTAGAAGTGCAAAAGCACACCATAGAATTATCTAGCATGATAGCATACAATAGTGGGAAAAGACCTCAAAGGATATAGGTGAATTAATGGGAAATAAAATCTAATTAATGTGCAAATACAAGATATGTTAAAACAACTTGGCGATAGTGAAAAAGTAGACAAAAGGATGGAGACCTCCAAGTAGCAAAAATCCTCCTTAGGTATTCAACACTTGTCCACCAAGGGCAACAACACACAATCTAATACAGTAGAAAATAGAGCTTCAACAGACTATATTTCATACTTGAACAATGAGCATTTGTTAACTTGCAAGTTAGCTTACTTGCAGAAGAGAAGACCTCAAGAAATAGAACTTGGATTAGAATGCTTTTGGAAAAAGAAGACTTCAAACTCTCCTTTTATAGTGGGTTTGAAATAAGAATGGGTGAGAAAAAATAAGAAAACCTGAACCTAAAATGATCAACTTCGAAAATTATGGTTTTCTAGGAGAAAGCCCTAGCTATGCAAAATTGTGCCCCATAGAGGCCGATCGTGATTTTGCATAAAGAAGAAAAAAGGGAAAATATGGGGGAAGGGACATCCAGACTTTTTTAGGGTAATTTGGAGGGTCTCCCCAAGGATCTAGGGAAAATTTCTCACTCAAGTGGATCAATTTTTTGGATCTACATTAAGAATACATCAATCAACAAAATCTTGTTGAATTGCCTTTTCATCAATGGATACATGATTTCCACTATCATGAGAGCCTTATCATATCCCACTCCTCCATATACTTATGCATGGGATCATGAATTAAAAAATATCATAATTCTAGTTATCATTATATTTTCCTTTCAATGGACTCATCCAACACATATCTTATATCTCTTTTACCTAAGTAATATATCCTTTTGACCTTCATCTAGGTGTCAAAATAAACATATTGAAGCATCAATTACGTATTTTTTTTAAGGATGACTTGACTTGCATCCTATGAAACACTTTATCATGACTTGCAATGCTAAGTCCTTTGGAAAATGCTAAGTCTTCCAATAGGGACTTTATCATGACTTGCTAACTATGTCCTCCAAAAAATTCTAAGTCCTTTAGGCAATTCTAAGTCCTTTGGACAATGCTAACTATGTCCTCCCAACAATTCTAATGAAGTTATTTAGGCAAATCTAACAAAATACTCTAGGGATATTTCAAAATTCTTAAAGCATTACCAGCTAATTTGTACATTTGTTTCACTTTGATGCATCGAATGCTAAAATCCTACCCTTTAGGTCCTTTCCTAAAGGATAAAAATAAAACATCACTTAAGTGCTTATCCACTTATTAGGCTAAAAATGCCACTATTTAAGGGTGAGTTAATATCAAATCTTGTATATATATTGCAACACCATAAGGGTGAATCATTTCCAATTGTTATGTATATCACCTATGACACCTACCCTCCACTTGTAGGGCCAAACAACTTAAAAGGCATGACCCTCCCTAAATTGGGGGAATAAAATTTAAAAACCATAAATATATTTAAACAATCCAAGTGTGTGTATTTAAATAGTCTCATTCAATCATATATTTTTATAATTGACAAATCACTATGTACCTTTTACATTTAAGTCACTTATCTTTAAAAAAATCACTTCGATGTATCTTTAAATTTGCTAAAATCTTGTCTAGGAAAGTTTGGTATCTTTCCCCAATATATCTTTTCTCCTTTCCTTAATCACTCATCTCCTCCACTCTCCTATTTGTTTCTTAAAAAACTATTTTGATCCTCTACAAATACAATCTATAGGAAATCAAAAGTTATTCTTTTCCAAACCTAATAAACTCATGCCATTTTCAACCCATCTTAACCAAGTTGTTCATATCATCCCCCAAGTGAATCGAGTTTCCTTGGTTCAACTTAGTTTACCCTTCAAAAATTGAGGGGTAACACATGGGGTAATACAAAATTTAATTCTACCCTAAGTGCAATCCTTAATATAATTTTAAGAAATCTTTCACATCTTTCAATCATCATAAGCACCAACACAAAATTAGGGGCATCTATGTCAATTTTTTGATGTGTTCATAATACAATGAACACATAAAAAAGGAGAAAAAATATAGACACCAAATTTTTGAAAACTTGGATAACTCCTAAGATCATCAATTACACCAATTAATCTACATACATCAGCCTTCTAACTAACCAAACTAAATCCACCTTTTTAGACCTAAAATTGGAACTGTTGGAGATCCAAAAGTAGTATCATATTTTGGGCATTAATTTTCATAGAAAATATTCACAAAACTGATACCATTAGAATAGGATCAAAAAGATATTTTCAATGAGTATACATATACCTATTGTTGAATAATTATAATTATGTCTAACTATGAGAAACCAACACCTAGGTAAGATAAAAGCAAAAGCGCCAATTACCCAAAAAAGTATTTATGGTGCTTTTGCTCTTGGGTAACACTTTTCCAAGAGTTTTTTTTTACCTTAGGCACTAGAAATAGCACTACCATTACTTTTAAATGTAGTGATTTTGCACTAGAACTACCTATTTGGATATGAATTGATATCAAATAAAATTGATACTGTAACTATCTATCTTCTAGCTTTCTAACCAAGCTTGCATCAGCTAGTCACAACTCAAAACTCAACATTGGATGGACCAAAGATTGCTTCAGACCAACCTCCAGAGTAGGTTGGTTACTTTTCAATTGATAGAGTGTTGACTCAATTAAGCTCAATAATGGTTTTGAGAGATAGGGTTAGAAAAGGTTTTAGGGTTAAGAAATTATAAGTAAACAGTGGTCGAATATGGCAAACAACATAGGCATCCACAGGGAAAACCTTCAACAAATTATTTCCAGTGTCCCACACTCAGGATTAGTAGCACCCAAAATAGAATAATCTTCATACAATAAAAGTAAAGTAGAGATGTTCTTCAAGAAGTAATTTCAAACATCTATGATACTAACAATCCAATTTAGCAGAATAGATCATCATTTAGACTTAACAAAAATAAACTTCTCAACATCATAGATCTAACTATGAACAGATTTCAATTTCCTTACAACTAGTAATCCAATGTAGGTATAATGAACTAACCATAATAGCATTGATAGAAATGCAATTCACAGTTCAAACCTCTTAATAAAAAATATCGAAGATGATAAATCTTGAGTCAAAAATCTAAGTAATGCTCCTTCCATTAATTTTCAAAAGATGTTAAATAGAGAGAAAAGGAAAGAAGGAAGACATGTGAGTGAAAAGTGAAAGAAGAGAAGAAGTTAAAATAGAGAGAAAATGAAATAATGAAGGCACACCCTAATTTGGAAATGTTGCTAGACATCAAACCTAGTGAAAGTGCAATGCATGTGAGTTATGAACTAACTAGGTATCATCACATGCCATTTTTGTAAAATCCCCAAAAATCTATATGAAAAAGCAGTCATGAGAAAAAAACAATGCAATTATGACAAGAGAAATACAAATGAGATAGAATGTAAGGCATATCATTTAGAGTATGATAGTCAATCATGCAATATGAGCAAGCAAGTGTATGCAATAGAATGATTATGCAAATATATGCCTAACTAATAATTATTTTAGTTTTATTAATGCAAGCAAGTAGACTGATAGTCGACACATATTATGGTTGTACCTCTTATCTTGATAAAAAGAATAGGTATACCTAGGATTGATCCATTAACAAGATTCTAGAAGGTAGATCTTATTGATGATTAGAATCACAAGAAGACTCCTTCAAAGGATTGTCTCTAGTAGTCTCCACACAAAAATCCACATTCTCTCAAACAAATCCACTCTTCTTAACAAAGAGAGGAGCAATCCCTAGTTTTGCAAGATCCCTATAGGATAGCGAAATAGGATCTCCTTTAGAATAAAATTTTCCTTTAAATCACACAAAACCAATCATATTACAAAATAAGATATTATAATAATAAGGGGGTCTTTTTCCTCATCACACTGCTCTAACTTTTGATCATCTAAATATTTAGAATGTCATAAGATGATCATCATTATCAAAAGGTAAAGGTTGATTCTTACTGGGTATGTATCCTATGCCAAATTGTCCAAGCCATACCTCAACATCCAAGGTCTCTTGAATACCATTATGTTGTAGCCCTAAAACTTTACTGATATATCACATACTAGATAGGATTTGCTTAGAGAGTGGGTAATCATTTGATAAATAGCAATGAGCAAAAGAATGCTCAATGGGATAAGGTTTGCTACCATGAACCATGTATTTGAAGGCTTTTTCTATGAAGACAAAGGTACATGTGCCAATGTATACAACTTCACCCTTATTATGAGGTAAACTCATAGTACTTGGTTAAGGTGGTAGCCTGGCTAGATCCAGAAGATGCTCTTAAGAAAATATATTATCTTGACCCTGTGATGAAACATTGATTAGGGGTTCCTCACTCACTTTTAAAATTTTATGTTGCTTAGATATTTAAGATAAGGAATGTGGAGAAGCAAATGATGATATTGAAGGGCAAACATAAATATCATATTGAGCTTATTCAACTCTTGAAAAATATTCGAATGGTCGAGGATCACCCAGGATGGTGATAATTTGATCTTTATACTCAAACTTCAAACAATGATGAAAAGTAGAAGCGATCGCCCTCATCTCATGAATCCAAGGACATCCAAGGAGAGGATTAAATTATGCAAAGCAAGGTACCACATAGAACAAGGTATCTAAAATTTTGGGTCCAACCTTAATATGGAGGAACATAACACTACAGGCTTCTTGGGACTTGTTGTTGAAATCTTTGATGACAATGTCAAATTTAGTTAAGTCTTCCTCTTTTAATCCAAAATTTTGGAAGAATTAAAAAGTGCATAAAGTAAGGGAAGAACCATAGTTAATAAAGATATGTTTGACAAAAGTTTCCCCAATAAATGTAGTGATGTGAAGGGAAGAATCCCCTCACGGGTCTGAGGAAGACCTATCATCATCCAAGAATGAGATATGATGTATCCCAAGAGAACCTACAACATTAACCATGGCATTGGGAGAAATATCTGGATGGACAGATTGTTGGCTTAGAAGTTCCAAAAAATATTTTGTATGATTAGGGGAAGTTTGTAAGAGTTCTAAGATAGAAATATTAGCTAGAGTACTAGCTAACTATTATTAGAGGTCAAAGGATATTTGAGGCTTTAATACTAATAGTGGGTTCCCTATTCCTATATTCTTTCCTTGATTATTCTTCAAAACAAAGCTTGAGTTTATTTCCTTGTAGTCACTCCAACCATGCCAACCATATTATCATATGTAGGTGGCACATTTTGATAAGATATTTGATTAGCTATCGATTGTCCATGCTCGATAGTGGATATTTAAATATTTCCATATCTTGATTATTTGTAAATGCTTTTTGAGCAGTAGTTTGGTTATTTGATGGTTGAGGGCTATCTACAACAAGTCACCCTACATCAATCAAGTCTTGAATCGCATGCTTTAACTTCTTGCAATAATTGTTTTAGTGTCCCTCCACTCTATAATATGCACAAAAAGTATTTGGTTGTCTTATAGAGTGTCCCTCCACTCTATAATATGTTGACCTACCTTATACCAATTAGCTATAGTATTTGGTTGTCTTATGGGAGGCAACTTGATCATATTAGCTTCTAAAAACTACTTTAAAGCCACTTCCATAGGCATGTTGAGTTTTGTAAAATTCCTTTGTGGAGGTTTTTGAAGTATCATCTTTTGTAGGTTGGTAACAATATTATTAATAGGTCTACTATCCACAACACCATACCATACCACATGACTATTCTTATGATATGACTTAGTATTTTTATCTTCTTTCACTTTGAGTTGTCCTCTTATGATAAGATCTTGTTCCACTTTCCTTGCTAACTCAATTGCTTGTTCAAAAGATGTGATAGTTGTTGTTTCTAATGCAAAAGATAATTGTTCATGCAGATTTCCAATGAATATTTCAAGCATATCTCAAGGAGGTAATGTGTATCTTAAACATCCAACTAGACTCCTCCAATGAAATATAAATTCTAAAAAACTTTCCTCTTTGCCTTGCTTTAAATTATAAACGTATTTCATGGTTACATTATTCTCAATATAAGCACCAAAATATTGAAAAAATAATTTAGATATCTCTTCAAAATCTAGGCAACTGATAATACCATACTAGTTTCGTGCCACCAAGACTCTTAGAAAATATCTTTAGCAACAATATATCATCATATAGGATATCATGGCAAGTTGTCTAGAATCTGTACAAATGTTCAATTCGATATTTTATCCCCTTATATATAGGTAATATTGGCATGGAAAAAAGGTTAGGATATGGTCTAGTAGCAACAATAGGGTCTAGTGGTTGATTACATATTTCTTTATAGTTGTAGGTGAAACCAGTAGGCTGAATCATCTCCACTTTCAAAACTAGTTGTTTTACCATATTTGTTAATCTTTGCACTTCAGGATTGGTACTGTGCAATGTCCCTAGGATCCCTAAGGGAAAGGTAAGTTGTTGAAATAATACTTGACCTATGTTGAAGGTATTGATACTATTGTGATATGTGTATATTTCTAGAGAGGATAACTAACAGTTGGTGGAACATAAGCAAAATTATTGAGATGAGTAGATTGAGGAGGATGTTAAAAATAATTTTGAGGGATACTACTAGTAGGAGGGATTTACAAACTCCCCCCAATGTTCATGGCTACAGTAGTGAAATAAGTCGATTGAAAAATAGGATTACCATTATCTAAAGATCCAAACAAAGGGTTAGTATGAATGTATCTAGGAGAGACTGTTGGACGAGGAGACATATCATCTTTTTCAAGATGAGTTTCTCATATCACAAATTTAAGCAAGTCTTCCTTATAGAATTTCATAAAACCGTACATATGATCAAATGATTTGAAGAAGTAGCACCCATCAGGCCCTTCAATGGGGTCATAATTTATTTCAATTTCCTCATTCTCTTGCTCTTCTATATCAAGGTTAGGGTTCTCTCTATCAATTTGATCATCTTCTTGAGGAATATGATCAAACTCTAGTTGCTTTTGCTAACTTTTAAGGATTGGAGCCATTAGAAGAAGCGAAAGGATAGAAGATAAGACTAGGAACACACACAAGAATATTTTAAAGATTTTTATTAATGTCCTTCTAACTTAAGGTAAAAAAAATAGTGGTCTTACTTAAAAGTTTCTAAAATAAAAACAAGCAAGGAATAGGCTTCCTATTTTAGCCACTAATATGTGTCTTCATGTTGGGTTCACCAAATATGTATATGGGGAAAACCATGCACTAGTGCACGATTCTTAAGGCTAGATCCATAGGGAATCCTTGAGGTGACTATTGTGATCATTGTAACTCTACACTCGATGTGGGGGAGGAAGGGTTCACCAAGAATGGTTTAATGACTTGCTCTAAGTATCGGGGTGGAATATGTTTTATGTATTCATGTTTAAGATAATAACATATGTTTGACATTTCTATAACTAAGGTATAAAAGCGAAATAACAATGCAAGAATAAAGGATGCAAGAAGACAAGAGCTAAACTTAGAATGATTATTTTCTTTGAATGCTTTCTAACCCTAGGGTTGCTAAATGAAATCTTTTAAGAAAGGGTCCAAGAGGAATGCACAAACAATATTAACCCTAAGTGCACACTAAATGCTTTTGCCTTTTCAAATACCTAAAAACTTAATTAGAGGTTCTCTTTTATATCAGATCTAGGATTTTAAAAAGAAACAAAATACACCCAACAAACAACCTAAAGATTAATTAGGGCACTTATCTCATCCGATGGTTG
The DNA here is from genome assembly GCA_028583015.1 of Wollemia nobilis. NCBI lineage: Eukaryota > Viridiplantae > Streptophyta > Pinopsida > Araucariales > Araucariaceae > Wollemia > Wollemia nobilis. Next base: position 7,887,251 of record JAQPPZ010000772.1, read on the forward strand.
ATCAAGACTTATATTTTGTTTAGCAATATCCCATAATTTCTATATCTACAAAATAGCTTTACAAACACTTGAAAAATATAATAAATGTTAGGGAGGTTGCTTAGGCCACTGTATGGTTGTACTTGGAGGCATAACAATCAAGCCCCCTATGTCCTTTTAGCTAACCTTTGAAAAATAAGAGCGAAAGTTGACCTTTGGAATATGGACAAACATAATAAAATGCAATAGAATAGTATGAAAAATATAACAGAGAATATTATGTTATGATTAGAATGTAGCATGAAACACAAACCTAGGGTTTGGTGGTATCATATTGCCCCCAATACTAGCTTGTGCAAAATTATACCCCATACAGAGTGACCATGATTTCATAGAAGTGCAAAATCACTCCTTGGAAATATCTAGCATGATAGCACAAAAGAGGGGAAAAAGCCCTCAAAGGATGTAGGTGAATTAATGTGAAATAAAATCTAATTAATGTGCAAATACAAGATATGTGAAAATAACTTGGTGATAGAAAAAAAACAGACAAAGGGATGGAGACCTCCAAGTAGCAAAAATACTCCTTAGGTATTCAACACTTGTCCACCAAGGGCAACAACACACAATCCAATATAGTAGAAAATAGAGCTTCAACAGACTATATTTCACACTTGAACAATGAGCACTTGTCAACTTGCAAGTTAGCTTGCTTGCAAAAGAGAAGAGCTCAAGAAATATAACTTGGAGAAGAATGCTTATGGAAAAAGAAGACTTCAAACTCTCCTTTTATAGTGGGTTTGAAAGAAGAATGGGTGATAAAAACCAAGAAAAGCTAACCATAAGAATATCAACATTGAAAATTATGGTTTTCTAGGAGAAAACCCTAGCTATACAAAATCATTTCCCATAGAGGCCGATCGTGATTTCACATAAAGAAGAAAAAAATTGAAAAGAGGGTAGAAGGTATGTACATACTTGTTTAGGGCAATTTGGAGGGTCTCCCCAAGTATCTAGGGAAAATTGCTCACTCAAGTGGGTCAATTTTCTAGGTCTACATTAAGAATACATCAATTAGCAAAACCTTGTTGATTTTCCTTTTCATCAATGGATACATAATTTCCACTATCATGATAGCCTTATCATATCCCACTCCTCCATATCCTTATACATGGGATCATGAATAAAAAAATATCATAATTCTAGTTATAATTATATTTTCCTTTCAATGGACTCATCCAACACATATCTTATATCTCTTTTACCTAAGTAATATATCCTTTTGACCTTCATCTAGGTGTCAAAATAAACATATTGAAGAATCACTTGGGCATTTTTTAAGGATGACTTGACTTGCATCCTATGAAACACTTTATCATGACTTGAAATGCTAAGTCCTCCAAGAAATTCTAAGTCCTTTAGACAATGTTGAGTCCTCCAATAGGGACTTTCTCATGACTTGCTAACTAAGTCCTCCAAGAAATGCTAATTCCTTTAGGCAATTCTAAGTCCTTTGGACAATGCTAACTAAGTCCTCCCAACAATTCTAATGAATTTATTTAGGCAAAGCTAACAAAATACTCTAGGCATATTTCAAAATTCTCAAAGCATTACCATCTAATTTGTACATTTGTTTCACTTTGATGTATCGAATGCTAAAATCCTACCCTTTAGGTCATTTCCTAAAGGATAAAAATGAAACATAACTTAGGTGCTTATCCACTTATTAGGCTCAAAAGGCCACTACTTAAGGGTGAGTTAATATCAAATATTGTATATATATCTTGCAACACCATAAGGGTGAATAATTTACAATTGCTATGTATATCACCTATGACACCTACCCTCCACTTGTGGGGGCAAACAACTTAAAAGCCATGATCCTCCCCAAATTGGGGATATCAAATCTAAAAAACATAAATATATTTAAACAATCCAAGTGTGTATTTAAATAGTCCCATCCAATCATATATTTTTATAATTGACAAATCAATATGTACCTTTTACACTTAAGTCACATGTCTCTAAAAATATCACTTCAATGTATCTTTAAATTTGCTAAAATCTTGTCTAGCAAAGTTTGATATCTTTCCCCAATATATCTTTTCTTCTTCCTTAATAACTCATCTCCTCCACTCTCCTATTTGTATCTAAAACAACTATTTTTATCCTCTACCAATACAATCTATAGGAAATCAATAGTTATTCTTTTCCAAACCTAATCAAATCACGCCATTTTCAACCCATCTTAACCAAGTTGTTCATATCATCCTTCAAGTGAATCAAGTTTCCTTGGTTCAACTTAGTTTACCCTTTGAAAATTTAGGGGTAATACAATAGTTAATTCTACCCTAAGTGCAATCCTTAATATAATTTTAAGCAATATTTTACATCTTTCAACCATCGTAAGCACCAACTTAAAAATAGGGGCATCTATGTCAACTTTTTGATGTGTTCATAATACAATGAACACATAAAAAAGGAGAAAAAATGTAGACACCAATTTTTTTAAAACTTGGATAACTCCTAAGATCATCAATTCCACCAATTAATATACATACATCAGCCTTCTAATTAACCAAACTAAATCCACCTTTTTTAGACCCAAAATTGGAACAATTGGAGCTCCAAATGTAATATCATATTTTGGGAATTAATTTGCATAGAAAATATTCACAAAAATGATACCATTAGAATAGGATCAAAAATATATTTTCAATGAGTATATATATATATACCTATTGCCAAATAATTATAATTATTTCTAACTATGAGAGAAAAACACCTAGGCAAGACAAAATCAAAAGTCCCAATTTCTCGTAAAAGTACTTATGGTTCTTTTGCTCTTGAGTAACACTTTTCCAAGAGTTTTGTTTGATCTTAGAGACTAGCAATAGCACTACCAGTACTTTTAAATATAGTTCTTTTGAACTAGCACTACCCAACAAAAGAGTTGGTAGCACTTTTGACTTGGCATGAATATAACCTCAAAATCCCATCTCTCTAGCATGTGGCTTCCTCCACCACTCTCAGACATGATTATGCATGCCAAACCATGTCCTTTGAACCTATAAATTTTAATTTTATTCATTATCCTTAAGGCCTCTTCCCTCCAAGAATCCCCCTCCAAAAATCTATAAATTGAGCCCATGGGATTGGCATTCAAGAAGCAATTCTCAAGCATCAAAACTCTACCAAAATTTTAGCTCTATAAGTTTCCTTACTCTCTCACATTTAATTCATTCTCTTTTGTATTTACGAGCACTTTCTATAATAATTTGGTGCATGTGGAGCAAGACATAAGGTAATTCTAGAAAAACATTCCTCTTGTTGCTTCATCGGGTTTTTGGAGAAGCTCTTGGATGTGGAGGAGGCATCTATTAGAATTTGGTTATTTTGCTCCATATTTATCTATTTTTCCTCTCAATTTTCATTTTCCTATGCAGTGCTTTTTGTCTTGCCTTGCTAACATATTCATTGCATTTGTAGTTTTTAATAATAAATGTGATTCCATATATGGGTCATTTTCAATAGTAAATAACTAGTTTATTTCCTCTTGTGTATCTTGTAATAATTTGTAACACTTTTTGTCATTATATTCTTACTTATTTTAGTTGTTAGTATCATTTTATTTATTTTTATATAGTTTTTAATAAGATTGTTGTTCTCTTGCTAATCTACTTTATAACAAGTGCCTCTTATCTCCTTGTCTCATTTGTACTACTTAGTTACAACAAGTCTTCCTCTCATCTCTTATTACATTTTAATATCACTTTATTTTCTATTCTCATTGCATTATCATAGAACATTGGTTATTTTATGTTGTTTAACTTTTAATCATCTATAGTTTTTAGTTCTCATTTACTACAAGTTATTTCATCTAACATTGGTATTATTTTGCTAGCAACTATCTTACTTAGACAATCTTATTGGTTTTTTTTTTGCACTGACTATATTATTCATTTTTTTGGATTTATATTTGAGTGTAGCTTCATCCTTAATGTGCTTTGTTCTTCTTTTTATTGCACATTAAATCTTAAGCTTTTATCACTTAGGCTAATTATTTTTCAATTAAATTTTATACTCAAATACTTGCATTAAGGGTTACTTATAGTATTTAATCTCTAGGCACACTTTAACTTGTTTTCCATCACTATAGACCTCTATTTTAAGGCTATAGGGATATTAACATTGAATATTTGTAGAAATTAAATGTTTCTACTCTTTTTTATCACAAAGCAAAAGTTCCAAACATCTGCAATAGTGCTACCAGTGCTTTTGCAGGATTTCAATTCTTTTATTGAAATATATAGCTTTCCATTCCCAGGAATTATTTTATTTGTCATATATAAAGGGGGTACTTATTATTTTAACCAAATAGTTCTCTATCTATCTATAATTATACAAGCCCCATAAACAAAATTCCAATTAATCTTTTTTTGTATTTGTAGTCCCCTCCTTGATAGGCTTAGACATAGGTATTGAACCCTAGGTGTTTTGCTAAATTAACACATAAAACATAGTTTAGGATTTGAACATAGAACATATTGAGGTAGATAACCATATGATTAGGTCCCCTTTGGAAATGGATTTGGAAAATCACCCATGAATGGCCTACAATCTACAATCTAATTTCATCCCATTCATTGCACTAGGTAAATTTCATATTATGGCAAAATTATAATTCTTTTAGTTGCCAATGTCATAATCATAGGCCCAATTAGTCACTTATGGTCATCATGATATTTGCATATGGTCCACAATATTTTTGGAGTATATTAAATTATTTGGTATATGCTAATGTACCACCTTGGATACATCTTTAGATTAGGAGTGTGTCTTATATTAGAGAGTGAGTATTTACTTTATGTAATGTAATAATGTGTAATAAATGCACAAGTTTCTTGTAGTTAAGTATGCAAGTATGATGAGTGTAGATGTGCACAAGTGTCCTTTATGTAAGAGTGCACATGTGTCCTTAGAGTAGGAAAGTGAAGAGTACCAATAATAATAAAGGCCAAGAGCACTCCATATGAAGAGTCACATTCCATTACATATGTGTTTATGTGTGTGTGTATGAGACACAACATAGAGTTAGAGTGTGTAGAAGTATGGTGTATTTGAGATATTTATTCTATATCAAAATATTATTTTCATGAGCATTTGGTAATGGCCATTTTATAAATTTTTTGAAAAAAAAAATTATGAGTTTTATATGATTAGAATATTGCCATTATCATATATTTTATATAGAAACTTTATTTTAGATCTTGTGGTTATTTTTATTTTAGTATTAAGCTTCAAAATCTAAGAGTGTTATCAGATACACAAGGGATATTTATAGGAGATAGGGATATTTATTTTACAAATTTTTAAAGTTACTATTTGGTTAGAGTCTTTCCATAGGGTTGTAGAAAAACTCATGAAGACTAGGACTCAACATAGATATTTTTCCACTAGATTGAAGAACAACTAGTGAAGTTTATTGATTTCAGAATTTTGGATATGTATATGTATTTTATTATTGTTGTATAATATTTTGTTGCAGAAAATTAGTTCTTATAAGTTGAGAAGATTCCTACAATATATAGAGAAAAATTTCACCTTTGATTGCCTAAAATTCTATGTGCTTTCCTCATGTAGGAATTAGTTTTGGAGCTACAACAAAAGAGTAGACATTGAAGATTAAGGAGGTCCAAGAAAGAGGTCCCATTGGAGATTAAATATTGGATATTGAGGAGGTCCAAGAAAGAGGTCCCATTGGAGATTGAATATTGGAGATTGAGGAGGTCCAAGAAAGAGGTCCCATAGAATATTGAATATTGAATATTGAGGAGATCCAAGAAAGAGGTCCCCATAAAATATTGGAGATTGAAGATTAATGAGACCCAAGAAAGAGTCCCCCATAGAATATTGAAGGAAGAAGAAAGAAAGAGACCAAAGAAGCCCTATTTAATATTGATAAAGAGGAGACTCGAGAGAAGAGGTCCCCATTGCAAATTTGAGAAATGAGATAGGAGATTTGAGAGAGAATATTGAGGAGGCCTAAGAAAAAATCTCCATTAAAATTTTTAAGGACAAAGGAGAATAGAGAAGCCCTATTGATAAAGTGAAGAAGTTGCCATTGGATAAGTTTTGAATAAATTTTGAGTTAGAATATTGCAAAAAGAAGAAACTCCTAAAAAGAGGTAACCACATTAAAATTAGGATAATTGTTGTCAACAACATGCCCAAAAGGATTTGTGAAATGGATTCAAGGAGAAGGATTTTGGAAAGAATTTTTCAAAATTTGAGAAAATATTTTTTGAAGACTTCAATACATTCAAATTCTTGAAGAAGAGACCAGCAAAGAGACCAAATTTGAAGATATAATTCAGTATAAGCCAAGGAGGTGAAAGAATATTTAGAGAGGCCACAAATTGATACTTTTGGAGACAACCATTAAATTTTTGAAGGCTAATTTTTTGAAGAATATTATTGCAGATTGTTGGGGCAGAATTTGAAGAGTTTCATGATAGCAAGATAGAGGAGAAGAAACCAAAATTTTGGAGTAGCATTTGAAGAGTTTTGGACTGCAAATTTGGGAAGCATTAGGAGATAAAAGAGATAAGAATTGGAGAATTTTTGGGCAGTTTTGGAAGTGTTTTTGGATATATTATTGAAAGAGGAATTTACAGAAATTTGAGGCAGATAATTGAAGGAGATAAAGGCAGATTTTGGACAGCAAAAATGTAGCATATTGGACTGCATTTGGAGCTGCAAATTTCAGAGAATTTGGGCAGCAAGTTGAAGGAGATAGAGCTGTATTTTAGACAACATTTGAAGAAGAAAATAGCTGCAAATTGAAATACTTCTAGAAAACATATAAGGGAGGAGATAGGATCTCAATTTGGATATCATTTTGAGAAGCAAATGAGCTACGAGTTTCAGAAAATTTGGGTAGCATGTGATAAGAGAAAGAGCATATTTTTTAACAATATTATTGGAGGAAGAAGAAGATAGTTTTTGGTAGAATATTGTAAAGTAGAGAATCTAAAAATCTCTACAAGCTTCGCTAGTAGAAAGGAGAGCTAAATCACCAAGAAATATAGCTACGAAGAAGGTTAAAGAGGTTTGAAATATTGGTTTTTTAAAAGTATTTTTATCCAAGTATTAAAATTGGTTTATTCTAAGCACCATATTAGAGTTTCTAGAATAGTAAAAGAAATGTCAAGTTTAAGTCTTCAAAGCTAAATATTATTGCATCTACATCATATTAGAAACTACATATTATAGACAGAAAAAAGAAGTTAGATTCGAAATAAGGAAACAAGCCTTTGGGAAATTGAATAAGTTAATATTTTCATAGAAAATATTGGAGAAGAAATATTATCCAAAAAGCACAGTATTTATAAAAGAAGCTTGGCTAATCATCATGTGGAAAAAGGAGCCACCATATTGTTGAAGTATAGCCATCATGGAAGAGAAGACATCCACATTGAGAAGAACCACCAAGGTTGATCCACCAAGTTGAGGAGGAGGAGCAAAGCCTCAATAGCACCATTACCACCATTCAAGGAGATCAAGTTTGGCATATGAACATGCAATAGAGAATACATTTAGTAGATGTCAAAATATAAGTATTAGGAGGGAAAAATGTTGAAGAAGCTAAGTTAGGGCAAGTTGAGCACCAAGGTATCAACCACTGTATAAGTGGACATTGGGATTGCAAGTGGTGAGATGTGATATATTGACTAAAACATTCAAGATACTATAACGCTTCAGGTTTATCATCACCAAAGTGCTACACAGTGAGGAAGGGCATTAGATAATTAAAGTGCTAAAAGGAAACCTATGGCACGTGAAATGAAGAGGTAAATTCATTGCTTGCCATTGGCAAATCAAAAACATAATTCCAATAACCTTGGAGAGAATTAAAGTGTTTGAGGTATTTATTAATGCATGGGCCATAAATAGCACAAGAGAGATTTGTTTGAAAGTAATATTGGGTTGCAAACATAGGAGAGCACCTAGTAGAAAGAAGTTTGTTGACTCTTCAACAATGAAGACTGATTATTTCACCTAGAATAGCATGCACCTAGATTATTGAGGTAAATTTCAGATTAATATTTGTTTTTTAAAGGTTGGAGTAATAAGGAGGAATTTATAATTTTTTTAGAAATATTGAGTTTGATTATTATATTATCACATCGATTAATTAATTCCATTGGAGGTATAAGGTTTATAAGTGGTAAATCAAACCTTAGATATTTTATTACTACATTTTAGAAAGTTTTGAGAAGTTTTGAAAAGCTTATTTAAGGTTTTGGGAAGATAATTACATGTTTTGTAATTAATTAGTTTGATTTTGTAAAGCAATTTGAAATATTTTCAAATTGATAATTTTGGAGAAATAAGGAGTTCAACATCAAATTAGGAATACAAAATTTTTAAGTATATTTTTATTAAATTTCTAATTGAAAAGTTATAAGGAATTCAACACCAACATAGGATTGTGAAATTTAGAATCTAGAAATCATTTTTGTTTTAATTTGGGAGATAAAAGGAATTCATCTTGGAGTTTTGAAGAATTGAAAGTTTTTTCAAAACTATTGCTTGATCATATATCCAAACATTAGGAAATACAAGGTATTCTACAAAATTTGAGAATTGAAATTTCATCAAAATTAGTATTTGATCATATACTCAAATTCAAGGTTGGTCAATACATTCAAAACTAGGGAGACATAAGGAATTCAACAATAAAACTATTTTTTGAAGATAGTAATGGATAAGTTAGTAAGAGGAACCTATCATCACAAAGTACACTATGAAAGGATCCAAGATCAAAGTCCATACAATATTTCATATAAAAAATGTAAAATTACTTCAAGCACAAATAATTCTACAAGTCAAAATGGAAAAGACCTTTGGTTTATTGATTCTAGTGCAAGTCATCACATGATAGGAAATATTCAATGGTTTGATTGCCTTGAAGTCACAAACAATTATGGGTTGAAAATTGCAGATGGAAAAACCTATATTGTGCATGGATATGGGTGTGTAACACCTAGTACATATTTTCTAAATATTTTGTTACATGATGTGATGTATGTTCCTAGATTAACATCAAATCTTATTTTAGTAGCCAAATTGGTTGAGAGCAAAAGAATGATTGAGTTTAGATATATAAATGGAGTCAATAAGTGTTTCATTATAAATCAAAATGAGATAGAAGCTACAAGATCAATTTACAATGATATATATGCTCTAGACTCAATTAGGATTTTGCAATATATTGTTGTAGTTCAAAACAACACTAATGGATTTCTTGAGGAACAAATTATAGGAAATGAAAAATCTATCTATCATAAAAGTTAACAGGCAAATTGAAGATTTAGAATGAGAAATATGAAAGAACAACAATACTTTGGTCTACTTGGTCACCTAAAAATTAAAGAAGAAGAACAAGAACCTGATCAATTCAAAGAACATATGAAAGATGAAAATCCATATTGAAGACTAAAGTCTTCAATAACCAAATAATGTAATATAGGGGGTGTTGGAGTATATTACATTATTTGGTACATGCTAATGTACCACCTTGGGTACATATTTAGATTAGGAGTGTGTCTTAGATTAGAGAGTGAGTATTTACTTTATGTAATGTAATAATGTGCAATAAATGCACAAGTGTCTTGTAGTTAAGTATGCAAGTATGATGAGTGTATATGTGCACAAGTGTTCTTTATGTAAGAGTACATGTGTCCTTAGAGTAGGAAATTGAAGAGTCTCAAGAAGAGTGAAGGCCAAGAGTACTCCATATGAAGAGTCACATTCCATTGTATATGTGTCTATGTTTGTGTGTGTGTGTGTGTGCCACAATGTAGAGTGAGAGTGTGTGTGAAAGTATGGTGTATTTGATATCTTTATTCTATATCAAAATACTATTTTTATGAGCATTTGGTAATGGCTATTTATGATTTATTGCAGAAGTTATTTATGAGTTTTATATGATTAGAATATTTTCATTATCATATATTTTATATAGCAACTTTATTTTAGATCTTGTGGTTATTTTTCTTTAAGTATTAAGCATCAAAATCTAACAAATATTAATTCCTTTCCACATGACAAAAAAAGTGCAACAAATTCCATCATGCACAATTTCCACATCTAGCTTGACAACTAAGGAAAGCATTTGATAATAATGATTCAATAATATAAACAACATATTACCCCTTAAAATATAATTAAGAGACATACATAATAGTTTTAGTGACCTTAATTGAGATAGCACCTATATGATCTCAAGCATCCCAAAAATAGCAAGTACTACTCTATTGGTAGGATTATCTACCTAACATAGGTGTTTTAATTTTTGAATCATATTCTTAGCAATAACTTAATCGAAAACCATGTATAAACATGATAGAATGGGATGTGTGATAAATCAAGTTTGGTACAAGTGATAACACAACCATGGAAGTGTATAGCAATATTTCTAGATACCACAACTTACAAGTTCACCACCCTTGGTTACTGATAAAATATAAATTTTCAATTGGTTTTGAGGTAACAACCATGGGATACAAATTCCTCAAGTTAAGACATCAATATTAAGTGTAAACAAGATGAATACTATAGAATGATTTATTTATAGCCATGTATGGCATTAATAATAAGTGTGGCCATTGTTCATGGATTATCAAGGAAGAGCTAAAATCATGTCATGCATAAATATTCACTCTAAGGTACATTAAAGCAAAGATAAGTTCCAACCATTCCAAGTATAGTACTTTAAATTGAGGTACCATCCAAGTCTAAGAGTATAAAGGATAAACTATAGTCATTCAAATGAAAGATCAGCCAATTCTCAGGAGTTTAAAGGATAAACTATAAACATGTTATCCTCAAATTAAGTCAAAATCAAATTTCAATAGTATGAAGCACATCCAATATTCAAGGGTATGAAGCATAGTCAATGTTAAAGAGTATGATGTAGATTCAATGTTTAAGAGTAAGAATCACAATTAATTTTCAAGATCATGAAGGATGTATTTTTTTGATTGGTTGAAATAGAGGGTTTTGAAAGGATCCCTGAACCTTTTACAAAATTATTGCAATAAAAGAGATTATATCCTGAAGAATATATCTAGGAAAAAAATAAATAATAGATAAAACAGGGAGGCAACCTCACAGGACCAGCTACAAAGGAGACCTATACTTTGAAAATAGTTTTCCACCTAAATTGAGAAGACCAATGAACAACAAAGGTGCCCTAAAAATTGAAAATATATTTCCCACCCAAGGAAACCTTCCCCTATAGTTTGAAAAATGAAAAAAGGTTTCCCACCTAGGGAAACCTTCACCACTAGCAAAAAATTAGAACAAAGGTTTCCCACCCTGGGAAGCCTTCACTTGTAGATCAAAATTTGAAAGAGGTTTTATACCTAGAGAAACCTTCACTAGCAAGCTAGACCAGAGGAACTAAGCCAGCACAACAAAAATTTAAAAATAATTTTTCCGCCCAGGAAAACCTTCACCACCAACACTAGAATTTGAAAAGAGGTTTCCTGCCTAAGGAAACCTTCACCAATAAGTTGAACAAAAGAATCTAGAAAAAGAGCAAGTTGCAGATAATGTCTTGAGAAGATGCAAACCACTAGCACCACCACCCATCAGGGCCTCTCCAAACATCTGGCCAGGAAACCAAACCTAGAACCCCCTCTATAGCCATGTAGAAACACTAGGTCCCTCTTATGACTTTAAAAAACTATATATAATAGAGTTCAAAGGAGAAATCCCCTCTTCATATGATGCAAAGACCCCCAAAATTCCAATGATAAGCCCAAGAAGCCAATATTAAAACCCCTCAACTATGGCCATCATGAAAGTGCAAGGTCTCTCCCTTGACCTAAAAAAAACATAGAAAAATGCTCACTAGGGCTTCCTCAACAAATAGGAAAAGGACTAACTACCAAGGCTATCATACCAAAATGTGATATTTGAAACCTCTCCTCCATGGGCAATGAGAAAGCCATTGGTGCCTCATCTAAGACAACAAACAACCATGGAGAAAGAGATTCATCAAAACACCTCTTGAGCAAACTACACAGGACCACACAATCCTTTCCCCCACTACCAAACAAAGAGGTCATCCAAAAAATTTGTCCTCTATGATGAGAAAGTTCCTAATCTCTCCCCAAATATCACCTAAAAACATGGAGAAAAAGCTTATCGTACCACATCACACGTTATACAAGTAGAGGATGATCAACCACCAAAGGGGTGCTATAGATCCACATCATAGAATACCATGCACACCAACACAACCAACACCAAAAAAGAGAAAAAAAAAAGGAGGAAATCCACTCGAGGTCACCTCAAAGAAATCCAAGCAAGGAATTCACCCAAATTCATCATCGAAGGAGCAAGGGAAGGAGTAAGGAATTTGGAATGGTGGTCTCCCACTTAGAGCGGGAGGCCTCCTACCTCCCTCATCGCATGAATGATATATATAGCCCTTACAAGGTGTAGATAATCAAGAGTAGAAAGATAAACTATAGTCATATTAGTCACAAATCAAGGTTTAATTAAATGTATAAAGAAATATATATAACTATCCTAATTACAAATATAGGTGTAGTTAATTTAAAGTATAAAGGGTAAGATACAATCCTCCCAGTTGTAAATTAAGGTTTTAATTAAATAAATAAAAGATAAACTATAGCCCTCTAAACTCTAGGTGTAGATAATTGAAGTGTAGAGGATAAGCTACAACCATCCCAATTCCTATTCAAGGTGCAATTAATTAAAAGTATAGAGGATAAGTTATGGCCATCCCAATTGCAATTCAATGTGTAGTTAATTTAATGTATAAAGGATAAGTTACAACCATACCAATTATAAATCCTGTAAGATATCAAACTAAGCAAACTCTAGGTAGCAAGATCCAAGTATGGTTGTACAACATCTCATTGATTTTAATCAAGTCAAGCTAAACTATTTCAAAACTCAAGTTTTCAAATTTATCAAGAATGATGTAATGCCCCATCACAAAGTTCCAATAAGTCAAGGTTATACCTGAAGGTAACAAATCATATGGTGTCTCCTTCTTATTTAAGTATTGGCAATAATATCCAAGGGTCATATTAAGTGAACTATTTAGAAAAGACACATTACCATTCCATACATGATGTTCATAGTCTTCACAAAATTTGAGCAATAAACAAGTGCACTACCTACTTACCTACATAATTTACCTAATTTCTATTATTTCCCCTACAAGCAATGTTTTTTCATATCATAATTAAAAGGATATGTTGTACAAATTTTTCTTGTAATAGTTGCAATATCTAGATACATTTTACTATAAATCCAAGCCAATATCTAATAATAAAGAAAATAAGGTTTTTAAAATTAATTCAAAATAAATCCATATGAAATCAAGTGATAATACATCACTTGATATTTGAAATTATCCTTTGGGTATTACTCATAATGCAAATAGACCTTAGCTATTTTTTAATTTCATAATGAAAACTTTATAGTAGTAAGAATACAAGGTTCTTCTACAACATGTTGATGAGGTTTCCAAGATTTAGAACAACATTGAAAAATACATGGTTTTAAATAAGTTATTGTATCAAGAAATTTCTAATTTTATTTTCCCTTGGAGGTCTTATTTTATTCAAGATCTTATTTTTTAGTATCATAACATTTTCCACTACTAACCAATAAGGTCTAGTAAGGATTAACAATATTCTTCCTTTTTTTTAACATGATTTGGAAGATTTAATATTTCCTCTTCTTGGTGATAGAGCTTTATCCAACTCTCAAGGATGATTATTTAAATAATCAAACCACAATATCAATAAGGGAGGAAAATAATATTGCATAGCTTTCTTTTGAGTTAGCACCAAGGTGATGTCTCAAAAAGGTATCAAACTAGCTAGGAATCTTTACAAAACTCCAAGAAATAACTTGGTTACACAAATATCTTAGGGGAGATTATTTAGAACAATCCTTTCAAGCAATATTAATACTCAAAGGTACAACAAACTTCATATTTATCCTTCTAGAGCATACAAGTCAAGAAATCAAAATTGTAAAGAAATAAACCATGACTCATTTGCTATCCATTATTTCCCAAAAGAAAAACAAAAAAAAATAGAGAGTGTGCATGGATTTTTACTCAAAATCAAGACATGAGGGAGAAAAATATTCTTTGGGTACCTTTACAAATTTTATTATCACCAAGAATGGACATAGGAAATATCTCCTTTTGGATTTTTGTATGCTTTACCTTAATATACTTGAACTCAAGGTTCCTTCCAAAGGTCTTATTGTCCTCCTTTCATACACATATATTTAATAAGGAAACTCTTTGGTATAAATTTGGTGCTTCCTTCCTAAATTAGAAATTTTTCCAAAATAAAAAAATATCATGGGCATTACAAAATAGACTTACTCCTAACATGCAATTAGTTTTAGAGTTTCTCAATTGGTTTTTCCTCTTATTCTCACAATTATGTATCCACAAATGGATTCAACTAAAAATAATAAGTATTTAAGCTTGATTTTTTAGGGTTTGGGAACTCCTTCCTCTTTATTAAGTATCGTAAATAGTCCTTACACTTTGGAAATTGTTGCCTTTCACAATATGGTTCTCATTAGGTATGTTCAATGCATAATCCTTTCTTGAAGATCTAGTTTGAGAAATCCCAGGAGTGTGGGATGTGGCTCCTTTGGATGACCTCTAGGGTTTTTTACCAAGGCTGAATTCTTTTTTGGGTGCAATCTTTGATGTTGTCTTCCTAGACTAGCCTAACCTATTGGGTTATCACCAAGAAAAAGGGAAAATAGAGAAAGTAAAAAAATATAACTAGCCTTAGCTATGGGTGGTGATGCACCAAAGATTATAGATTCCATTTTGCATACCAGTGGGATTAGTGAACACATAATTCAAAACTCTATAGATAAAATTGAATATGTTCTCAACCACATATAACTAAAATCCAAATAATACCATCATGAGAACTAGAACATTTACTAATCACATCTCCCCATAGAATGATATATGAACATAGAGACTAGGATAAAATTTGCAGTAGTCATAGTCCCTTACATTCATATTTAATATCACATTACATTCATATATAATTAAAATAGGCTCTATAGCCTATACATACAATGATTCAAGGCAAGAGTCTATATTGATATACAAAACAGAAAGAGGAGGAAATTTGCTCAAGGTCAGATACTAGACACGATAACAATTCAACCTCCTTTATCCTTGAAGAAAACACTAATTTGTATAACTAGGAATTGTTTCCCTCCCAAAATTTAAAATCCCCATTATATTTCCCAAGTCCTTTTGCATTGAATGTGCATGATCTCAAGGTCATTTTAGGTATACAATCATGTTAGCTTTTGAAGGTTGATACTTAATGAGAAATCAACCACAAGATATAAAATGAGTATGTAATATTGAATATATGATAATGGCAATATACTAAGCATGTAAAACCCATAATAAAATTCTATAAATACTCATAAAATAACCATTAATGAAAGCTCACGAAAATAGTACATTGATATAAAATGGAGGTCTTAAACTCTCCATATCTCTTACATGCTCTACATTGTATCTACTATTCCTCTACACTATGCTCACTATCTTCACACTCTCTTCCATTCATATAAAAGGCCTATATATAATGAGATATGACTCTTGGAATTCCATATTCCTATGACACTTCATATTTCTATTCTAAGGACTCATGTACACATGGAAAACATGCACATTTACATCATTGCACATTCTAATAATACTTGTGCATTTATTACATTGCATAAAGTAAATATGTACCCAAGGTGGTACATTGGCATGTACCAAATAATGTAATATATTAAAACACCTCCTTGTATTATATTAATTTGTTATTGAAGAATTTAATCTTCAATATGGATCTTCATATTATTTCTTTTTGTCATGCTTCTTCTTCCTGTTTCTTCTTCTTCTTCTTCTTTGTTTCTGCACCTTTACTAGTGAAATATCATCAACATGGTGAGTTAGTATATCATCACAATAGTATTGATCAAGATTTAGTATTCCATTGCTAATATGTTCATATTTATTTTGTTTCATCCTTTGAAATAATTCAAAAGTAATTAGTGATAGATATATCATTAAAAATTCTTCTAAAGTAAGTATAACTATATTTTGAGCATTCCACCAAGATTTGAAAAGTACTTCATGAAGAAAACTAATTAATGTCATAAAATTTTCTTCTTTTACTTCCTTGCAAAAAAAAGAAAATCGTTTTTTTAAACTAGTAGACAAATGCTTGTATCCATCAAAAGTATCTATTAGGTTTTGAGAATAAAACTTTAGTTCATGAAATAGTTCATCATTAAATGCATTTTTCACTATTTCATCCTGTTGGTCACGAATCTGCCATAGGAAAGGATTTTCTATGTCTATGCACCCTAGACCCGGCCAACATTGAAAGGCTGGGAGAAAGAAATGTCTCCCAGACCAATCTCCAGAGAGGGTTGGTTCCCTTACTATTTCTAAGCTTGATTAAGACTAAAGTTACTGGAAAGGAATTATAAATGTGCAGAAAGAAACGGGAAATACACGAAAAGAGATGGGAAATATAGCCACAGGCCAAATTTGTATGATCGGGAAAGAAACTCAACAAGAATTTAACCTCAAGCATATAAACAACATATAATAATAGAATACAACATAATCCACTTACGACCTTGCACAGACAACCTCCAGGATGGCATTCCAGAACTCACTTTCTCATTTGCAATATTCAAACTCAGATGCAGAATTGAAATCTAACAGCAGATTAGAAAGACGAGCATAAATGAGAAATGCATGAAATAGAAGGAAATCATTAGAAATACGCTTGCAAAATCAGAGGCCAAATATCTTTCATTCATGCAAAGAACTTCAAAGCTTTCAGCAAAAGTCTCTCTCTCGATCCCTCTTTCTGAGATCTACATTCATTTATATAGAAGTCTTGCTTCTTTACAACATTAAAAATATGCAACGAACTTCCTCGAGATCTACAAAATGTGCAACAAAAACAAGGAAATGATCCCCTTAAACTAGCCTCGGAGAAACCAAAAATTGAATGAAACAAGGAGTCGGTCGTCTTCATTAAATGGTCGTTCTTGAAACATGCTTGAACCGTTAGAAAAATCATGAACAACAACTTTGAATAATGGAAGTATTTAATTCCGGTGGCTTGGACACGTTCTTCTACCTTGCTCGCATTGGAAAGCAGAAAAACATTTAATTTTGGAGTGCTTTTAATCGTTGGAAATCGCAAAACTTCATCAGGCCGTTTGAACTGCTTTCTGGCGCGAAACTGTAACAGGTCGCGAAAACGCGACATGTCACGAAATCGCGACGTATTTCTGCTTCGTACACTTTGTCACTTTGGAACCGTGAAAACCATCCATGTCGCGAAATCGTGACGTTCTTTCTCAATTTTATCCTTTGCTGCTTCGACCCGCGAAAACGCGACAAGGCACGATTTCGCTACACTTTTCTCTCTCTTTTGGCTGTGTCCTCCTAGTACGTCACAAAAACAAGACAAGTCATGCTTTCGCTACGTTCTCCCATCGGCATATTTGTTTTATCTCTAGGTCACAAAAACTAAACAAGTCACGAAATCGCTACACTATCTCCACGCTGCTCAATCTTCTCTTCTAAGTCACGAAAATCTGACATATCACGATTTTGTGACAATTTTCATCCACCTTGTATGGTCCTACTTCTAACCCACGAAAACATGACACTCTTGCCTCAAGTGGTTCGTTAATCTCCATCATGTCACGAAATCGCGACAGGTTCTATCTCCTTGGACTTTACTACTTTTGACCATGAAAATTCGTCATGTCACAAAATCGCGACATTCCGTACAATCTGGCTGCCTCTTTGCTTCCTCTTCGTGAAAATGCGACATGTCACGAAATCGCTACAATTTTCTGCACTTGGTCCTTCCGCCCCAATATGTCATGAAATCACGACATTTCCATGTTGCTGGACTTCATCTCCACAAATGTCGCGAAATCGCGACGCCTTTCATGCCTTATGCTTTCTGTTTCCACTTTGCCGCGACCACGCAACACGTCGTGATTTCACATCTTTCGCCTTTTGTGCCTTGTTCATTATTCTGTTGCGATATCGCTACAAAGTTTATTGTCAACACCCTTTGCTTAGTTATGTCATGATTTCACGACCTTTTCTCTCACTATACTCCATGGCCATTGTAAGTCACGAAAACGCGACATGTCACGATATCGCGACGGTTTTGTTGTGCTATCTCCGTTGACCATTTTGACCACGATTTGGGAACACATCACAAAATCACGACAACTTTGCTGCTTAGCCCTTTTCTGCCTTTTACGCCATGAAACTGTGATAGGTCACAATTTCATGACACCTTTGCTTTTAACTTCTCTCTCCTCAACAGACCCGCGATAACGTGACATGTCACGATATCGCTATGGTTTTGAACTGTACTTTCCATGCTGCTTTTTGTCACGATATCGTGACAGTCTTTGGACTTAGCTTTTTTTTGCATCAAAACCTGTAAAGGAGTGAGAACTTCAACATCTTATGCAGGAATAATCAACAATCAAAATAATGTGGCAAAAATGCCAACATTCTTGGCGGCTCGTGGGGTATACAGTTCTGCTGTATGCATGAATCCCAGGCCTAGATCCATTGGGCAACAGAGTCAAGAAAAATTGAGAACAGAAAGCTGGCTGATGGGGTACATCTCGACGGACTGCTGCAACAACTCTTGCTGAATTACCAAAAACTCAAGGAATTTGTATTTGGCTTAGCTGACCAGGTGCTATAAAAGAATCTCCATGAAAGCACCAGGGGTTGCAAAACGGAAATGAATGAAATAAGTGGAGTGAGGACTATGGAATGGAAATAGTAAATGATGGAATAATGGAATGGAGGGAGTGATGCGGTAGATACAGTAACAGAGTGCTTCTGTGCTACCAGCTGCTATGAAAGGGAAATGGAAGTGAATGGAATAATGGAATGGAAGTGGAAGAGATGAAAAATGGGGGATGAACTGTGGATAAATGCTGCTAAAACAACAATGAAGTTAGAAGAAAAGGAAAAGAAGAAACAGGAATACCGAGAAGGGAAAAAGAAACAACGATAGTGGCTTGATTACTTGCAGAAGAAAAAGGAGTAGGAGAAGAAGGGAATGAAGAGGGGAAAGGAAGAAATAAAGAGGAAGCCACTAACTACTGGGAAGGAAGAAGAAAAAAGAAAGAAATACGTACCTGCGGGCTCGCATGCAAAAAGAGCCGAAGTTGACAGAGGAAAACAATACTTTTTTTTTCTCTTTTTTTTTTTTTTTGTTTTTTTTTTGCTATATACAATAGTTTACGACATGATTGGCATGTCGCCACCACAAACCCAGTCTCAAGGGGTTATCCGGTAAATCTACAGTGTCCCGACCAGATCCGATCATACTTGAGTCGGTCCTTGAAATTGGGATGACCTCTTCCTAAAGTTCTCCATGTTGCAGACATGGGCAAGTTATCCTGCATGCCAGTACCCACACAATCGACAAATAATGTAGCAAAGAGATTTGCCACATGAAGGGCTCCTGTAGGTACCAGCTGCAATAATGGCTGAAGCCAATACCACCATCTCGAAGGGTTCCCTGGTTGTGGACTGAGGACAGGTTCCTCCAATCCTTTGGTGTGATCACAGAACCTTTCTGACAAGAAATCTGCTTCCAGGATCTCCTCAGACTCAACCTTTTGATGAGGCATGCTCAACAGGTTCTGGCTAAATACTTGAGTGTTGTGCATGGTTATGCCCTCTTTGTGCTCAGGTTCTGGAACTTGAATCTATTTCTCTCCTTGGCCCATCTCCTGATAGACATTGCAAGCAACCATATTGTTCATTGCTGGGAAAGTACTTGCATATTCCCATCG
Source organism: Wollemia nobilis (assembly GCA_028583015.1). Taxonomy (NCBI): domain Eukaryota; kingdom Viridiplantae; phylum Streptophyta; class Pinopsida; order Araucariales; family Araucariaceae; genus Wollemia; species Wollemia nobilis. The sequence goes on from JAQPPZ010000772.1 coordinate 7,907,207, forward strand.
TTGGCTTTGGATGAAATCTGCCCCTTGAGTTCCACACAACTGCATTTCAGGCCTCTACACAGTATGTGGGATCTGCCATGATGAATACTGCATAGGGTAGACAGGAGTGGTGACTATCGGATAAGGTAATGGAGCTTCTCCCCACGGTAATTTTCTTGATAGGAGCAAAATCTGCTCCGCTTGTAATGCTTCCTCAAATATTTGAGGGAATCTACGTTCGCCTGATTGCAGCAAGAGGAGGCTTATGTCCGGATGGAAAGCTCGAACATAGAAGAAGTGGGCTTGGGCGGGTGTTGGTCGGATCATCTCTGGAATTCTCTTCCAACTCCTACTGAATCGAACATTAAAGTCTGTGATGCTCTCTAGAGGTGCTCTTGTGATATACATGAAAAATTGAAAGGGATCCTGAGAGCTGTTAAAGAGATCCTCGTCGAATCTTCTGATTAGCGCTCCCGCTAAGTCATCCCATGAGCTGATGCTTTGACGCCTGAGCAGTCTGTACCACTGTAACGCCCTTCCTTGCAAAGACAGAACCAGAAGTCTGATCATAACATCTTCATGAACTATATCATGTAGGGTTGACAAAGCGACAATATCTTCAACATGCTCTCGGGCCATTCCCTGGGTGCCATTGTATTTTGTTAGGGCTTTCAAGGCACTTTTGGGAATCTCATGCCGAATTTGGAGATTCAGAGGGCCAGGATCATCCCATCTAGGACAGCATACCCTCGCCATTATCTTCTTTTAGCTTTAAAAGGCAGGCGTCTACGATCAAGAAATTTGGATCTTCAGCTCAGCAGAGTCGCCAGATGAACTTACAAATCTTCGCTATGAGGTCAAGATAGCTCATCAAAATCTTGATACCTCCGGGTGTTAAACAATAAAACAATCAGTCTCATCGATTATGGATCTTTGGGACAGAAATAGTCTATCCCATCGGGCGTGCCAAAAACTGTTGGTCACGAATCTGCCACAGGAAAGGATTTTCTATGTCTATGCACCCTAGACCCGGCCAACATTGAAAGGCTGGGAGAAAGAAATGTCTCCTAGACCAATCTCCAGAGAGGGTTGGTTCCCTTACTATTTCTAAGCTTGATTAAGACTAAAGTTACTGGAAAGGAATTATAAATGTGCAGAAAGAAACGGGAAATACACGGAAAGAGATGGGAAATATAGCCACAGGCCAAATTTGTATGATCGAGAAAGAAACTTAGGAAGAATTTAACCTCAAGCGTATAAACAACATATAATAATAGAATACAACATAATCCACTTACGACCTTGCGTAGACAACCTCCAGGATGGCATTCCATAACTCACTTTCTCATTTGCGATATTCAAACTCAGATGCAGAATTGAAATCTAATAGCAGATTAGAAAGACGAGCATAACTGAGAAATGCATGAAATAGAAGGAAATCATTAGAAAGACGCTTGCAAAATTAGAGGCCAAATATCTTTCATTCATGCAAAGAACTTCAAAGCTTTCAGCAAAAGTCTCTCTCTCGATCCCTCTTTCTGAGATCTACATTGATTTATATAGAAGTCTTGCTTCTTTACAACATTAAAAATATGCAATGAACTTCCTCGAGATCTACAAAATGTGCAATAGAAACAAGGAAATGATCCCCTTAAACCAGCCTCGGAGAAACCAAAAATTGAATGAAACAAGGAGTCGATCGTCTTCATTAAATGGTCGTTCTTGAAACATGCTTGAACCGTTAGAAAAATCACGAACAATAGCTTTGAATAATGGAAGTCTTTAATTTTGGTGGCTTGGACACGTTCTTCTACCTTGCTCGCATTGGAAAGCAGCAAAACATTTAATTCTGGAGTGCTTTTAATCGTTGGAAATCGCAAAACTTCATCGGGCCGTTTGAACTGCTTTCTGGCGTGAAACTGTAATAGGTCGCTAAAACGCGACATGTCACGAAATCGCGACGTATTTCTACTTCATACACTTTGTCACTTTGGAACCGCGAAAACCATCCATGTCACGAAATCGTGACGTTCTTTCTCAATTTTATCCTTTGCTGCTTCGACCCACGAAAATGCGACAAGGCACGATTTCGCTACACTTTTCTCTCTCTTTTGGTTGTGTCCTCCTAGTACGTCGCGAAAACAAGACAAGTCGTGCTTTCGCTATGTTCTCCCATCGACATCTTTGTTTTATCTCTAGGTCATGAAAACTAAACAAGTCGTGAAATCGCTACACTATCTCCACACTGCTCAATCTTCTCTTCTAAGTCACGAAAATCCGACATGTCGCGATTTCGCGACAATTTTCATCCACCCTATACGGTCCTGCTTCTAACCCGCGAAAACATGACACTCTTGCCTCAAGTGGTTCATTAATCTCCATCATGTCACGAAATCGCGACAGGTTCTATCTCCTTGGAATTTACTACTTTTGATCGTGAAAATTCGTCATGTCACGAAATCACGACGTTCTGTACAATCTAGCTGCCTATTTGCTTCTTCTTTGCAAAAACGTGACATGTCGTGAAATCGCTACAATTTTTTGCACTTGGTCCTTTCGCCCCAATATGTCACGAAATCGCGACGTTTCCATGTTGCTGGACTTCATCTCCACAAATGTCATGAAATCGTGACGCCTTTCATGCCTTATGCTTTCTGTTTCCACTTGCCGCGACCACGCAACACGTCGTGATTTCGCGACGTCTTTCGCCTTTTGTGCCTTGTTCATTATTCTGTCGCGATATCGCTACAAAGTTTATTGTCAACGCCCTTTGCTTAGTTATGTCATGATTTCGTGACCTTTTCTCTCACTATACTCCATGGCCATTGTAAGTCACAAAAACACGACATGTCACGATATCGTTATGGTTTTGCTACACTGTCTCTGTTGACCATTTTGACCGTGATTTGGGAACATGTTGCGAAATCATGACAATTTTGTTGCTTAGCCCTTTTCTGCCATTTGCACCACAAAACTGTGACAGGTCACGATTTCGTGACACCTTTGCTTTTAACTTCTCTCTCCTCAATAGACCCGCGATAACGCGACATGTCGTGATATCGCGATGGTTTTGAACTGTGCTTTCCATGTTGCTTTTTGTCGCGATATCATGACAGTCTTCGGACTTAGCTTTTTTTGCATCAAAACCTGTAAAGGAGTGAGAACTTCAACATCTTATGCATGAATAATCAACAATCAAAATAATGTGGCAAAAATGCCAACATTCTTGGTGGCTCACGGGGTATACAGTTCGATGTATGCACGAATCCCAGGCCTAAATCCATTGGGCAACAGAGTCAAGAAAAATTGAGAACAAAAAGCTGGCTGATGGGATACATCTTGGTGGACTACTACAACAACTCTTGCTGAATTATTGAAAACTCAAGGAATTTGTATTTGGCTTAGCTGACCAGGTGCTGTAAAATAATCTCCATGAAAGCACCAGGGGTGGCAAAACAAAAATGAATGAAATAAGTGGAGTGATGACTATGGAATGGAAATAGTAAATGATGGAATAATGGAATGGAGGGAGTGATGTGGTAGATACAGTAACAGAGTGCTTCTAGGCTACCAGCTACTATGAAATGGAAATGGAAGTGAATGGAATAATGGAATGGAAGTGGAAGAGATGACAAATGGGGGATGAACTATGGATAAATGCTGCTAAAACAACAATGAAGTTAGAAGAAAAGGAAAAGAAGAAATGGGAATACCAGAAAGGGAAAAAGAAACAACAGTAGTGGCTTGATTACTTGCAGAAGAAAAAGGAGTAGGAGAAGAAGGGAATGAAGAGGGGAAAGGAAGAAATAAAGAGGAAGCCACTAACTACTAGGAAGGAAGAAAAAGAAAGAAATAAATACGTACCTACGGGCTCGCATGCAAAAAGAGCCGAAGTTGACAGAGGAAAACAATACTTTTTTTTTTTTTTTTCTATTTTTCTCTTTTTTTTTTTTTTTTTTTGCTATATACAATAGTTTATGACATGATTGGCATGTCGCCACCACAAACCCAGTCTCAAGGGGTTATCCAATAAATCTACAGTGTCCCGACTAGATCCGATCATACTTGAGTTGGTCCTTGAAATTGGGATGACCTCTTCCTAAAGTTCTCCATGTTGTAGACATGGGCAAGTTATCCTGCATGCCAGTACCCACACAATCGACAAATAATGTAGCAAAGAGATTTGCCACATGAAGGGCTCCTGTAGGTACCAGTTGCAGTAATGGTTGAAGCCAATACCACCATCTCGAAGGGTTCCCTAGTTGTGGACTAAGGACAGGTTCCTCCAATCCTTTGGTGTGATCACAGAACCTTTTTGACAAGAAATCTACTTCCAGGATCTCCTCAGACTCAACCTTTTGATGAGGCATGCTCAATAGGTTCTAGCTAAATACTTGAGTGTTGTGCACGGTTATGCCCTCTTTGTGCTCAGGTTCTGGAACTTGAATCTGTTTCTCTCCTTGGCCCATCTCCTGATAGACATTGCAAGCAACCATATTGTTCATTGTTGGGAAAGTACTTGCATATTCCCATCGTTGGCTTTGGATGAAATCTACCCCTTGAGTTCCACACAACTGCATTTCAGGCCTCTGCACAGTATGTGGGATCTGCCATGATGAATACTGCATAGGGTAGATAGGAGTGGTGACTATCGGATAAGGTAATGGAGCTTCTCCCCATGGTAATTTTCCTGATAGGAGCAAAAGCTGCTCCGCTTGTAATGCTTCCTCAAATATTTGAGGGAATCTACGTTCACCTGATTGCAGCAAGAGGAGGCTTATGTCCGGATGGAAAGCTCGAACATAGAAGAAGTGGGCTTGGGCGGGTGTTGGTCGGATCATCTCTGGAATTCTCTTCCAACTCCTGCTGAATCGAACATTAAAGTCTATGATGCTCTCTAGAGGTGCTCTTGTGATATACATGAAAAATTGAAAGGGATCCTGAGAGCTGTTAAAGAGATCCTCGTCGAATCTTCTGATTAGCGCTCCTGCTAAGTCATCCCATGAGTTGATGCTTTGACGCCTGAGCAGTCTGTACCACTGTAACGCCCTTCCTTGCAAAGACAGAACTAGAAGTCTGATCATAACATCTTCGTGAACTATATCATGTAGGGTTGACAAAGCGGCAATATCTTCAACATGCTCTTGGGCCATTCCCTGGGTGCCATTGTATTTTGTTAGGGCTTTCAGGGCATTGTTGGGAATCTCATGCCGAATTTGGAGATTCAGAGGGCCAGGATCATCCCATCTAGGACAGCATACCCTCGCCATTATCTTCTTTTAGCTTTAAAAGGCAGGCATCTACGATCAAGAAATTTGGATCTTTAGCTCAGTAGAGTCGCTAGATGAACTTACAAATCTTCGCTATGAGGTCAAGACAACTCATCAAAATCTTGATACCTCCAGGTGTTAAACAATAAAACAATCAGTCTCATCGATTATGGATCTTTGGGACAGAAACAGTCTGTCCCACCGGGCGTGCCAAAAACTGTTGGTCATGAATCTGCCACATGAAAGGATTTTCTATGTCTATGCACCCTAGACCCGGCCAACATTGAAAGGCTGGGAGAAAGAAATGTCTCCCAGACCAATCTCTAGAGAGGGCTGGTTCCCTTACTATTTCTAAGCTTGATTAAGACTAAAGTTACTAGAAAGGAATTATAAATGTGCAGAAAGAAACGAGAAATACATGAAAAGAGATGGGAAATATAGCCACAGGCCAAATTTGTATGATCGAGAAAGAAACTCAGGAAGAATTTAACCTCAAGCGTATAAACAACATATAATAATAGAATACAACATAATCCACTTACGACCTTGCGCAGACAACCTCTAGGATGGCATTCCAGAACTCACTTTCTCATTTGCGATATTCAAACTCAGATGCAGAATTGAAATCTAATAGCAAATTAGAAAGATGAGCATAACTGAGAAATGCATGAAATAGAAGGAAATCATTAGAAAGATGCTTGCAAAATTAGAGGCCAAATATCTTTCATTCATGCAAAGAACTTCAAAGCTTTCAACAAAAGTCTCTCTCTCGATCCCTCTTTCTGAGATCTACATTCATTTATATAGAAGTCTTGCTTCTTTACAACATTAAAAATATGCAACGAACTTCCTCGAGATCTACAAAATGTGCAACGAAAAAAAGGAAATGATCCCCTTAAACCAACCTCGGAGAAACCAGAAATTGAATGAAACAAGGAGTCGGTCATCTTCATTAAATGGTCATTCTTGAAACATGCTTGAACCGTTAGAAAAATCATGAACAGCAGCTTTGAATAATGGAAGTCTTTAATTCTGGTGGCTTGGACACGTTCTTCTACCTTGCTCGCATTGGAAAGCAGAAAAACATTTAATTCTTGAGTGCTTTTAATCGTTGGAAATCACAAAACTTCATCAGGCCGTTTGAACTGCTTTCTGGCATGAAACTGTAACAGGTCGCGAAATCGTGACGTATTTTTGCTTCGTACACTTTGTCACTTTGGAACCGCGAAAACCATCCATGTCACGAAATCGTGACGTTCTTTCTCAATTTTATCCTTTGCTGCTTCGACCCATGAAAACACGACAAGGCACGATTTTGCTACACTTTTATCTCTCTTTTGGTTGTGTCCTCCTAGTACGTCGCAAAAACAAGACAAGACGTGCTTTTGCTACGTTCTCCCATCGACATCTTTATTTTATCTCTGGGTCACGAAAACTAAACAAGTCATGAAATCGCTACACTATCTCCCCGCTGCTCAATCTTCTCTTCTAAGTCATGAAAATCTGACATGTCGCGATTTCATGACAATTTTCATCCACCCTGTACGGTCCTGCTTCTAACCCGCAAAAACATGACACTCTTGCCTCAAGTGGTTCGTTAATCTCCATCATGTCGCTAAATCGTGACAGGTTCTATCTCCTTGGACTTTACTGCTTTTGACCACAAAAATTTGTCATGTCGCAAAATCGTGACGTTCCGTACAATCTGGCTGCCTCTTTGCTTCCTCTTCATGAAAACGTGACATGTCGCGAAATCGCTACAATTTTCTGCACTTGGTCCTTCCGCACCAATATGTCACGAAATCGCGACGTTTCCATGTTGCTGGACTTCATCTCCACAAATGTCACAAAATCACGATGCCTTTCATGCCTTATTCTTTTTGTTTCCATTTTGTCGCGACCACGCAACACGTCGTGATTTCGCGACGTCTTTCGCCTTTTGTGCCTTGTTCATTATTCTGTCGTGATATCGCTACAAATTTTATTGTCAACGCCCTTTGCTTAGTTATGTCGCGATTTCGTGACCTTTTCTCTCACTATACTCCATGGCCATTGTAAGTTGCGAAAACGTGACATGTCACGATATCACGATGGTTTTGCTGCACTGTCTCCATTGACCATTTTGATCATGATTTGGGAACATGTCGTGAAATCGTGAAAACTTTGCTGCTTAGCCATTTTCTGCCTTTTGCATCGTGAAACTATGATAGGTCACGATTTCGCGACACCTTTGCTTTTAACTTCTCTCTCCTCAACAGACCCGCGATAACGTGACATGTCACGATATCGCGACGGTTTTGAACTATGCTTTCCATGCTACTTTTTGTCGTGATATCATGATAGTCTTCGGACTTAGCTTTTTTTGCATCAAAACCTGTAAAGGAGTGAGAACTTCAACATCTTATGCATGAATAATCAACAATCAAAATAATGTGGCAAAAATGCCAACAATACCCAAAATCCAATTGATAATGTTGGTGCGGGCAAGGTCGGGTGCAATCCCCGGGTGATTTTGACGGTGTAGAACCCCCTGTTCATGGTCTCTTAGACCAAGGCGGCCCCGCAAGGGGTTTTTCACTTAAAAATATATATATATAAATTAGGGTCAAAAATGGCAAGAAAGGGGTATGGTGGACCATTGGATGGCAGGAAGGCATGGATGGAGGACAAGTGGCTAGGTTTTGGTGTCTATAGATACCCATTTTTGTACTGTGTTACGTGAAACACAATGCAGTGAAAAAACATGAGACACTTGATTGGGCTTGGGCACAGAAGCAACTTCTCTCTCTTGTTGGATTTGCGGATCAATATTGAAGACAAAAATAATAAAGAATTTTGAGTTATTGTGTAGCTTACCCCCTCAATTGATGAGTGAGATGCGGATGAACTCATGAGCCAATTGAAAAAGAATGAATGGAAGAATATTTGTGCAAAATAAGGAAATGGGAATGATGAAATGTGTGATCGTTTTTGCCCCAACGGTTGAAGGGATTTGTGGAATGAGGAATGATGATTGTGTCTATTTTTGCCCCAACATATGGAGTGTTATGTGTCAAATGTAGATGTCATGATCATGTAAGATGTATCCCATCATGGGAAATTCAGAATCAAATGTGGTTGCCCCAAATTTTGGGTAATTCCATGATTTTGAAGAATTTTGTCGTATGGCATCATTGATATGCAATATGAGATGCAAAACATAAATCATAAATAAGTCAATCTTTAGAGGGCCTGCTAGTGACTATAGGATAATTCCTTCCACTGGAACCAATCACTCTAGCTAGCACCAATCACTATGATGACTTGTCATGGAGTTTTTGAATGAAATGATTTGATTGTTATCCAAGTTTTAAGCCCCACGGACTAGGCCATCAATGATAGTTTTAAGAAAAATTCATCTTGTCGAGGTTTCACTTATATTGTGAGTGACAAAATTTGATTAGGCTTTCAAACTAGGAGATATGAAACGATGATAATGACCAAGAGTTCTTATGGTGATTTGTTCATCTTACCATATTGTATGGACGCTAATCACTGCAATCACCAAGTATATAGAATAAACCACTAGATACGAGATTCACTTGTAATTTGGCACATTGTAGAAGAATTGATGATGAATGAGGAAATTTGATGAAACAATGTTGGTGAAGAAATGTGATGATTTTGCAAAAGTTAGAGATGATTTTTAAATGTTGGAGATTTTAGTGGTTTATTTTGCACTTTTTAAACAAAGACGATTGATTAATTGAGCGCTACAATAGCTATAAATAGTATACAGGTTGAATTGTGAAGCTCATTTGTGCATTCAAGAGATTGAGAAGTTGCATTTGAGAAGTGGAGTGAAGTGGAGATTGAAGTGAGTCTAGTGGAATTTGGCATGGAAGCTTTGGAGATGAAGGGAGCGAATGCTGCTATTGGAGCTGAGGTACCATTTGCCCAGGTAATGTTGCTAAAAATACTTGTTTATTTGTGCATAATTTTGATTTGTTGTTGCTTTTTTTTTAATATACTAATACAAAAATGTTTATTGTTGTAGTTGAGGGATATAGAGCCTCAACATTGGTTTTCTTCATTCGTTCCTGGTATGAGGAAGAAGCTTTCGGAGGCATATTGGGGGTTTTTGAAGAAGGTGGGGTTGGAGGGGACAGCTCGGTTGGATGTGGTGAGGGCGGATGAAGGGTACCTCTCAACTTTGGTGGAGAGGTGGGATTCAGATAGGGGGACCTTCCAGCTACCAACTGGGGAGATTACTATTACTCTTGAGGATGTATATCGCATCCTCTAGGGCTGAGTCATCTAGGCATGTTGAGTCTAGGCAGAGTTCTAGGTCTAGGGCTCCTACTAGGTCGCAAGGGTCTTCTCATGGACATTAGCTTAGTGCTTAGATGCACTTTTTGTATATTAGCCTTGGTGCTCCATTGTATGTAGCCTTTTTTGGCACTCATTGTATATGTGATATTATATATATATATATATACACATGGCTTTATATTTTTGTGTGAATGCTTTTTGTGTATGCAATGCATGTTTATGAATATTTTTATGGATGCTTTATGGATGATTAATGCAAGCAAATTCAAGCTAAATGATGTATGTATGCATGATATTATATTGATCATTTATAGTTCAGAATTTTGTTGGCCATTTTTGTTCATTGTTGATTAATCAGGGGCACTAAACTTGGTGGCATTTAGGCAGGATGATTCATGAAGAAGACATGGATGTTGACATGGAAGCATATATGGAAGTTGATATGGAAGAAGATATGGAAGTTGATATGGAAGAAGATATGAATGTTGAATGATTTTCAGAGACTCAAACATACTAGTGATATCAACCAAACTCACTAAAGGTTGTCTAATTTTCTTTAGGACCAATGTGTGTGCAGTGAATTCATGTACCTAATATTGAGCACGAAAATGACCCTAGATAATCATGAACTAGTGTGTGTGCAAGTGAATTTCATTAACCCATCTTGAGTAAATTTGGCATGACATGTTATGGAGAGGACCAAGAAGCTAGCTTGTCTGTATGTGCGGTCATGTTGAGTGTTAATTTGTCATATTACCAATAATAACACGCAACTTAGAGTCTCGAACAAAAGACTCTTTCTTGCAAAGAAATAATTTATTTTATTTTCCTTCCTTTTATTATTTCTCCAAGTTTCTTTGTGAAACAGCTTTTACGTATATAAAAATGAATTTCAATTTAATACATGCAACTGATATATCCCGGAATAACTCAAAATCCTGCGAGATAGTCGTTAACAAGGGGCCTTTGTTGATTCTCAATGAACTTTATAATCTTGACTTGTTTGATTAATCAAAAAATAAACAAAAATCCTTTTGATGTTCTAATATTCACAATTTATTCTAAGGTTAACCTGTTCGTTTTATCTCTATTCAATAGTTCTGTTATTTCAGTGTTAGTCTCTGACATGAAATTAAGCATATCAAGGAATAAAACAAACTATTATTTTGAATCAACTGGAAAATAATGAAGGATATTAAAATGGTTCACGATCTCCTCCCCGCAAAATCCCAAGTTAAGAGATGAAATCCCCAAAACAACCCAACCGATCAGATCTGTACTAACACACAATCTAATCAGATCAGATGCAAGACTCTAAGGAAAAGAATATAAGCTGCATCATTCTACCATTCACCTATCGTAACCCATCCCATGGCGTAAACGAAATAGATACAAGACAAAATGATGCAACGGAAAGATTGACAGTAAAACAATAGTTTTGGCTTCGATCTCCTTTTGATTTTACACACAAAAGTCGTGTTACCAAAGAAAAATCCTTTATTTCAATAAGTAATGCTTTTTTGTTACAGTCTCCATCCCGTATCCATCTACATTTCTGCTATTTAACCTTTATGTCGCGCGTTCTCGGCTGCTCCATGACGCTTCGTTTCGACTCCCGGGACCCTTCGCTTCAATTCTCGCCTTTTGGTATTCTAACCTTTGCGTGCAATCGTAACGCTCGACTCTCGCGGCCGATGACCGTTGTTATGAAACGTTACTCTGGTTCTGTCATTTCTGCCACGTGTCCTGCGTCTCCTGCACCTTTCGTAACACTTTCCCATGGAAATCCTGGCAGAATTTGCATTTGGCCTCTTCCGTTTCCTAGCCGCGATAACGCGACATGTCGCGAAATCGTGACATGTCGCGATATCGCGACATGTTCTTGGTCCGTACGCCCGCAGTAGCTCGTTGTAGCGATATCGCTACCGACTTTGCTTTGCCTTCTTTTCAAAAAGTGGTAGCGATATCGCTACCACTTTGGTTCCGAGCCTTCCTTTCAAAAAAGTGGTAGCGATATCGCTACCACTTTGGTTCCGAGCCTTCCTTTCAAAGAAGTGGTAGCGATATCGCTACCACTTTGGTTCCGAGCCTTCCTTCGATGAAGTGGTAGCGATATCGCTACCACTTTGGTTCCGAGCCTTCCTTCACGAAGTGGTAGCGATATCGCTACCACTTTGGTTTCGAGCCTCTCTTCGATGAAGTGGTAGCGATATCGCTACCACTTTTCCTTCGAGCCTCCGCTTCACGAAGTGGTAGCGATTCGCTACCACTTTTCCTTCGAGCCTCCGCTTCACGAAGTGGTAGCGATTCGCTACCACTTTTCCTTCGAGCCTCCGCTTCACGAAGTGGTAGCGATTCGCTACCACTTTTCTTTCGAGCCTCCGCTTCACGAAGTGGTAGCGATTCGCTACCACTTTTCTTTCGACAACTTGTAGCGAGATCGCTACCATTCTCAACTTTCCGTACGCTTCCAAAAAATGCGTCGCGATTTCGCAACACCTCTTTTCTTTGCCGCCGACACGTCGCGATTTCGCGACATCCTTTCTGTCCTGCCGCCGACACGTCACGATTTCGTGACATCCTTTCTGTCCTGCTGCCGACACGTCATGATTTCGCGACATCCTTTTTGACACTCATTTTGACATCCTTTCCTGCTGTCGACACGTCATGATTTCGCGACATCCTTTCTGTCCTGCTGTAGACACGTCATGATTTCATGACAGATTTCAATTTTTTGCAGTGATGGAGAGACAAGTCACGATTTCGCGACATGTCGCGATATCGCGACATGTCGCGATTTCGTGACCCTTTCAACACTTAGGCATTTTTCTTCTTTTCTTCATTTTTAGCATCCGGGTCTTTGAGATCTTCCCTAAAACCTGCAAAAACAAAGGTGGGTCCCCACTTCTGGGGTGTGTTGTGGATGAACCACAACAAATGGCGACTCTGCTGTCAAATGCTCTTGAGCATTTTAGTAAGAACCCAACCTAACACAAATCACAAATTTGAAAACATGGGTTAGCCCATAATCAATATAACTAATGCCCAAAATCAGAAGTACATGAATTATCAGAATCATCAAGTACTAGCTCGGTGTGTGCAATGAATTCCTTTCCTTATCATTTGAATTTGATCCACATTCCATCATCGGTTTTGCATGAATGCATATGCGAAATTGTGAATGATTTGTGTATCCTACTGAATATGCCATGAGAAAATGCATAGTCACTCTTGTAGTATTATGTGCAAACATTCAAGACTACCAAACCCTCTTAGGATCCACTAGTGAACGGTTCATTATATCCCAAAGTTGGTTATGAGTCCCTACTATCTTGAACCCATGTGCAAGTGGATGTGAAATCAGAACTTTGGGGAATCAGACTCCCAACCAACCGAGATGAGAGTTTAACCCTATCCTTACTATTCTGATTTAGAATTCTTTACCTCACTTTGAGCAAAATAACTAAACCAACCATGGAAGAAATGGTCATGCTAGTCTAACCCTCTTAGACAATCAGTGGTCTTGTTTTTTTAGGCAAGACATGATGCCATGCATGGGCCTATCTAACCCCATAATCCAAAACTTATCTTCATTTCTTTGGACCTTGGGGATGACTACCCATCCCTTGCAGAGGACAAGTAGTACGATCCTTACAATCCAATATAGGGATGAGATGGGAAAAATTTATTTATTTTACTTCTTGGACCTTGGGGATGACTACCCATCCTGGTTAGGGACAAATAGTACGATCCTTACAATCCAAGATTTTAAATGTAAGTGGAAAATATTAATCTTGTTACTTAGACCTTGGGGATGACTACCCATCCTTTGCAGAGGACAAATAGTATGATCCTTACAATCTAAGACTTAATACGAAATGAAACATAAGAGCTTTGGGGAATCAGATTCTCAACCAACCGAGATGAGAATTTATGCCCTATCCTTACTACTCCATGTGGGTCCAATCAAAGCTTTGGGGAATTAGATTCTCAACCAACCGAGATGAGAATTTAACCCTATCCTTACTACTCGATTTTAGGCTTTAAGCTCTATGGAAGTGGTCAAAACCACTATTTTTAGGATCATGTTGCATAATAGGATAGACATGAAAACCATTTTCGCCCAACCTTTTCCTCCAAGTTAGGTTTTGATCATTTTGCTCAAGATCCCTTTTAATGTATGAAACGTGCTTGGTCCTAGATACTTCAAGACTCAGTTTCCAACCTTAGGATTTACTTAGATTTATGTTATAACATAACCCTAAGAGGATTCAACATACTCAAATGAATTGCACCTAAGATGCATATGCCACTACGGTGAAATGTATGAAAAGTGAGATGAACATGAATGCATTATTTCTTGAATTGCAAATGAGATGATTTGTCATGCAAAACTGACTTTTTCATGCATCACAAGCTTCAAATGATCTAAATTAACTGTTTGTATTACATGTGGAGCTTTTACAACATGATTCCAATGTTTCATATTCTCCCAATCTTAGGCATGTGTTCAACATCAAGTTTTTATTCCCTTTTTTTTTTTTTTTTTATAAGGCAATGAAAAGGAAATCAAAGGAACACCACCGCCTAAATGTCCAACCTGCACACAAACGCAAAAACCCAACATTAATACAAGAAAAACCTGAAACAAAAATGAATACATACTAACATATCAAATCTGCACATCAAAAAACTAAATTACAGCATTGACACAAAACTAGATATCTCCTGAAACACACACTTAAGTATCAAATCTGCACACAAAGAAACAGATCACAACATTAATACAAAGCTTAGACATGTCAAAACAAAAAAAATAATACACACCTAAACATGAAAAATGAAAGCAAGAAATTACAGCGTTATTACATATAATACAAAGCCCAACTACCTCATGCTTGAAAGTAATGCTTCAAGTGCAACCCATTGATAGGTAGTGCCAAATCCTTTCCATCCAAGGTTTTTAGTCTAAAACTATTTTCCCCTAGGATCTCTGAAATCTGGTAGGGACCTAACCAAAGGTAATCAAATTTATCATGTTCCCCCTTCTTCTCATGTCTTTTGTCCCATAACAGCACTAAATCTGAAATTTTAAACGCCTTGGCCTTAGACCTTTTGTCAAACCATATTTTTACAATGTCTTGGTGTTTACTAAAATGAAGCATAGCTTCATCCCTTTTTTCATCCAAGCGCATTAATTGCGTTAGTCTAGACTCAAGTTTATCATTAGTTCCAAAATAATCTTTCATGAAGTGCAGCGTTTGTAATCTGAGATTTGCAAGAAAAATGGGATCTTGTCCATAAACCAGATGGTAAGGAGATGTCCCTATTGCTTCTTTGACTCTGATTCTATCAGCCCAAAGGGCCAACTTAAGCTTATTGTGCCAGTCCCGCGGATTCCTTTCCAACAATTTTTTTATGACAGTCAACAGATTCTTATTGGATGACTCGGCCAATCCGTTACCTTGCGGGTAATAATTGGAGGAGAACTTTAAACTCACGCTGTTATCAAATGCCCAATTAGCAAACTCTAGAGAGGAAAAGGCCGAACCATTATCACTTACGATGGAGTTAGGCATCCCGAATCTAGTGACAATGTTATCTTCTAAAAATTTAATGACCACCTCTGCAGTAGCATTCTTTGTGGGGATAGCTTCGGTCCATCTCGTGCAATAATCCGTAGCCGTCAGAATATATTTGTGAGCATCGGATGAATTGGGGCTGATAATCCCAATAAAATCTAGGCCCCATTGCGCGAAAGGTCTGGACTCGATTACGGACTGTAAAGGCATGGAAGCGTTTCTATCTCTATTGGCTACAGTTTGACATATGTGACATGACCTCACATGAGAATGGGCATCCTTGAATAGTTGAGGCCAATAATAACCGGCTCTGAGGATTTGATGGGCTGTGGCATTAGCAGACCCATGCCCTGTCCCATGTTTACCATGAAACTCTTCGAGTATTCGCACTGCCTCCTCTTGATCAACGCAACGAAGGTAAATACCTTCATGGTTCTTTCTGTATAATGTGCCAGATCTAACTAGAAAATTAGCAGACTTCAAACGCAAGGCTCTGCACTGAGTAGCATTCAAAAATGATGGACACCTACCATTTAGTAGATAGTACACCACATCTGCATACCACTCCTCCTTGGTTACATCAGCGACTTCATAATGTTGACAAGGGATTGCGAGATCCTGCTCTGCGATTGCCTTAGCTAACCCTTGCCCCCGCACTATCTTCATCGATTGAATCTCCAGATCAAATTCCTGCAAAGTTGAAACCCACTTACCACGCTTCTCACCTAATTCATTCTGAACGAACATGGCTTTGACAGCAGGATCTGGGACGATAGCAAAGACCCTATTGTGGACTATGTAGTGCCTGAACTTTTTTACAGTCTTAACCAGCGCATACATTTGCTTGTCTAGGGTAGAATATCTCAGTTTCGCATCTTTGAGAGGACTACTCAGGAAAGCAATGGGATTTTCAATGCTGCCTTCACTCTTCTGAGTTAAAACACTCGCAAAGGAGTGATCTGAAGCAAATGTGTAGATATAGAAAGGCTTCGTATAATCGGGACTCACCAAAACCGGGGCTTTAGAAATCGCATCCTTGATATTATCAAAAGCCTCTATCCTTTCATCTGTCCAAATGATCTGGACCTCTTTCTTTAGCATGTCGTTCAAAGGTCTTGCTATCTCTGCAAAATCTGCGATAAATTTTCTGACAAAATTGATCTTTCCGAAAAATGATCTCAACCCCTTCTTGCTATTGGGACGAGGAATTTGCTGTATGGCTTCTATTCTCTCAGGGTCAATGGAAATTCCATCCTTAGATATTATATGCCCCAACAGTTTTCCTTCTGTTACCCCGAAGATGCACTTCTTTGGGTTGAGAGATATACCATGTTCCCTGCATCTTTGAAAGACTTTCTTAAGATCCCTGACATGGTTTTCCCTGTTCTTAGAAAATACAGGAATGTCATCGACGTAAACAATGATGCACTTACCAATAAGCCCTTTAAAAGCAAAATCCATAGCTCGCTGGAAAGTGGCACCTGCGTTCAATAGTCCGAAGGGCATTCTCCTGTATGCAAAGGTGCCCCATTTTGTCGTAAAAGCAGTCTTCATCCTATCACTAGGATGGATAAGGACCTGATTATATCCCGAATAACCATCCAGGAATGACATCATCTCCGACCCGTTTACCTTTTGGAGTATTTCATCGATGGTGGGTAACGGGTAGTTGTCCTTTTGGGATGCCTTATTGAGATTTCTGAAATCAATGCACAACCTTATTTCTCCACTCTTTTTCCTCACAGGGACTAGGTTAGCAACCCACGTGGAATGCCTAACGGGAAAGATGATCTTAGCTTCTAACAGTCGCTTCACCTCTTTCTCTATCAAGGGTTCTAATAATGGATTAACTCGCCTTTGTCTTTGCCTGAAGGGCTTGGACTCTGGCTTCAGTGGAATCGTGTGCATTATGACATTTTGATCATAGGTTTTCAACTCCTTATAACTCCAAGCAATGCAATCTATGTATTCTTTTAATGCATTTGCTATGGAATCCTTCTCCTGCTTGGTACATGCTTTTGCTATGAATACCTCCCGGGGATTTTCTGCACTTCCAATGTTAACCAAATCACAGGCCTCTCCAGGAGATGGAACCCTTTTACCTTTTCTTGGTTTGCATCCGATATCAAAGATTTTTTCTAATGAAGCTATCTCATCAGGCATCCTGTTGTTTTTTACAGGATTTTTATCTTTCGAAACTACCTCCTCTACGTCCCTTTCTTCTTCATCTATGTACTGCTTTTCAAATATACCAGAATTAGTGACAAAATGAAATATGTGCCTGTCACTATCAAATACTTGGAAGTTCGTAACATTATCTGGTATCGAGGGACACGGGACCAACTCTATAGAGAACTTCTTGCATTTCTTATGGTCCACTGGCTTCAACATACTCGCTGCTATAGCTAGGGAGTCTGCCAGACGATTGCCCTTTCTCGAGATCAGAGAAATGTTAAAGGCGTCAAACTCATCTATTAAATCTCTGACCCTAGTTCGGTAAAGCCTGAGCCGCCTGTCCTTGCATATGTATTGTCCCCTCACTTGTTTCACCACCAGTTCCGAATCACCAAGGACTTTGATATATTTAATTTTCTTTCGAATGGCCAGTTGTAGTCCAAGAATCAAAGCCTCATATTCTGCCATATTGTTGGTGGCAGGGAACTGTAGTCTGTATGCAGCGAATATAGGCTCCTGGTCCGAACATGACAATTCAACACCGGCTCCTGCTCCTTGTCTGGACCTGGATCCATCAAATCTTAAGGTCCAAATGTCTTGATGTCCTTCAGTAAAGTTGCGCCCAATCCTTTCATCATGGGTATTTTTGAGTGCTTCTATGTCCAAACAGTATGCTCCCAACTCAGCTTCAATGTACTGGATCTCGTTCGGCTTGTTGTAATCTGTGATCATCTCTTTGAGTCGGGGTTCACTGTCAATTCGAATTTGATTGGCCACTCCCCTCCAAGGCAGCCACATGTGTGAAGAGTCTGTCACAATGTAACCGTTTAGGTTCTTACTCCAATCTCTTCCCAATACCATGCCATACTTGATAGGAATATCGAGCACCAATATGTCTATGCCACTGTTGAACTCCGGGTTCGAATTGACTTGAATATGCACATCACCCGGCTCTCCTACTGCCTCCATGGTTGACCTGTCCAACTGCACCACCCTGCTCCTAGAAGGCTTTGGTGTAAGTCCCAATATTTTACAGATTTCTAAGGGCATGATAGTAGCCGAGGCCCCTGAGTCTATTAAACAATTGTGCAAGTTTTTACCTGCAATTCTAATGGTTACCAAAAAGGGAGGTATATCTCGTTTTTCTTTTTGTACAACCACTCGGGACTCAGCACTTTTAGCTTCATGAACTTGTGCGGATGGATTTAATCCTTTTGGTGAACTCACTTCTTGGCCTAATAATCGGGCCATGTCATACATCGATACATTGGCCCTATTCTTCTTCATATCTTCCACCAAATCGTAAGTGAGCTTTTCTGGATTTGGCAAGTTTTGCATCATCTTAGACTTTTCGACCTTCGATGGAGGAGGGGGATTGACATCTCCTTTAGGGTCAGGAGGGAGTAATTGATTATTCGGAGGAGCAGAGGAAGTTTTGGGCTCTTTAGAACTCCTAGTGTAATATTTGTGATTTGCTTTCCCAAAACGTTTATTTGCATGAACTTCCAAAGCTTCTTCATCTTCGCTTCCAAAAAATTCTACATCCTCCTCTTCTTCACTTTCATGGGAATGTATGACCTCCGTTAGCATAGACTCCGGTTTCACGTGGCCACAGTGCGGGCAATCATTATCACAAGAACCTGCATCTCCACATTCTTCCGAAATGTCTACCTGGTTGGCAACGGGATTGGGTACCCGCCCGTTGTTAGGCTGCGTGTTATACATTCCTTTTCCTCTATGATTGTGAGGTCGGTTATGGCCCATGGCCTGATCAACTTTTTTATTGACATTCCCCACTGTTACCAACACCTTGGCCAACGTTTCTTTCATATTTTCTATGGCTGCTTCGGACCCTTGTGGTTGAGGCACTGCAATTGCAGGTCCAGTTGTGTTGGCTGCATTAGCCACCTCTGGACTGGGTACAATGGCTTGGGTTTGGGCAGGTGGATTCCATCCTGGATTCCCATTTTGAATGGCTTGAGTTTGGGCAGGTGGATTCCATCCTGGATTCCCATTTTGAATGGCTTGAGTTTGGGCAGGTGGATTCCATCCTGGATTCACACTTTGAATGGGAGTGATTGTTGGATAAGTCGCTGAGCTTGGCGTGTTAATTGGAGCAAACCCCGACATGGTCAACAGATTATTGCCCATACCGAACCCATGCAAACCCATCGAGTTATTTTGAATCAAACTCTGTGTTTGAACAGTGGCATTCGGATAACCTGACAATGGCGTAACTTGGGTGGGTGTTTGGAAGTTGTTCAACATCGGAGCCTGTGGTGCTACTACCTGGTTCATCATGGCAAATTGGTCGTATGGGCCATATTGTCCCATCCCAGTCAATTGAGACAATCCTGCGCTCGGCAAGTTCATCTGTTGTTCGAGAGTCATTGTTTCTGCATAAGCCAAAGGAAGGGTTGTAACCCGAGGGTTCCTTCTAGTCAACAAAGATGTTAAAGGATCTAAGGCTCCGAAGTATAGGCTGCAAGGCAATTGCAGGGTCTACCGCAAAGTGACGAGTCACATTCGTATATAGCTTTTGAAATCTCTGATTGAACGCTCGAATGGGTTCATTGGTTTGTCTTTTGCAAGATACGAAGAAATTGTATGTCATGGAGGGATCTACTAACTGTCTGAATTGACCTATGAACGCAGTTTCTAGCTGGGCCCATGAAGTTATGGACCCTGCTGGCAAATTTTGATACCATTCGTTAGCAATGTGGTCTAGACTAGCAGGGAAAACTCGACAGGCAACATCCTCGTGAGTAACCCCCTGCCTAAACATGTAATATTTATAGATTTGGACATGATCTTCTGGCCGTTGTTGGACCATCATGAATGAATTTGGGTAATCCCCTTTCAATGTTTCTAGGCAAGTCGTGGACTACCCCGGGAATATCTAAAGGGGAACTCTGAGCACCATACCAAAGGGCAGGTGGCTGTTGTTGTTGTTGTTGTTGGGCCATGTTATTCAAAGGTGTCAACCCTGTGGGAACAATTGGAACTCCTGGAACTGTGGAGACAGATACAACTGGTGTTACTATCCCACCTGAACTTAAGGGTTCAGGCCCACTAGAGGTACTTGAGTCCAAAGAAATCCCTAACTCAAGTATACTGGGTGGTATTTCGACTTCTAATGTTTTGTTTTTCGGCCTCCTAGCAGTGGGAGAAAGACTTTGGAAGATAGTTTCCCCTGTGGTTTTAGACCTAGTAGCAATGTACTCAGGTTGGGCCAGCTTGGAAACTCTAGGACTCTAAAAGATTTCTCAACTCTGCTGCCAGATAAAATGTCTGGTGTTACACCTGCAAGCACAATAGGTGGAAACAAAACTACCCACGTTAATTGTTAGAACAAATCAAAATTGCAAAGCAATACAGAAGGCCCTCCTTCTAGCGCCAAAATGTTGAGTGTTAATTTGTCATATTACCAATAATAACACGCAACTTAGAGTCTCGAACAAAAGACTCTTTCTTGCAAAGAAATAATTTATTTTATTTTCCTTCCTTTTATTATTTCTCCAAGTTTCTTTGTGAAACAGCTTTTTACGTATATAAAAATGAATTTCAATTTAATACATGCAACTGATATATCCCAGAATAACTCAAATCCTGTAGATAGCTGTTAACAAGGGGCCTTTGTTGATTCTCAATGAACTTTATAATCTTGACTTGTTTGATTAATCAAAAAATAAACAAAAATCCTTTTGATGTTCTAATATTCACAATTTATTCTAAGGTTAACCTGTTCGTTTTATCTCTATTCAATAGTTCTGTTATTTCAGTGTTAGTCTCTGACATGAAATTAAGCATATCAAGGAATAAAACAGAAACTGTTATTTTGAATCAGCTGGAAAATAATGAAGGATATTAAAATGGTTCACGATCTCCTCCCTGCAAAATCCCAAGTTAAGAGATGAAATCCCCAAAACAACCCAACCGATCAGATCTGTACTAACACACAATCTAATCAGATCAGATGCAAGACTCTAAGGAAAAGAATATAAGCTGCATCATTCTACCATTCACCTATCGTAACCCATCCCATGGCGTAAACGAAATAGATACAAGACAAAATGATGCAACGGAAAGATTGACAGTAAAACAATAGTTTTGGCTTCGATCTCCTTTTGATTTTACACACAAAAGTCGTGTTACCAAAGAAAAATCCTTTATTTCAATAAGTAATGCTTTTTTTGTTACAGTCTCCAGCCCCTGTATCCATCTACATTTCTGCTATTTAACCTTTCTGTCGCGCGTTCTCGGCTGCTCCATGACGCTTCGTTTCGACTCCCGGGACCCTTCGCTTCAATTCCCGCCTTTTGGTATTCTAACCTTTGCGTGCAATCGTAACGCTCGATCTCGCGGCCGATGAACTGTTGTTATGAAACGTTACTCTGGTTCCGTCATTTCTGCCACGTGTCCTGCGTCTCCTGCACCTTTCGTAACGCTTTCCCACGGAAATCCCGACAGAATTTGCATTTGGCCTCTTCCGTTTCCTAGCCGCGATAACGCGACATGTCGCGATATCGCGACATGTTCTTGGTCCGTACGCCCGCAGTAGCTCGTTGTAGCGATATCGCTACCGACTTTGCTTTGCCTTCTTTTCAAAAAGTGGTAGCGATATCGCTACCACTTTGGTTCCGAGCCTTCCTTTCAAAAAGTGGTAGCGATATCGCTACCACTTTGGTTTCGAGCCTTCCTTTCAAAAAGTGGTAGCGATATCGCTACCACTTTGGTTTCGAGCCTTCCTTTCAAAAAGTGGTAGCGATATCGCTACCACTTTGGTTCCGAGCCTTCCTTTCAAAAAGTGGTAGCGATATCGCTACCACTTTCTTCTCGAGCTTCACTTCATGAAGTGGTAGCGATATCGCTACCACTTTTTCCTTCGAGCCTCCGCTTCACGAAGTGGTAGCGATTCGCTACCACTTTTCCTTCGAGCCTCCGCTTCACGAAGTGGTAGCGATTCGCTACCACTTTTCCTTCGAGCCTCCACTTCACGAAGTGGTAGCGATTCGCTACCACTTTTCTTTCGGCAACTTGTAGCGAGATCGCTACCATTCTCAACTTTCCGTACGCTTCCAAAAAATGCGTCGCGATTTCGCAACACCTCTTTTCTTTGCCGCCGACACGTCACGATTTCGTGACATCCTTTCTATCCTGCCGTCGACACGTCATGATTTCGCGACATCCTTTCTGTCCTGCCACCGACACGTCGCGATTTCGCGACATCCTTTCTGTCCTGCTGCCGACACGTCGCGATTTCACGACATCCTTTCTGTCCTGCTGTCGACACGTCGTGATTTCGCGACATCCTTTCTGTCCTGCTGCCGACACGTCGCGATTTCGTGACAGATTTCAATTTTTTGCAGCGATGGAGAGACAGGTCGCGATTTCGCGACATGTCGCGATTTCGCGACCCTTTCAACACTTAGGCATTTTTCTTCTTTTCTTCATTTTTAGCATCCGGGTCTTTGAGATCTTCCCTAAAACCTGCAAAAACAAAGGTGGGTCCCCACTTCTGGGGTGTGTTGTGGATGAACCAAAATAGGTCAGAGGTCTCTCTTTTTTGTAAGAGAGACGTGTCGGCCTGCATGAGCTTACTCCACTATCAATCAAGCGTCTATAGCTCTAGTGGAGGCTCACTCCATAGTCCAATAATCTGATATTTTAGACCTTGGGGATGACTACCTAACCTTTTGAGGGGAAATGTAGTATGATCCTTACAAATTTATGGATATGTGGTGTGTGAGTGAAAATTTAGAGCTTTGGGGAATCAAATTTTCAATCGAAGTGTGATGAGAATTTGACCCTATTATTACTATATATTTTGTATTGGAAGTAATTGTGATGGTGGTGAAAACCATTTTTTTTTATTTTGGACTATGTTGCATGATGGGACAAGCGAGGAATACCCTTTTCACTTCAAGGTGTAACCCAAGTATAGTATTATCCCTGTTTGACACAAGATATTTTTAAGATGTGAAGATGTGTGTTTGGTTCAAGAATATTTTGGAATCAGTTGTCAAGACTCGAGATTTTCTTAATGTGATAAAGTGATTTGGTCCTAAAGAAAACTGGACAGATTTTTGGATTTTGCTTAAAACACTAAGAGTGGATGAGTGGCCAAAAACCTAGGGTGTATGGAATTTATAAAAGGGAATGTTGGCTTAGGAAATTTAGAGGAAAGTGCATAGATGCCTTTGTAGATGCCCCTGATTAATGTAACTTGACTTTTTGTTTGACCTTTTCATCACTACTAATAAATGATTTTTGAACATGGGGGAAATGAAAACAAATGAAGAGGAGATAAAAGATGCTCTGTTTGCAATGGAACCTGACAAGGCCCCTAGACCCGATGGCTTCCCACCCCAGTTTTTCCAACACTTTTGGGATATTGTGGGCCCTGATGTTGTAGATGCAGTTAAATTCTTCTAGAGAGCCAAAAATATGCCAAGAGAAGCCAATTCCACCTTCATTGTTTTAATTCCCAAGTCCAATGATCGTGCTTCTCTCTCTGACTTTAGACCTATTAGTCTCTGTAGTGTCATCTACAAACTTATCACCAAAGTCATGGCAAACATATTGAAAGACATCCTTCCCTCCATCATCGACCAATGCCAAGGGAGCTCAGTAAAAGGCAGATTCATTGCTGATGGAGTGATAACTGTCCATGAATTGGCCCATTCGGCATCTAAAAATAAAAAACCCAATATGTTCCTTAAGCTTGACATGAACAAGGCTTTTGATCGGGTTTCCTGGAAATTCCTGTTTGAGGTCCTTGAGAAGTTTGGGTTTCACAAAGAATGGGTCAAGATGGTTCATGAATGTATCTCTACTGCTTGGTTCTCTATTCTTATCAATGGTTCACCTACTGGCTTCTTTCAAAGTTTCAAAGTCATCCGTCAAGGGGACCCTCTGTCACCCTTCCTCTTCATCATTCTGGCCGAAACCCTTGGAAGAACCCTCACCGCTGCTTGCAACAGTGGACTCATCTCTAGGATCAAACCAGCCTCAACAACCAATGCCATTTCCCATCAATATTTTGTGGATGATACTATTCTATCCTCTCATGCTTCTGTTCTCGAAGCAAAAATCATTAAGAACATTCTTGATTCTTATGAAGAGGCGGCTAGCCAGAAAGTCAATTACCACAAAAGCAAGCTATACTTTCTCAATAATCCCATCCATAGGAAAAATAGGATTGCTGAGATCCTTGGGTGTACCATTGGGAGCCTTCCAACTACCTATCTTGGATTATCGTTGTTCCATGGCAAATCGGTCTCGGCTATGTGGAACCCTGTTTTAGATTGCCTTAAAAAGAAACTTGCAGGTTGGAAAATTTCAATGCTCAGTCAGGCAGCCAAAGCCACTCTGGTCCAGGCTTGCCTGCAAAGTATTCCTATTTTTTTCTTGTCTATCTTCAAAGCTCCAGCTTTCATCTGCCAAAGAATTGAGCAAATTCAACGCAGATTCCTTTGGGCGGGAAATGAAAACAAGAACAAATTTTCCCTTGTTGCATGGGATAGGGTTTGTTCCAAGAAAAAGGATGGAGGACTCGGGTTCAGGTACATCAAGCAAATGAACATGGCCCTCATTTCCAAGCAGTTTTGGAGACTTACCATCAATGAAAAAGTCACTTGGATTGACATCATCAAAGCTAAGTACCTCCATCAGGTCCCCTTTCTTGGAGAGCACAATCTACCTAGCGGATTTCATTTCTGGAATGGTGTCACCAAAACAAGGAAGATCATTATGGCAAGCTTAAGGTGGTGTCTTGGAAATGGAATGACCATTCACTTTTGGGATGACCCATGGATCCATGACAAACCTCTCAGTCAAGATCCTCGTCTTGCAGTGCTCAAGGTGGTTATCGAAACCACCTTTGGAGATAAGGTGTGTCATTTTATTAACTCAAGTCTTCCAAGACCCGAATGGAAACACCTAGTGCTTAATGGGCCTAGGCATATCACCGAGGTGCTCAGGCGGTTACAAAACCTGTTGAGGACCTGCATCATCCCCAGCTCTCACAAAGATGACACCATGGTTTGGAACCTTGAAGATTTTGGGAATTTCACTGTTAAATCTGCCTACTACAGCCAAGAAGCTCTCGGTGATGGCCGAGACTTATCTAACTAGGTTTGGGTCCCCAAGATCATTCCCAAGGTCAAATTATTCTGTTGGTTAGCCATCCAAAACAAAATCCTCACCACTGACAACTTGATAATCAGAGGGTTACTCATTCCCAATTGATGCATCCTATGTAAAAACGCCTGTGAATCAACTTCGCATGTTTTTCTGGAATGTCCCTTCTATCTTGCCGTGCTCAACCAAGTTCTCAACACCTTCACCATCTTCGTAGCCCTCCCTCATTCCATTCCCCTCCTTTTTCAACAATGGCCCCGACCTTTCAAGAGCAGTCAACTTAAATTCATGTGGCAAGCTTGCCTTCACATTTTCCTGTGGCAAATTTGGCTTGAGAGAAATGCCAAAATTTTCAAAAACCATGCCACTGATAAGAAGATTGTTGTGGCAAAAATCTTGGCCCTTGCTGCAGAGAATGCCTCTCTTGTCTCATCTTCCAAACCCCCCTCCTGGCCTTGAATCGGATCTAACAAAACTTTTCAATCTTTCCAATTTCTCTGCTACACCCCGTACTTCTGTTGACAGGTCTGTTATCAAGTGGGTCTTACCTCCTACTGGGTGGCACAAGATTAACTTCAATGGTGCAGCCAAGGGCAACCCAGGAGCGACTGGCGGAGGAGGAATTCTTAGAAATCATAGAGGAGAAATAATTTTGGCCTTTGCTCAGAACCTGGGAATTCAATCTAACAATATGGCAGAGGCTCGGGCCTTGCTACAAAGCTTGATTCTCTTGGAAGGCTTGACCATCAAAAAACTTATCATAGAAGGAGACTCTTTGCACTGCATCAACTAGATCAATGGGACCTCTGTGCCTCCTTGGGCCCTTGTTTTGATCTTCCAAGAATGTAAGGCACTAATTTGCTTTTACCCAGAATTAATCATTAAGCATCAGTATCGAGAAGGAAACAAAGCTACGGACTGGCTTGCTAACAAGGGAGTTGATGAAATAGACATTCATGTTTGGAGAGATTCCTTTCCCATTGGCCTAAGGGATGCTCCTACTATCTCCAATGTCTGCACAATGTGAGGAGTTAACTGGGCACCGAGTTTTTTTGCTTTTGGATATGGATGAGTCTTCGCATCCTTTCATCCTTCCTCTCCCTTCGGCTGTGTTTTGGCAACTTGTCGCGATTTCGTGACACTTTTCACCGTTGGCCATGAAGTTTTAGCTTGTCGCAATTTCACGACATCCTTTTTGCTCTGGCCGTGAGGTTGCTACTTGTCGCGATATCGCGACACTTTTTTCTCCTTCGGACGCGGTCTTCCAACTTGTCGCGATATCACGACACTTTTTCTCTCCGGGTGCTTTTTTGCAACTTGTCGCGATATCGTGACACTTTTTCTCTCCGGGTGCTTTTTTGCAACTTGTCGCGATATCGCAACACTTTCTTTCTTCAGGCACTTTCTTGCATCATGTCGCGATTTCGTGATATTTTTTCTCTTTGGCGGAGGTCTTCCTTTTTGTTGCGATATCGCAACACTTTTTCTCCTCGACGGTGGCCTTCCATTTTGTCGCGATATCACGATACTTTTTATCTTCAGCTGTGGTCCTCCAGATTGTCGTGATATCATGACACTTTTTCTCTTCAGCTACGGTTTTCCAGATTGTTGCGATATCGCAACACTTTTTTTCTTCGGCTGTGGTCTTCCAGATTGTCGTGATTTCACGACACTTTTTCTCTTCGGCTGCAGGCTTCCAGATTGTCACGATTTTGTGACACTTTTTCTCCTTGGCAGTGGTTTTCCATCTTGTCATAATTTCACGACACTTTTTTCTCTTCGGCTGCGGTCTTCCAGATTGTCGCGATATCGCGACACTTTTTCTCTTTGGCAGCGGTCTTCATTCTTGTCGCGATTTTGCGACACTTTTTCTCTCTCTGATTGCGGTCTTCCATAATGTCACGATATCACGACACTTTTGCTCTTCGGCAGTAGTCTTCCATCTTGTCGCGATATCGCGACACTTTTTCTCTTTGGCAGTGGTCTTCTAGATTGTCACGATATCACGACACTTTTTCTCTTCGGCAATGGTCTTCCAGATTGTCGCGATTTCACGACACTTTTTCTCTTCGGCTGCGATCTTCCAGATTGTCGTGATATCATGACACTTTTTTTCTACGGCTGACGTCTTTCATCTTGTCGTGATTTCACGACACATTTTTTATTAGGTAGCGGGCTTCCACGAATGTTGCGATATCGCGACACTTTTTCTCTCTGGCTACGGTCTTCCTTCTTGTCATGATTTCGTGACACCTTTTCTCTTTGGTAGCGGTCTTATTTCTTGTCACAATTTCGTGACTCTTCTTCTCTTCTGGATCCAACCCAACAACTTGTCATGATATCGTGACACTTCCTCTCTTCAGGCAACAACCTTGCTTTATGTCGCGATTTCATGACTTCTTTCCTCCTTTGACTCCAACGGCGCTTCTTGTCGTGATTTCACGACTTCCTTTCTTCTCTTGGCAGCATCGGCGCATCTTGTCACGATTTCGTGACCACCAATTTGGTCGTGATTTCGTGACACCTTTCCTCGTGTGGAGGTCTGCCCGCTCTTTAATATTTTCTTCTTGGACCACCTCGATCAAGCTTGAATTCATGTAATTCCTCTTGTACAAGGTTCGGGGACCTTTCAACACCCCTTCTACCAATCAATAAAAAAATGAATACAAATGGGTGATGCAAAATATAATGATATGTTGAAATGTAATGGAATTTATGAATGCAATGAAATGTATGTAATTACCATGTGAAAATGTATGTGAATGCAAAAGTGAATGCAAGTAGGATGTGTGCAAATGCATATGGCATGAAAATTAAAATTTTGTTTTATTTGTTTTGTGGAAGGCATGCTCAAGCGAAGAGGTGGAAGAAAGTGGGGTGTATCCCTTGCTTGAACGGTCATGTACCTATTGATAGGGAACATCAATTATATCATGTATTCCTTGCTCATGGGAACCTAAGCCTTGGCCTTGCCAATTAACTATATGGAAATAACGATATGGGAATCTTGTCATGTTTTGGATATTAGCAAGTCTTGGTTCTTTGGGTTCTTCGAGAGGATTTGTCCCAATTAAGGAGTCAAGCCCTCCATAAATAAAATTGATGTGATTTTGAGTAGAACCCATATCATAGACGACCCCTATGGATAAAGGAAGGTCACATGGGTGACAAAAATCCTTGGCTGTTGGGATGGTGAATGGGGTGATGGTGATGTCTTGGACCACATATTCACCAATACCAAGACTAGTAAGGTGAACCTCAACTTGGGATGAGGTGGTGGAATATATGGATATGGGTGGCTCAATATTGGATGATGGCTTAGGTGATGGTGGAGAATGGAATATTTCACAATCCATCAGTTCGACTTGTGAAATATCGGCTGATGAAGAAGGATGGGATGATGGCTAAGAATTAGAAGTTGGTGGATGAGACAATGATAATATGGAAGAAAGGATGGTAGAAGGAGTGGTTGAAGAAATGGATGATTGAGGGGGATGTGTGATGGGAAAATCCTCAGGAATGGGAGCTTTAGAAGAAGATGTGGATGGAAATATGAAAAGATGAGTGGAAGGTAACAAGGACTCATAAGGATTTGAAATGAAGTTACAATATTTGAAATGTTCTACATCAGATGGGATGCAATGGCCTTGGCCATTATGAACATATTTCAAACATTAAGGAAGAATTGAAGGAACACATTTTATTTCTCTCATCCAAGGTCTACCAAGGAGTACATTGTACGCCATGGCCCTTCCAATATGTGGAACATTGTGTGCAATGTTTTGACCCCTACTTCTATGGGCAAAACAATAGTGCCAACTATGGTACATAAAGCATCATTAAATGCTTTAAAGGTGAAGGATGATTTGGTGATGTGAGATGGAGGA
Organism: Wollemia nobilis; assembly: GCA_028583015.1. Taxonomy (NCBI): domain Eukaryota; kingdom Viridiplantae; phylum Streptophyta; class Pinopsida; order Araucariales; family Araucariaceae; genus Wollemia; species Wollemia nobilis. Next base: position 7,936,553 of record JAQPPZ010000772.1, read on the forward strand.
AGATTGATATGCTTGAGGGCAGTGGTGGTGATGATATTGATGGAGGAATCAATATCAATCAGGACTCTTTTGAATGACTTCTTGTCAATTAGAGCCATAATATGCAATGGAGGATCCACAGATTCTAATGATGTTGACTTAATATCAAAGTCATAAAAGGTGATTGAGGGTTCCATGCATGTTAGAACACTCCCTACAAAGTTGTTAGAGACATTATAGTCTTGGGCTTGAAACTCAATAGATTTTAAAATTTCCATTAAAGCTTATCTATATCGGGGATATTGTTGTATAAGCTCATAAATGGATAATTTGATTGAAGATATTTTTAAACTAGTGGTTAAACGACTACTCAAAGATACCATTGGCCTCAAAGGATGATAGGTGAGATGAATTGGGGGATCAAAAATATGAATTGGTGGATATGGATTTGGAGAAGTTTGGATGGGTGGAGGTGAAGGTTGTGACACACTTGGTTGAAGAGCATTTTGCTGATTTTGTCTTTAACCTCTAGTTACCACATTGAATGCTCCTACAAAACATTAGAATTGTTGAAAGTGGTTGACTTGATTAGAAGGTGTTGGAATGTTACTACCCCTACATTAGGTTGTGCCTATTCATGGTTGGAAAGAGGTGTTTGAAATATATCAAGGTTCATATTTTGTGGGGTGAGGGGGTTATCCACTTATTGACACCCAAGTCTATGAGATCTTGAATAATGTTTTTGAACACATGGAAATTATTGATATCATGACCATTATGTATATGGTATGGAAAAAATAAGTGTTCTTTGCAATTTCTTCCACGTTTAGTGGGGTCCTCAAGATTAATTTCAAGTAAATCCAACTCGTTTGTGTCATACAACCTACATAAAATAGAAGAGTATGACTCCATTAAAGGAGTTTATTGGTGATATTGTCAAACAGGTTGCCAACGGGGAGGGTTGTTCACAATTGGTACTATGTTTTGCACTATTGGTGCTTTGGTGAATAAGGAAATCACATGATAAGAAATTTGTTGTGGTTGATGTTGCACAGGTTGTTGAGACATTATCGGCTATCTCATGACCACTTAATTTACTTTATTTGATTGGTTAGCTAAAGTGGATTGAGATAATTTATTTTGGTCTGAATAGTTACTTTTGTATTGGAACTTGGTTTGCCATTCTTTCTTTTTGTGCTTAGTTATACCTTATCATATTTTGATTTCCTCAATAACGCTAGCCTGAGCTAAAGCTTCTTTGAATGATCGATATGTCCAAATTTGGAGCATCCAAGAGATGGGTTTTAAGCAACTCTTAGTGAATATTTTTATTACTTCATCCATTGGTAGGGAGAATGACAATTTTGTGATGACTGCCCTCCAACAATTTCCAAAATCATAGATTGTCTCATCATCCCATTGTCTTAAAGAATATACATAAGATAATGAGACCTTCTTCTTGATATTGAGGATAAAACATTCAAATAAAATATCAATCAATTTTTTGAAAGTGTAAATACTATGAGTAGGTAATTGATTAAACCACTCAATGGTGTCTCCCTCCAATGTTTGAGGAAAAATTCGAAGCATGAGAGCATTATCTATTTGAATTCAAAAGTAAGCATGGACAAATGTGCTAACATGATCTTTAGGGTTTTTGGTTCCCCTAAATTTATCAAATTTAGGTACTGTGAAATATGCCAGATATGGCGGTGATGGCACCAAACGATGAATGGATTGATGGATCAATTGGTTTAAGGTTGGTCTTTGGCTGGACATGCCAAGAGTGTTTTGCATAAATTGATCAATTTTTTGTTGCATGGTCTTAATCCTAGGGTATTCCCCACGAATGTGGAAGTCTTGGATGACCTGATGATTAGGGGATGGGTTGGAAGAAAAATGTTGAGGAGTGATCAAATGGGATGATTGATGATGTTGATGAGATTGAGTGGTTTGGAATTGATGAGGGGAATATTGATGATTGAAATATGGAGAATTTTGGTGTGGAGGAAAGTTGTGGATGAATTTATTTGGTTGGCTAGAAGGAATTGTGATGGGAGGAGTTGAATTTTGGATTGGTGGGGGGTTTGGAATGGAAACCACCGAATATTGTGGTACCCAAGTGGAGTTTTGGTTAACGATGGTTGGTTGGGTGGAGACTGTATGAGGCATAGGACTTATGTATACTTGTTGTCTAGCATTTTAATGTTGAAGCAATTTGTTCACAAAGCCCAATGTATAATTAAGCTCTTGGTCAGACATGGATGAGATAGAAGAAATAGGCAAGGATGTGGATGGACTAGAAGACATGGGCATAGGGCAAGTTGCACTTGATGTGGCAACTTAGGTGGATGAAATTTGTGAGGTAGCATTGACATACTCCTTATACAAAGGGTTAGAGCAACCATAGGTATAATCACATGGGATGGAAGTGTTAGAAACACTTGGGTATTGGTGATATGGAATGGAGGAAGAAGGCATACCATATTCCTCATGAAAAGAACTAGTATACACTTGGGTGAGGTTGTATGGCTGGAAAGTATCCAATTCCTATTGTGAAGCAATACCTTGGCTAAGGGGCTCAAGAACATAGTTAGAGGATCTATAAAGAGCCTCTACCTTGTCCTTTTTTTATGTGTGTGGAAGGTTGTTCAATGTTATGAGGAAGGGATCCCTCTTGCGGTAGGGATGGGTAAGGAGGCCTAGAAAAACTGGTCTGTGCCACATTGGAAGGATTTGTCACCAAAGTAGTAGGTGAATTGGATGTATTTTCCATTAAGTTATTTTGATTTATTACTTTCTTTTGATTACATGTTAATACCATAAAGTAAATAAATCAAAACTTAAAACTATCAAAATAATCACAAAAATTGAAACTTTTACAGAATTTAAAACGAAAGAAATAATCAATGCTAATTTTTCACCTTGTGTGGCTTACCTCATATAATAAATATTTTCTTAATTATTGTGTATTCCTTTTAGAGTGACAGTTTTGTGTATTCTAATCTTCTAATCTTACTTAATGAAAAATAAAGGTAAAAACTAAGGCTAGGTAAGGGCAACGAGATTCTTGTTGGTGATTAAATCCAACAAGTTTGCTCAGGGGTGATCCTATGGTTTCTAGGGTAGATATTGGTGGATGGATATGAAAGCCACCGTCACCAAATCTCAAGAAATGGTTGGTGATGAAATCCAACCACTATTGTTTTATGTGATACGTGCAGTGTGTGATTTATTTTAAGTTCCCTATTTTGTATTGTGATCAAACAATATTAAAGATAACAAATTTCACAGACCTAAATAAAAATCCAACACATGAAATGCAAATTTCTTCTAAAGAGAGTGGAGTACACCGCTTAAGACCCCCTACATAAATAGCAACCAAAGGATTCATCGACCTCTCTGCCTGGAATCACCCAATGGCAAGAATACTTTTCACACTCAAGTATTTTTCCTATTTAGATAAGTAAAATATGAAATATTCAACCCTAAGATGTAAATATAATGTATGCTTTTATAATTTCACATGAATTCAAAAATGCAACATTAATTCAAATTTGTAAATTTATTTAAAACAGAAAACCCTAAAACAAAGTGTGGGGAATGGATGCAAAATATCCTAAGATGCAATCTACCATGAATTATTTTCTAGATTACTTAGTTTGTGTTCATTTTATGTCCAAAATCTAAAAAATACAACAGAAGACCCAAAAACGTAAAGCAAAAATGAGAGGGAATTTATGGACTTACTTGAAAACCTATATTTTGTTCCAACTCACTGCTAAACGATGTAGGGCACCTCTGTAAACATCATAAGGCACTTATGGGGATCTCTAGGTACTTCAGAGTGTTCGCACACCTCCTACAACTTCCAAAAATCCTAACTGACAAAATGGCCTATTTTATGCTTCTGAAAACCTACAAAATAGAACAACATAAACAAGTTAAAACAACAAGGTAAATCAACAAATGAAACCCTTAGGGGGTCCCACCGTGATCGCAATTTGTAGAGTAAAAATCATGACACTAAAACAAGAAAGATAAAATAGAACTCAAAGAACTATAGATTGCACAAATGAAAGAGATATTTTATTAATAATGGGGGAGTTGAAAAACTCCTTTGATACAATCAATAGTTCAATGTGAACTTGATACAATTATTATAGACTACTAGGGTTCTTTAAAACCCTAGCTACAACATAATGTAGTGTCTTCAATGGTGTGCTTTCCTCCCAATAGGTGTGATTGGGCTTCTTAGTTATCCTTTGGCCGGACCACTCCAACTTAAACAACTGCACAATGCTCTTGATTGTATTGCTAAACCTGCACACAAATAAGTAGGGCAATCAGTAAAAACAAATGAGGGCTCCACAGTGTGAGCCCTCAAAAATTAGTGCTAAAAACCCTAGATCTGATAAAATAATGCATGCATAATTTAACAATATGAAATAAAATACATGAATGATTTACCTTGCTATTTTACCATTTTATTATCTGATTTGGAGATGCACTATAGACTCACGTCCAAATATAAGGTTGCACTGCAATCTCTATAGCCCCAATAAATCTAATTTTTTTTGGAGATGTTCTAGAGTGTATCAAGAACCTACCCTCAAAATTTTGGCTTAATCCAACTTTGGATGAGTAAGATATGGCCGAAACAATCTAGGTAGTTTGTGTAGTCTTGTACAAACGTGGGTAGCCTTCGTATGTAGGAAGATCAAGGACTTAGGATGAGGCTTTAGAAATCTTAGTATGGGCTAGGATTTGGCAATGGTGGAAGCTATGTGGACTCTAGAGCTCAAGGAAATTAGGATTTCTCAAGATTGCATTCAAATAGAGAATCAGTATTCTTTTCTCTACTATTAATCCCTGGTTGCTGGGAAACACTAGATCTTAAGAATGCAAATTAAAAAACACCATGAAAACAATCAAATAGCTAGAATTTAGAATCTGGGTAGAATCAGAATCAGATATCTCAGGTATCAAAAATCCTCTCCTCATCGTTGAGCATCAAATATGCTCATATAAATAGTCAAACTTAGGGTTTACTTTAGGGTTTTTACCAACACTTTAATTGTGTGGTTGTAATTAAAGCAAATCCAAGGGCTAACATTTAACTTTGAGTGTGGCATGAATTGATGTAAATGGATGTTCAAGATTAAAATAGATCTGACGTATGGGGTTAATTTAACTTATAAATATATATTATATTATACATACATTAAATATAATATAAAATATTATATTTAAATATATATAGAATAAAATAAATAGAAATTAGGGTCAAAAATGGCGATAAAAGTGTATGGTGGACCTTTGGATGGTAGGAAGGCATGGATGAAGGACAAGTGGCTAGGTTTTGGTGTCTACAATATAGTTATAATGTAATATGTGCTAGGTTTTGATATATAGGAGAATTGGTAACACCATTGGCACTATGAACCTTAGCTAGTTGAGTTACTATGAACCCTAGCTAGTTGAGTTAGACGAAATCAATGGGACCCTTGACTTTCAAAGGTATCAAATTGATAAACACTTAACCCCTACTATATAGCCTATCCCCATATGAATATAATATGGTTTGAACCTTGGACCTTCCCAAAGAAAAGTGAAAGCTCTAACTATTATGTTGTCCTTAATCCTATATAATAAAGTTATATATAAATAAAATAAAATAAATTATGGGTTGGATGGAGGGAGGAGGAGCAATGCCTAGTATGCCGAATAGAAACTTGCAAGAACTGAAAACTAATTCTAATTTGCAGGAATTGAAATTACTAAATTAAAATGTTACTGAATTGAAATACTAAATTACACTTGCAGAATTGAAACCTATTTACACTTGTAGGAGTTGAAATGATGCTTGGAAATAACACTTATGCTAAAACACCTATCAGTGTCCTACTATAGAAGGTCGTAAAGCTTCTACTATAGGGACTGATAGCAAAATAAAATCTACTAATAATTTGATAAATGTTGCTGAAACATAAAAAATAAGGAAACATGGAAATCAAAGAAAATAGGGAAAAATACAGGTCTAATCTAATTTGTTAGCTGACACACACATTGGCTGCACAAAAAAACAATTAAATATATGAAAACATCACATTAACTTAAAAAAAAAAATTAAAATTAACAAGCATTCTACTAAATTTGCTACAACAAAGTTGCAAAGAAACATATCATAACAGTCCTCCTTCTAAGCCTGAAAGTGGTCCCAAGCTTCCTAATCTAGAAGAAGGTGGAAAACTTTCTCTTTAACTAATTAACACTCGTTTAGTGTGACACCAAAAGGCTAAACCAACATCTGTTTCACCCAACCAAATGCTTGTAATATGAATGTCTAAAAATGTAGGCTGCCCTAATCTTCTATCATAGATAGCCTTGGACACCACCCCGGATTGATAAATTATAAGATTAAATGATGCTATTAATGACATGCATCATTTTTGGCACCGTTTGGGGAACACGGTGTTGTTAGAAGGTAAAAGTAGCCCAATAATTGTTAATTGTGCTAAGTTGTGAACTTTAGAGTGAAATATAGATAAATAACTAGTATAGGTAATAGTTTTTGGTAAATTGCATTTCAGTCCATTTAGAAAACAAGCATAAAACCATAGGGAGGTGATCTTCACACTTAAAGGGTTGAAATTGCCTATGTTTGAAATTCTTGATAAAATTTAAAAAAATTCATCATCCTCATTGTCAAGAAACATAAGATCTCTTGAAAAAAAATAGAGCCATCTGTTAATACTGCTCTTTTTGTATCCATATCATCAGGGTAGTATAAACAAATTGGTACCAATTGTTGGGAAGACATCATGGCAGATATACAAGATTGTCCCCTAAAAAAAAACATCTATATCAGCTACTTGTAGCCTTTGTTCACAAGGACATATCACTAATGAATGCCATTTACTTCCATAACTTAGAGATATCATAGAAACACAAAAATTATTGCCTGGTTCTACTCATAATTCTTGTCAAGAGAGATTCCAACAACAATAATAGGGCAGGTAAAACAACCACCGCCTCTAGCACAACCTATGGCTAATCTGAATAATATAAGACATGTATCCCCTGTCTATGTAACTGAATCTAGTAAAAATACTGCAAGAAATGTTATTGATTGCATCAACATCCAAATGTGGTCAAAGAATACATTAGCTAAGCTTGAAGAGATAAAATTCAATGGAGATACACAAAAATCCTTTAGTCCAAATACACAAAAATTAGCCTTGGATAAAGGAGAAAAACTAGAAAATATGCACATAGAAAATTTACTTCCAATGAACTCCTTGGTAAACAATTACAAAGAGGTAAATTCTATCCTCCTAGGAATGAAACAAATTGAAGTACAACCAAGAAAATTCTTGAACATTATTAGTTGGCTGATTTATGAATAAAAAATAAAATTGTTTGTTGTTTTGAAACAACATTTCAATCCCTTTGCATGGAAATACAAGGGTATGTCAAGATTTCATCTTGATTTATGCACTCATAGGATATATATTGAAAATGTTAAACTTGTGAAACAACTAAAAATGCAATTAAAGTCTACCTTAAGAGATATTGTCCAAACTATAATAAAGAAACTCTTGGAGGTTAGATTCATTTATCCAATTTTTGATAACCGATGGATTCCTCCATTGGTTATTATTCCAAATAAAAATAGGAAATTGAGAGTGTGTGAAGATTATCAAGAACTAAATACAATCACACATAAGGACCATTTTCCATTTATTGATCATATGTTAGACATACTCAATTTCACACTGCATGAACTAGTTTATGATAAGAAACCACATTTTTCTATTGAATTTGAGTTACTAATGCTTTTAACATATTTGGAAATTGGTATTGAATAGTTTCAAGTATAAATTGATACTATGTGGCATGGACCACACTTTATTGAAGAAGTATTAAAAAATGGAGTCAATACTTCATTTTTAGCAATAAAGGAGGTAATGATGACATAAGTAGATTCTTAATGCTCATATAGAAAGGATGGTTGCATCATTGTCATAGGTGTCAGCAAAAAAATATGGTGTTTTCATACAAAAATTGACATGTTTTTTGTAGAATAAGGATTGTTCTTATCCAAATAAGAGTGAGAGACATTCTCTCTCATTGTAGCCTCATGAGAGACATTCTCTCTCATTGAAGCACTTGAAAAAAAAGAGGAGACATAAGTTGGTTGAAAACCAGAAATGACAACCTCTTCAGATGAAAAAAAAATGAAAAAAAGAGATGAAAAAAAGGAAAGAAAAAAATGAATAAAAAAATAAAAAAATAAATAATAAAAATTTAGTAGTGAAAACCTCCTTGGAGGTGCTGCTGAGTTGGCTTTCATGAAAATCGGTTTTTTGGTATGCATTGCCTTGTTGATCCACCCATCATTATTCCACCATTGTACAAATCTCACACTGCACATGTGTTATGTTTATGTTTTCAGATGGCTTGCTAACAATCATCAGAAACAAATTGTAAGGTGCATGATAAATTTTTAAGACATTAAGGTATGTGTTTATTGCATTTAAGTCATAGTAAGCATTTAGCATTTAGTATATGATAATCGGTATTTGACATAAACTATTTATACAATATTAACAAGTTAAAAATGAAATATGTTCAAAATGTCAAGAAACACCCCCTTCTACCCTTAGTCACATGGAAAATTCAAAACTGTGCAAAAACCTAATTTTGGGACAGAAATGGCAGCAATTATATTTGAATTAGCAGGGTAGGTTTTAGAAGGAGAACTGCAAGTTTATATCTCACAATTGCCTCATAAATTTGAGGAGGATAATATGGAAAATGGGCCTAAAGATTTTGTTTTACTATTGTTGCAATAAAACAACAACATACAAAATAAAGAATAACATCTAAAAAAAAGGATGGAGAAGGAATTTTTGATGTTATGGAAGGCTTATACACTCTAGAGATGGGCCCACAATAGAATTTGTAGCTAAATTTTGCATAGGAGGTCATTTCTGCATTTTTGGATGCATCTTCGGAATGAACAGGGATGTCTTCAGAATGAATAGGATATCTTCGGAATGAACATAAAATCTTCAAAATAAGGAGAAATTGTACCAAAATTCTTGAAAATGCTATAGAATAGCAAAAAGAGTAGGGCAAATCAAATATTGAGGTTCCTAAAGTTTAAAATCATCCTACCACAAGTAAGTACATCCCTCAAGCATTTCAAAATCAAAATTTTATCAATTTTGTTTCAAAGGTGCAAACAACAAAAATAGGTATCTAGGCTAAAATGTTGTTAGAGCAAAAAATTCCACCAGTAGTAGTGCATCTGCTAGATATGGTTCCATTAGAAAAATACAATAAACTATTGCAAAATGAATTACCTGATATCAAGCCTTTAAGAGGTACCTTGCAACACTAAAACTTGTAGAAAGGTAGAAACAGAGTCATACATGTGCTTAATTGTAAAATGCTTGATATAGTGTGGCAGGGAGAAATTTCTCAAGTAGCAGGTGGAAAAAGATGTTTTTCACAAGGATAAAACCTGAATATTACTATGGCCTACTAGGATGCATGAGGGCATGCATCAGTTCAAGCTGGGGGGGATGATGAGGCCTAAAAATGCCTCATTGTCACACTATGTTTAACATATAAAAACTACCATATTACCAAACATGACAAAGTTAATTGTCAAATAGTTGATTAGAATATATTATTTGTTAAGTATTTGCATGATTTTATGTTAGGAACACTATATCTCTATTTTGACTATTTTTAGCATTTTATGACTATTTCAGACATGATTTTGTTGGTGAAAATAGTATAGAAAAATAAAGAAGATAAACATGTTCAAATATTTGGCTAAATCCAACATGTTTGAAGTTTTATACCATTTCAAAACCAAATTTGTCAAGTGATTTGGCATGAAAATCATCTCTACTGTAAAATAGGGCAGTGACAAGTTTTATGCAATATACAAAAAAAGTCAGCTGTCACATTAAAGGAACACCTTAAAGTTGTCAGACAAAGCAAGCAAAAATATATGGAATGTGTTCACAGAGACTAAAGAAGACTTCTGACCTACTTGGATGCATTACCACATGGTTTTAATGGACAACAACAGGGCATCACAAAATAGGGACAGTTGTGCAGTATTTTTTGCACTATTTCAGTTTGATTAATTAGCAAATAAAATATGTATTTCAAAAGCCAAATGTTGTGTGTTGTTGTTTATAACCTCACAATAATATTTGAATGCTTTTACCACCTTAAAAATTATTTGAAATGCAATTTGGCACCAAGTTTCTATGACTGTGCAACAAACTGTCAACTGCAAAAAAACAACCATATAAAAACCAATAAGCTATCACTTTATTGATGACTTAAAATTTGTCAACTAAAGAGGAGGAAAATGCTTGGAAATAGTTGAGGGAGGTTAGGGATGACTCTTGCTCCACCTGGAAGCATTTCCATGTGGTACAAATGGGAGCAACAAGACAAAAAGGCTGAAAAGCAGGAACAGTTGGAAAATGCATACAAAAATCAGAATTATGCAATTATAAAGGAAGTCATTGAATTTGTCAATATAAATGGGCGATAATAGTTGGAAACGATTTATAAGGGATAGGAGAGATGTCCCATCCACTTAAAACCCACTTATTACCCATTTTTGTTGCATCTGAGCATAAAGTCTATTTATACAACCTATTATTCCAAAGATGCTCCGAAATAAGGGGGAAAAGTGGCCAGTTTGAGTCAAACAAATATTTGAGCATCCAAAATGGTAGGGAAAAGGTATTTTAAGGTGGATACAGGTGTACAAGATATTTCTAAACATCCTCCAACTCAATTCCACCACTAGAGATGCATTCCAAAGGCCAATGAACATTGTTGTAGCATATTTTATCTTAAATTAGACTTATTCAGATTCATAATTATTGGTAAATCACTAGAAAATAGGATCTAGTTGATTTTGAGCATGCGACATATATACTAGGACATTATAAATAACACAACTCCCTCATTGGTTGAGAAATTAGGTGATAGGAGAGTAGCTAGTAGCAACAAATAACATAGTGCAATATTTTTTTGTAACAGTTCAACATGTTTTGATAGAAATAAAGTGCAGTTCTTTTGTTAATTTCTATTCATGAGTGAGTGTGTGTTAATTAGTTAAAAATAAAGTTTTCCACCTTCTTCTAGATCAGGAATATTGGGCCCACTTTTAGGATTAGAAGGAGGACTATTATGATAGGTTTTTCTACAACTTTGCTACAATGGATTTAATAGAATGCTTGTTAATTTTTATATTTTGTTTTAAGTTAATGTGATGTTTTCATATGTTCAATTGTGTTTTTGTATAACCAATGTGTGTGTCAGTTGAAAAATTATATTAGACCTATGTTTTCCCCTATTTCCTCTGCTTTTCATGTTCCATCATTTTTTATGTTTTAGCAAAATTTATCAAATTATCAACAAATTTTATTTTGTTATCAGTCCATGTAGTGAAGCTTGATGACCTTTTGTAGTAGGACACTGACATGTGTTTTTAGCATAAGTGTTATTTCCAAGCATCATTTCAATTCTTGCAAGTGTAAATAGGTTTTAATTTTGCAAGTGTAATCTAGGATTTCAATTCAGCAACATTTTAATTTAGTAATTTCAATTCCTGCAAATTAGAATTAGTTTTTAGTTCTTGCAAGTTTCTATTTTGTAGACTAGGTTTAGTGTGACACCAAAAGGCTAAACCAACATCTGTTTCACCCAACCAAATGCTTGTAATATAAATATTTGAATATGTAGGCTACCCTAATATTCTATTGTAGACAACCTTGGACACCATCCTAGATTGATAAATTATAATATTAAATGATGATATTAATGATACACATCATTGATAGGGTTGGTTTAGATTCCTTTATGGCTAAACATATCTTTCTTTTCATTACCTCCAAATTTCTTTCCTTTTCTTTAAATATTCTTCTATTCCTTTCTAGCCATATAATCCAAAGTAATATATCTTTTGAAATATCCCAAATAATATGTAAAGTGTCACTTTTAAAAGTGCTCTACCATTTCTCTAACCATTCTTTAATTCTTCCATTCATCACCATGTATTTACCAAACATATTAAGAATCCATTGCCATAGTTTCCAGACTATTGAGCAATGTCCCAAGAGATGGTATATACTTCCCTCTATTTTACAAAGAACACCTTTTGAGGGGCCATGAAAACCCCTTTTCATGAGGTTATCCTAGGATAAAATTCTTCTATCACCTACTATCCAAACATACATTTTAACTTTAGGAATGATCAGGTTGTCCCAAATATCTCTCCATATTCTTGTGATATTCCCATTTTGATGGTGCTTTGTATTATATCGACTTCTTATTATGTATTCTCTTGATCTATTAAACTCCTAAATAAAGTTATTCTTGGATCCCCTCAAAATAATCATTGTTGTTATCTTTCTACTCAACTACCTTCTAGCATCAATGTCTTGTATACTTGTAAAACAATATTCTTTCCATTTGTATTTTCCTTCTTGATCCTTGTACAAAATGTTTGAAATCCTATCATCATATTTGTCTTGAAGTAATCTCATCCATGATTTCAAAATTGGATCTAGATTGAGTGGTTTTTTTATCACACCAAGTATCCATCCAAATAGAAAATTTTTCTCCAATTCCCACCACCCATCTTAAACCTTTAATCACTAGATCAATTGACTTTTTAAAATTTTTCCATAGTGTAGAACCATTTGGTAGAGAGAATGTAGTAAATGTTAAGCTTGGGTCATTGGGTTTAACATACATAAAATATTTTTTACCCATTGCCTTTGATTCTATTTGTACAATCTCCAAATTACTTTTTCTCTAAGATCTAAGTTTGCATCTATAAGAAATCTTAAATTGAAACCTCCTCTAGTTTTATCATCACAAGGACCTATAATAAGTTAAAATAGCTTGTAATACCAATTTAATTAGCTTCACTCTTCTTTATAATGATAACCATATACCTTTCCATGCCAATATTTTATTCTGAACTTCACTTATAAATGGATTTCATAATTCTATCTTTATTCTCCCCTCAAATAAGGGCATCCCTAGATAATTTGTTGGTAATTTTGCTCCTCTATTTGAAGTAACTTGCATTTCCTTGCATTGATTTTAGCTAGGGTGTTTAGGAAGTAAATTTTGGATTTTGTCCTATTAAATTTCTTCCCTAATGCTCTTTCATATTCCTTTAATAAGTTCTTCAATGCTTTGACCTCATTTATCCTTACCCTCCAAAAAATGTCTATATGATCTACAAATTGTTGATGGGTGATGTTGTTGATGCTATTACTAGCCTTAAGTCCACTTGTAAGTCCATATTTGTAAGTTTTCTTCAAGTTCCTATCCAAAATCTCTACCATAATAATGAATAAATATGGTGATAGAGGATCTCCCTATCTAAGGCCTCTCTTGGATTTAAATGATATGGTTACTAACCCATTGACCAACATTAAATATGAAACTGTAGAGACACAATTTAATTCATTTGACCCATTTCTTCCCAAATCCAAACTTTTCTAATACTACAAAAAGAAAATCCCATTTAACCCTACCATAGGAATTACTTATATCATGTTTTAAGATCATTGCTTTCTCTTTTCTTGAAGTTGTTGAATACATAACTTCATGAGCTACTATGATTATATCTAAAATATATCTCCCTTTCACAAATCCTCCTTGCTCTTCTAAAATAATTTTGTCTAGCAGTGGTCTTAATTGATTGTCCATCACTTTAGAAATAATATTATATGCTATATCACATAGGCGTATGTGTCAAAATGAATCAAATAATTATGCATCCTTCTTTTTTGGAATCAAGGTAAGCTATGTTGCAATTATTTTATAAGGTACAATTATTTTACCCTAGATTGTTCTATTGCCACCATTAAACAACCCTTCACTATATCCCAATTATGTTGATAGAATGATGTAGAGATCCCATATAGACTTGGGGAATTTATCCTTATAAAAAGATAAAAAATTTAGATAAACTTCTTCCAAAATAATAGGTTCCACCAATTTCCTATTGTTTTCATCTATTATAACAGAAGGAACTTCTTGTAGAATTTTATCATTAAGAACATCAAACTCCTCTGATTCTAGAATAATCTGATAAAAAGACCTTGCCTCCTTTCTAATTTCACTCTAGTCTTCAATCTGAACCCCTTCTACCGATTTAATTCTACTAATTTTGGATGATGATCTTTGAACTATAGCCATCATATGAAGAACTTTATATTTTTATCTCCTTTTAACCAAGTGTGTCTTGATATTAATATCTAAAATTTATCTTCCTTACTCAAAATATTATGATATTCACTAACTCCCTTTCCTCCGATGTTGGATTATTATGATCACCTTTTTGAAATTTTGAAAGTTTATCTTTTAGTTCTTATTTCTTCTCAAAAATATTTCCAAAAGTGTTCTTATTCCATTCTTTTAATCTAGAAGTCATTAACTTAATTTGTTTTGGAAGTGTATACAACCCACTATTTCCTGAAGAATTCCATGTTTGTGCTATCATATCAACAAATTGGGGATGGTCTTCCCATATATGCTCATATTTAAAATGTGATTTTTTCTTGAATTCACGTACCACCAATTTTACTTTTATTGGCTAGTGATATGAACTAATCCTTATCAAGGTATTAATTTTAGCACAAGTCCCTTAATCTAGCCAATGATTTGAGAGAATGCATCTATCTATTTTTTTTTCTATTAGGTTCTGGTCTCTCATATTTTTAGTCCAAGTATAGTTGTATTCTTCAAACTCAAGCTCTTGTAAGTTTCTCTTGTAATTTTCTTCCAACTTGAAAACCATTGTCATCCATATCGATTAATAAGTTTCTCTTATGGTTTTTTACATGTGATTTTGCTAGAATATTATTAGGACATGATATCTCAATATGCTCCACCTCATGACATATTCTACATATAAAAGATATGTTTTCATAATCTATGGTTTGGATCCACATCTTATCCCCATACTTAAGAATTATTGATTCTGGTAAATATTTACTTATATCAATCATGACCAATATCCAAGCATAAATAACCAAGAATCCATATTTTGTAGTTTCTAAAATCTCAAGGAATTCTCCTAGAGTGCTACATATTGCCTTGAAGGTATTCATTTCCTAAAACTCAATGGATGACCCATACATTCCAACCCAAACTAGCACTAGGGATAAATTTACATTTTTAGGTGAAAATCCTTCATACCAGTGGGTAAGGAAGAGTTCTGCTCTTCCCATAAACCAAGGACCCCCTTTAGGATTCTATCCCTTTCTTCCTTAGAATAAAAAATGGCTAGTAAGAAACCTTGAGGAAGAAAGGATAAAATCACTTCTAGAGACTTCTAATACCTATCAATCTATTTTATTAGGGCTAAAGCCCATGGCCAATACCCATTAAATTGACCAACAACTACCCTATATTTGAGCAGTAAGGATTGATCCTTTGTGGTTTTCTTGCCACCTCTACTACTAGAGATGAATTTAAGGATTTAGCTATAAATCAATCCATGGGAAAGAAACTAGAACTCAAAATATACTAAAATTTTCTAGAATATCCTACAACGAATATAATATTTGATAAAAAATTATAATAATTTGCAAGAAAATTTTCTAAGATAAAAAAAGGAAAAAGAAACTTAGCTAAAAAATTCTATACCTAGATAGAATTTATTACCTCATTGAAGCCCTAGCTCTCCATTGCTCCTCCCATCATTTGAACCCTGGCTGACAAATATTTGTAATTTTCTTTTTCATGATTTGAAAAATTGTCACTACCCTTATTCCATATGAATGACTTCACAGGGTCGTATCTCCTTAAAAATTATTTGTATTCCTGCATATGACCACTCATTTTAAATATCTTCAATTTTTGCACAAAGTGGTCCAAGAATTAGTTGAATTGGACAACCCTTTGTGAAGATATGGCTCCTAAAGGATGAGACATTTAAAAAACATTTCCCAAATCCTTCGTGATATAGTTTGTTGTAATACTTTCCACCCTCACCAAAGTTGTTATTTGATATAGTTTTTTTTTTTTTATAGAGGGAAAAAGAGGCGACACGAAACGCGGACAGCCGTCAGCTTTTACCACCACCACACACACGCGTGGGCCGCCCCCCCCCCCCGATGTTATTTGATATAGTTAATTCATATATTGTTGTATATTTTTTTCAAAATAATATATCTTTAGAAGAATTAATATTTTCTTTCTATTTTTCTTTTAGTTTCTTCCATATTTTTGTTTTACATCTAACTTGGATCTCAAATAGTTTTTAGTTTCCATATGCCTTTTGATATGTTGATATGTAATATTTTGTCTTTCTCCCTAACTCATTTTTCCACATTATTACTTTAAATTTTCTCCAACATATGATTTTATATCCTTATTTTTTTCTCATGGGATTATAGCAATGATCTAATATAATATTAATGAGATGATCTAAGTCATCTATCATTTACGTGGAATTATTTTTCAACTTGAAGAATGGATTTCAAAGGTCTTTAAATTATTAATTTCAAAATGTGTGGTGGAGAAGCAAATAAAAGGGATAGATAGTGGTATTCTAAATAACCATAGTTTTTGTTTGTTTGCACTAGTTGGAACTACTGGTATATTCTAAAGCTATAACCAAAAAAATAGACTTATAAATAAACCCCTACCTTTCATTCCTATGCCATGGATCTCATTGTATCAGAGGCATATGGTTGCATGGTGTTCACGCTAGGGGGGTTGATGGTGGTGTTGGATAACCACATGAAGAGGTCCTAGTTATGCTACAACATTATCCATGCAACTTCACCAATGACTAATAATTTAGCTTAAGGAAGTGGTTTTTTGACCTCTTTATCATGGTCGTCACCTTTTACAGAAGCACCCATTTGGTTCCTATATTGTTGCACAACAACCTATATAGCCCAAGATCTAACTTTGCATCCTTGTTCCACTACATGAATTACAACACATAGTTCCCATCTATGGAGCAATTGAAGGTCATGATGAAGACCTCAATATTTATCATTAGGATAGGGTTATGCATAAGGGGTTGGACCCAAAATATACTTGCAAAAAAAAAGGTGAATCCATTTTGAAACCCTGACGAATCATAGCCAACTTCATGTAGGAGGACATGGCAAATTACCTTAATTTTTCATAAAAATTATAAAACAGTGGCAAATTTGAAACTTATGATCAGACCGGGTGCAAAATGAGATTTGACCACAGATCGGGTGCAAAAAATGGTCCAACCTCGGACCGGGTGCAGGAAAACGGTTCGACATGGGACTGGGTGCATAAAATGGTCAGACCTCGAACCAGATGTAAAAAATAGTCTGGCCAAGGATCGGGTGCAGATAATGGTTTGACTATGGATTGGGTGTAGATAATGGTCCGACCTAGGATTGAGTGCAGAAAATGGTTTAGCCTCAGACCAAGTGCAGATAATGGTTCAACCACGGATGGGTGCAAATAATGGTTTGGCCTTGGATCAGGTGTAGAAAATGATCTGGTATCGAATAGGGTGTAAATAGTGGTTTGGTCTAGGATCGTGTGCAAAAAATAGTTTGACCTTAGAATGGGTGCAGATAATTGTTCAACCATGGATGGGTGTAGAAAATGGTCTAGCCTCAGACTGGATGCATAAAATGGTTTGATCTCGAATTGAGTGTATATAGTGGTCCAACTTAAGATTGGGTGCAAATAATGGTCTAGTCATGGATAGGTGTAGAAATTGGTCTGGTCTCAGATCAGGTGTAGAAAATATCGGGTGCAAAATAGTGTCGGGCTACGAATCGGTTGCAAACCATTTACTTTGCCATGCATCACATGGTCAGTCACCACCTAGTGCATGTCCAATAACATGCTACAACGTGTACACCCTAGTCAATTTCGTCTATAAAAAGGCATCGATAGTTGTTTTTTTAGGTTTTTTCTTCTACACTAGATCAAAGCAAAGTTGCAAACCCTTCCCTCCCCCAAGAGACCATTACCCCACACCTTTCCAGAGTGATGGCCACCATGTCGATAACCTCTCAAAAAATTTCATTCAAAAATCAAAGTTGCCTCACAATTTCAGACCTCTTAAACACCCCTAGGTATGACCATTCATGGATCAACGATGTAGGTTTGTAGGGTTTGATTTCTATGTCGTATTTCAGGATAGATAAATTTGTTCTACATAGTATCATCAAAGGCTACAACAATGATTTTGCGATGGTCACTCTAAGAGTACAAAATAAAAATATTTATTTTACTATCAAACCCTTTGATATCCAGAGATTGATTGGTCTTTCGCATAAGGGTTTCACTCCCATTTCGTAGAAGTTCCCTCTTTCTATCCATGATAAGAATTACCTAGTGACAAACTATGATATCTCTCTAGAATTATTGTCAGGTATAATTCTCATCACTTGATTATCTTACACTCAACAATTTAAAATTTGTTATGTCAATTATCATCTAATTTTTTTGCAGCTTCCATGGTGAAGTCCAAAAGAGGGTTAACTAATACCTCAGTTTCAAAAAATGATTTCAAGGTAATTCTTGAGTTCTTCCAAGCAAGACTATTTCTTCTTGGAAGAACAAAGATTCCATACTAGTCATTGGATTATATTGTTTGTTGTATTTACCATGATAGATTCGATTGGTGTACATATATTTCAGATCGAATCAGGACAGAGCTTCATTCTATTCAAACAAAACCAGGGAACTCCCCCATGATAGCCTCAGTAAATTATATTTTAGCACTTTATTATGAATGTTTTCATAATTTGTAGGATACTAGTGTACCAACTATAGTGCACCCTACATTAAAAAGCATTGCTATGACCCCCTAGGAGCTGAAGGTAATTATTTCATTTTTCACCATCAAATAATTTTTTATATTTTTGCCTTTTTTTAGTATTTATATTTTAACTTTTTATTTGCACCTAAATGTAGATTAAGGCAGCCAACACATGAAAAAATAGGATGTTACTGTTAGGGGTCACATGCAAGAGGCCAATGGTGATTCTGAAGCCACAGGGTCTGAAACATCACCACAACCCTAGAGGTCTCATAAATATTTGAAGCCAACTTCTTCTCCCATTTCTCGTGCACATGTGCAAACACATATCATGGAATGTGAATCTAGTCAAGCCACACCAATTATAGGTAAGTTTATTGTTTCAAGTTTCTTGATTCATTACCATTACTATTTAGTTGAAATTATATTAATTTTTCTTTTTTGTATGTTTTTAGTTTTACGCCCCACCCCTGCGCACCTACAACCAGTTGCCTTCACAAGTTGGAGGGGAGCAAGAGATCTCGTCATCGGGTAGGTGTTTTTTAAATGATATGTATTAATTTTATCCACTTTAATTTTCTTTAATAACATCTTATTATAATGTATTTAGGTCCCTCCCCTTAATTTACTGAAAGAAGGAAGCAAATGATGCCATCGCCACCACCACCACCACAACCACAACCTCAACAATGACAACAATTTATGTGAGGTCAAATGCATGGAAAATAACTTGTTGGAGAAGATCACGGGGGGAGCAACCCAGACACACTCTTCATTTCCAACCATGTCATTCTCAATAGGTTGTTCATTGAATGATATTTTGAGCTCAGGATTAGATGAACCACCATTAGAGGTATATTATCTTTTATAGGGTAACATTGAAGGGTTTAAAGTGATAGAGGTGCTTCAAGCTCTACAAGCACAACAAATTCCTGAAGCTCAACAAACTTCATCGTTGCCTTCTGACACCAACAATCGTGGTCCTCAAACTAAGGATAAAAAAGTTAATGTTTCTAAAAAAATTAGTTTTTGATCATTGTGATGCACTAATCAAGGATAATTTGCTTCAAAATATCAAGGAAATGAAGAATTGAGAATTTTGGGTAAAGGTCCTTATCAAGGAAATAAATGCCCACTATAAAAATTTTGATAAAAGGGAAGAAATTTTCTCTCCGATCAAAAACCAACCTGAGAAGCTTGGTGGATTGTTACATCAAGCTCAATCAGGATCGATTGATGCTTCTATTTCATATGATGATGAAATTTTAAATATTATGTTGAACAGGTTGGAGAACCTGAATTCTGAAGCCCAAGCGTATTACAACCAATGGGCTTCTGATAAAAAGAAAGTTGTAGTCATGGAGGCTTCAAGAGATGCGACTGAGGTGAGACTTTAGTTGCAATAAATTTTATGGTTATCTCTTATCATATAACTCTCAACTAACTAAGGTTTTCTTTTACTTTTTGTAGTCAAATTTTGATAATTTACAGAAACAAGTTGATTTCATGGGTGTTAATCTCGAGGCTACAAAGAAATCAATCTTAAATGCAATAGCATTGAAGGAGACCTTACAAGCTAAGGTCAAAGATAATAATTATTTAAGAGCAATTATAGTAGAGCACAAAATGGATCCAAATATCTTGCTTAAGAAGAAGCATCAAGAAAACATTCATATAGTGCAAGAGGATCCAGCCTTAAAAGAAAGAGGGTTTATGGGGAGCTTACAGAAGGCAGAAGAAGGCCTCATCAAAACTGGAGCATTGAAAGTGCAAGCACAGGATATTAGAAAAGAAGATAAGGGAAAACAACTTGATACTTCAGGAACATCTCAAACTCAAGGAGATGCAGACATAGAAGAAGCGACTCAAGCACAAGGTGATCCAGATATACAAGGAGCGACTAAATATGCCCTTACTCACCCACCTCAAAATTAATATATTGTAAAATGTTTAATAGTTGATAGCAAATTTTGTTGTATTGTTATCAACAATTTTGTACAATGTATATTTTCAATGCAAATAATGAAAAAGGCTTTTATTAATTTGTGTCTTTTATCACTCAAAGGTTGTTTCCATTTATATTTTTGTGCTACTTTTAAATTTAGAAGGATTCAATTATATTCACAATTGTAATTTCAAATAATAAATGAAATATTACTATGATATAACTTAGTTGTGCCAATACATTAATATCAATACATTAAAAGTACTATAAAATAAAACATTTAATTTGAAAGATAATGTTGTAACTCAGTTATGAATGAACATAGTTAGGACACTACGAAGACTACGATATAAAACATATAATTTGAAAGACAATGTTGTGATCTAAATCATAAAATTACAATTCAGATAGATGAAACAATCTTGTGATAATAGATAAAGTCAAATTTATCGATGAAAATGATAACTAACAAATTCATATTGATCAATATTGTGAAATCTTGTAAAAATTACAATTCAAGTAACTGAAACAAACAAATACTATGATATGAAGGCAAATAAAACCATTTCAAATACAACAATGGGGTATAAAACATTAAAATTTATGAATAAACAAATTTTGTGAAATCTAATAAATCTGAAACAATATTGTGAAATCTGATATCAAATGAATTCAAATTTATTAATGTTGTGAAATACTAAAAAAATCACAATTCAGGTAGCTGAAACAAACACTTCTCAGCTTGTCCAGAATCACTATTAAGCATAGTGGATATTTGTGTCTCCACCATCTGATCACTAAAAGCATCATTATCCTCCTTATCATTCATATTTATGGTACCCCTTCTATCTGCAAGGGATTTCCAGTATGCCAATGCTCTATCATAGGGAAATTTGTCTAGCTGATACGATGACACATAAATTCTCAAACAATTTTCTAAATTTTTGTCAAGCCTATTGTGGAGCTTAGATTTAACAAAATATAGTGCACTAAAAACCCTCTCATCTTCCACAAATCCTAAAATTATTGTTTGACATAATTCATATAAACAAAAGTATTCACTAATCGTATCTTGTAAGACACTACTTGGATACAATTTTTGCCACAAATGTGCAATGGAACCAGTCTCATGGATGTTACTCAAAAGTGATGTTTGCTCAACCATTGTTCTTCCAAAATGCGATGATTGTTGTTTTAAAAGATCTTTGTTGAGTATACCTTTGATTTCAACACCATTGACTTCAACACTTTTACTGAAATGCTCAATAAGTATGCACATATATTTAATAAAAAACTCATGTGTAGAATTGTAGTCAATACAAGGACCCCAAAATAGAGGGTTAACCACACCCATGGCCTCAAGCAACTCATCTCTTTGAAACCGATCTCTTATCTCACTTGTCAATGATTCTACTATTTTTAACAATTTTGTCTTAGTATTGTGTAAAACAACTTCAAATCTATTGTGTGTTACAAGAACTTGTTCAACATCGTCCATAACTATACTTGATTGCCTTTCAAAACAATATAGAGGTATCATCTTTCCACAAACATTAATACAAAGATGATCATTGATGTCAAACTTCAAAAAGCTTTTTGGATCATTCACGTTTGTCAATGTATTCCAACTATCAAACAAGGGATCTATAAAATTTCCTTTGGACACATATAACCTATCAATAATCATACATATTTGTTTTCTCATCCTCATGAAATCAATGATATAGATGGATCTCTCTTGTGCAAGTTTAATCAATCTATTCATTTCTTGTAACATTGGAAGAATACCACATAATGTTAAAAGGGTTTCGATGTTAGTCAAACATAACAACAAATATTTTACCTTATCAACTACCCTACAATTTGCATACATAAACCCCATTAATGATTGATATTCTGTAAAAAATTTATGTGCAGGTTGATACAATGAAATCCACCTTGTATCCACATATTTTAACAATTTTTTTCCTTCTGTAACTCCTAGTGCAAACTATTGAAACTCTGCAAACCTTTTTGGACTACAAGAAAAATAAGAATGTATTTCACGAATGAGGTCTTCCACTCTCGCAACATTTTCAAAAGTGCTCATGATTTTATATGCAAGATTCACTCTATGAGCCATGCAATGAATGGGTATCATATATGGGACAATTGAGGTTTGGAGTTGAACACAAAGACCATTCATATGCCCTTGCATTATAGCAACACCATCAGCTCCAACGCATATTAAATTTGTGGCTATGTCTATATCATTCATTCCCGCAATATCCTTTAAACTAGTTACAACAACATTATAGATGTTTTCTGCATTTGAAATTTCCACCATCTTATGTAATCCTAGCAAACTAGGTTGCCTTACATGATTTTGAAATGTGTACACATGCATGCAAATCCAAGATGTGTTGTCCATAGCTATCACCTCATCAATAGAAAGTGAAATGAATCTGGCAAGTTTTACTTTCTCCCTCAGGTCATCCTTCTCAACTAATGATAGACATTTTACCATTTCCCAACCACTTCGATCTGACCAATGGGAACTAGGAAGGTTTTGCACATCAGCTAGTTGAAATAGGTGCTTATAATCAATAAAATCGGACATGGGTCTACCCTTTTTGAGAATACTATATACAACAACAAACTGTAAACTTTTTGAAGCTAAAGTGGTCTTATGAATTTTATGAAATTGGGCTTCAATCATTCCACCTTTCTCAACAAGAGATTGTTGTAGCTTCAAGTGATTGTCATATTCTATTGCATATCTAACATGCATACATTCTAATGCATCCTTCCACCTAACTTCTTTATTAAGTTTACCATCACTTCCTATAACTTTTACATAAGCTTTACCACAATGTTTTTCTATTGTATCTATATTATTTTGCAACCTATGATCCTTACCTAGTTTCCAACTACAAATTTTACATCTACATTCTTTTTGATCGACTTTGTTGTCCTCAATCAAGACTAGCTCTATAAAGGGATATTTTTCTACCCATTCAACCTGAAATGACCTTCCTATAGCCCAGTTAGATGCCTTTCTCTTTTTAGTATTTTTTCTTGAAGATTCATAAGAAGTTTGTAATGTATTTGATTTATCGCTTTCATTTTCAACTGGCATGTCATTTTGAGGAATATCTTCAAGTGTTTGTTGGATGTCATTGTTAAGAGAATTTTCATTAGAAGGCATCTCTTGGTGAGGAATATCTTCAAGTGGAGGTATATCAAGGTCAACAGGGTATTCAACATAGTAGCATACAATAATATTCTTTATCATTTTTTGATTTAACAAAAAAAACTTATAGAGAAAGATTCATATCATCATGCAATATGACTAGAGGCACATACTAAGAATTAACTATTTGAGAAAGAAATAATTATTTAAAATAATTACTAAATATACAACTAACTATTTAGTAGTCAAAAATCATTTGTACCTTGAATTTGCACAAATGTCGATGGCTCATTGGATTTTAACATATGGCTAAAATATTTGAGGATACTCTTTTTAGTAGAAGATTTGACCCCCTTCTTTCCATCACCAGTAGGTGACATTTTACTTGTAAAGAAAATATTTTTCATTTTAGAAAATTAATAAAATGTTGAAGAGATCTTACTACTATGAGACCTCAAGATAATAATGTAACTAGAATAAACAGATGGTTGGTTGGTAGAAAATACATACATATTTCTAGTCATGCTTTATTGTGATTTTTTAGTGTATGCCACTACTCTATTTTTTGGAGATAGCACTTGTAACTAATAAGAGCACAAAAATAATCAATATACAAATTCAAATTAATTTAAGAAAAAAATTATATGTATGCGAAATATAATTAGAGATACAAATGTGGAAAAACAGAGCATCAAAAAGTAGATCATCACAAGGTCTTTAGAGAACCAGAGCATCACAATGTCTTTAGATAACGAAAGCATTTACATATCTATAATATTATAACATAAAAATATATCTCAATATAAATAGGATCATAGATTCACAATGTCTTAAGAGAAGGACAGGTAGTTAATAAATACATTAAAACACTCAAATATGGAATAGAGAAAAATAGAGGAAAACAACAAAAAAAAACCTAGAGTCAGTTTGAGTGCAGAATAGGGTATGGATGCCTTTTCGGGTGTAGAAAAGGTTTTGATTTTTGATCGAGTGCAAAATAGGGTTTGATTATTGGTCAGGTGTAGAATAGGTTTTGATAGCCGGTTCGTGTGCAGAATAGTGTCTGACTATCCTTTTGGGTGTAGAATAGGTTTTGATAGTTAGTTCAGGTACAAAAAGAGGTTCAATAGTTGATCTAGGTGCATAACAGGTTTTGATAATCGGTCCGAGTGTAAAAAGAGGTCTAGTAGTCGATCTGGATGTAAAATAGGGTTCATATGTCATTTCAGGTGTAGAACAAGGTTCGGTTGTTGTTCTAGTGCAGAAAAGGGTTTGGCAGTCGATTCGGGTGTAGAACAAGATCCAAAAGTAAAATAGAGTTCGACAGTCGGTCCGGTGTAGAAAAGAGTCCAATAGTCTATTCAAGTGCAAAACGAGATCCGAATATGTCTATGTGCAGATATGGGTTCAATTTTGATCCAAGTAGAATTTTGATCCAGATCGATTGGTTTTTGCACACAACTGAAGTTCGATGGAATTCTACAATAGATCAAATGTTTTAGTTTATATTTTTGCTTAGAAGATTTTAATTTTCACTGTGGTTGCTTGATTTTCTAATAGTTCGAATGTTTTACATGAAAAAGTATTGTTGACATGTTAATTATATATTTGTATAATTGGCGAATTTGGTGGGATAAGTTAAAAATTTTAAAATTTTAAGGCAAAAAGGGTCCTTGATTTAGGTGGGAGTTTTGGAAAATTTTAAAAAAATCATAATACTATTATCAACGCACAACAAACCAACCCCTAAAAATTTTGTCTCGAAAATTTTGGACAAATGGGCCGACGTCTAGGGTCCCAAAAATTTTCCAATTTGCATTTTCAAAAATGCTAATATTTACCCAATTTGTAAATATTCACCGTTGTACATAACCCTGCATTAGGATCTTGGTTGTGGTAGTGAGGATCATGGTCAATAATAGTAATTGTGTTGCATATGGTAAGGTAGATGCAAGATGTTTTTTTTTATCTTAGCATTAGCTGGCAAGAACTATGATTAGATGTAATATTATTTGTGAGTTTTATTCTATGATTTTTTAATTTCGTTAATATAAAGGAGTATGTTTTGGGATGGTTGTTTACAAAAGCTAGCTTCAATGGCTAGGATTTTCTTTTAGAAGTGGTATAATTAGTGGAGAATCTTAAAATCAATTACAAGTCAAAGGTGTTGAATGCGTACAAAGTAAGTCATTTTGTAGTCTATAATTTCATTGCATCTTATCTTTATATCTTAGAATTGTTATAAAGTAAGTTGTTTTTCCTATTTTAAGCATTATTTATATACCACTAGGGTTGTTTAGTTTATGTTTGTAATGGTTGAGTGTTGTACCTCTTGATCTATTTTAATTGGAGTTCTCTTAGAGAGAATATATAACCTTATCTATGTTAGACATTAATCTAAAATTTTATGGATATTATGGTCTAGATGTGTTTGTTTTTAAGATAATTATTGATCTACTTTGAATTATGAATCATGTCTTTGAAGATAATCACCTATTTAAATTAGTTGATATTAAGGATTAGAAAGTAGAGATCACATTTGGATAGTATTAGTACTAAAGTCTTAACTTTTTTACCTAAAGATAATGATTATAGTTGTAGGTGATTTTTAATATTGTGATCTTAGTATACATTTTAATATTATTATGGTAATATGGAATTAGTCGATCTACTTCCATCCAAGAAGATTTTAATTTGATAATATTCACTTGTCATTATTGCATTCCAATAGTGTTGGACATGGCTTAACTTGTAGTGTTATTTTATATTATTTCATAGTTACTTTATTTAGTCTTATGGGGTTGTTTTACCTTTGAGGATTTATAGGACATATAAATCGATGTTGAAATTTCTTACTCTAAAAAAACAAAAGAATAGCTTAGTCATTTAGTAATTGTTTATAGACTTGGAATTTCATTTTTTATAGGAAGAGAACAAATGATGATAGGGTTCATGAAATCATGATATGAAAATTATGAAGTTTTATAAATTTTAAGTTTGGTTAGATGTGGATAAACATGCCAAATTAGTTATTCAATCACATAACCATCATCAAGAATTTACATCGCCACACATCAATAATGGAATATGTCTCCATGCATCAAGGGATGCATTATCACTATCGATGCAATTCATTAGTTTTATATTTAAATATTATGGAAAGAAAGACGTACTTGGGTTGTTTCATTATGTGTTCCCCACTTTATTTTTCTATATATGAAAAGTATTACATCTAAAATTACTTAAATATTCAATATTATATCAAGAACATAGAGGCTCATGCCCAATTTTTTGATGGTTTTATTTGAGATCTTCCATGGCATACATGTGTGCAAAATATGCATATTCTAATATTCCTCATAAATTGTTGAAATAGTCTATTGATTAAGGAGAGTTTTTGTGTAGTAGAGATATTGCTCTAACTATTTTATTTTTCTTAAATATACTTTTGAATTAGCGCCTAACACCTCTCTATGAAAGTGTTTTTAAAATTTCCAATAAAAAGTACTAGCAAATGAGAGAAATGATAAAACATCATATTATGTGATAGATTCTAAAAAGTATAATTAACTAGCATGCTTTGTCAACAAAGGTTTTGAAGAACAATTGTTTATTTTATTTATTATTTATCGTAAATATTAGAACAAAACCTATGTTTTTTTTTTATTTGGAATGTATTTTGAATTAATGTTTGTTGTGCTTTGTTATCAAAATTTATGAATTAAAAAATGGTTTTCCTAGTCGAAATATTCTCAACTAGGTTTTAGTAAAAAATATGCTAAGGCATAGTTACAAGCTTACTACAGTGATAAGGGCTTTGGCCTCTCTTTGAGAGGTCCAAGTTTCAAACCCCACTTAGTATGAGAGGATACCCCTCATAAAAACCTGTGTAAACTCATTGAAAAAAAGTACACTAAGGCATATGACAAGCCACTTTGTTTTCAATAATACTTTGCTTTCCAAGTTGCAATATATATTTGTATTTGTCTATAGCAAGATTTCTTTACGTTTTTGCATAATTTGTTCAAAGCACAACATGGTGTTTATCCATGTAAAGTTTATTTTTTAACAATATGTCTAGAGATATCCAATATATTTAGTTTCAATAGACAATTGATTATTATTTTAAAGGTTTATTTTTTAGTGTATATTCTACATGGGTCTAGTTACTTATTTTTGGGTTTAATGACTACTTAACAAATATATAGTTTCTTTTAATATAAAAATATTCATTAGATCATTGCAATACTTCTATTATTTGTAGGTACTTGAGGCCAAAGCATTGCTCTCACAAGAGCCACAAAGGATAAATATGGTTGAATCAGATAAATATGGAAGTGGTTTGGATCTCATAGAAGAAACAAGTCCCTTGATGCCAAAATAACATAAATATAAGGATGTGTTACAAACTATAAAATGATAATGGGGAGGTAGATACTATTGATTATGTATCTCTTTCAACTATAAACATAGTGGCTAGTAATAATGTTGAAGGTAATTGCTAGCTTTCTAGTCTAAGTGAAATATCCAATTAGATGACCTCTAGTAAGGAGCTAACCCTTAAAAATAAGGGATGTGATGATGAGTAATTCAAATAATTTATATGTGAAGCACAATTATGAGCATATACAAGGATAAAATTGGTGGTAAGGTGGAAATGAAGAACCTAGGAGTAGTGCAACAAGATTGGAAAATGAGAATGATGTTTCTTTTAGTGATTTGAAATATGATGATGATACTTGAGTATAAACAACTTCATAATGTGTATCATGTATCCATGTGGACCAAATGATTGAAAATATCTAGTTCAACTTGATATAGGTCTTGATAATTAGCAGATAGTGATTTTATGGTTTAATACAAACAAGTGAGAATTGTTAATTATACAACTTACAAAGTGGAAGTACTTATTGTAGACTTTGAGAAAAATATATTAATGAGTTTGTGTTGGAGGAACTAAAGAACAATTAATGGTTCATTAACAAGTATGTATTGTTGCCACATGATATAAATAGTCATTTATAAAATTGTGTTATCATCCTCAAGGTAATTAATTGTTTAAGTTGTAAGCAAGGTTTCTATTTATCCTTTTCATATTTTTTAAATTTCGTATAAAATTATGTCCCTAGGGGCTAGGTGGATTGGTAATTTTTTGTGCTTACCAAGAAGATACCTAGGTTCAAACCTTGGAGGTATGCCTATTTGCAAGGGTAGTAGTTTGACCTAAATTCGCTGAGTGCATGCCAACATGATGATGGTGGTACCAATCTTGAGCGACTGATGGTCCTCTTCACATCGGGTTATAAAACAATGAGGTGGAATAGGTGTTGTTGGGGGAAACCCTAGGATTTGAACCCTGCTTTACAGTAGAAAAGGACTATGGATGTAACCAACTCCCCTGTGGAGCAACAAAAAAAAATTATATCAAATTATAATTGTATTGCACTTAATGCTTAAATACAATTCCAAGTAATGCTACCAACTTGGAATCACAAAATCATAAAGCTTATAAGATTCTCATAAGTGATTGCATTGTTCAAAAACATAAAGATATAATTGATCTTATGTATTATCAACATTTTAGTTTATAAGGTATAAATAATATGTAGAAATTATTTATTTATTTATTTCCCCTTTAACACTCTTCCATGCTTAGTTGTTTATTTTTATTTTAACACCCTTTGAGTTATATATCCCATGTCTTAATTGGGTATAATATACTTGAATTAACACTTTATAGAGGCCCTTACAACAATAATTATTATTGTTATTAGTGATGAGAAATTCAAATAAGTATCACCTTTATACAACTTAATGCACATCTAAATTTGAAGGTTGTTGTTGTCTTCCATTCTAATTTAATAATATAAATATACTAATAATAGATCTTAATGTAAATATAAGATTGAACATTAATGTTTTCTTAAATGTTATAGTACATCTAAGACTTGAACTTTAGTTATCCTATTTGAAGCCCAAATTTTTAACCACTCAAGCTAATGATATTTCATAAAAATGTAGGAATATTGACGTGTTACATTTTATGGTCCATAAAATTCAACCAATTTTTTTCGACATATAAATATATTTGACATTTTGTTTCATATGCTAACCAAAAGTCAACAATAATTTGACCACTTGGTGTATAAAAAACATTTTGAATCTAATATCATGTCTATTTGATATGGCATGCATTTGCAAAGTATAAAGTGCCAAGACATGAACACCATAGCCAAATGTAAAACATGTGAATCAAGTTCAAATATTGATTTCTATCATAATCCAATAAAAAACTTACTTTTTCTACCAAAGTTCAACAAATTATTTAAACCCAACTTAATCTTAGATATATTTTTAATCTAGTCCATGTAGAAATTAAACTTAACATAATGCAACAATATTTCATTTCCACTTAAATAAATAAAATATATAATGCAATTAATTTACATTACAATGCATACACTGTACACAACACATAATTGTCTGGAATAGTAGTTCATACTATTGGAATAACACTTCATCTTTCCAGAACAAAATTTAACTTGCCTAGAACAACATCTCATTTGCCACATGTAATGCCAACGTACAACAACCACAATCAATACAAACCCTCAATACTATGCCAAAAACATCCTTCGACAAACAACTCCAACCATTACCATATGAATGAGTGAGGGAAGAGTATTATTTATACAACTAAAAAGTAGTTACATCCTCCAACTACCCAACACATCATCATTTTCCTAAATTACATTTACATTTCATTTCCTAACTCACTTTATGACTTTGTCACATACATTATTATATTATCACTTTAATATAATTAATTATGCATCCATTTCATCAAATGCTTTACATACAAAACCAAATAACACAAAATGACATAACTTATTCACTAAACACAAATATATTAATTTTTCTGCCTATAATCCCATTAATATGGTTATGTAGAAGTTAGCCTTTTTGACCAATTCAACCAGTCTATAGACAATTGCAAGGGCTAAATTTTACTCCATATACTAAATAGATTTTAAATTTTGAGCATGTCATGTTCAACATGAGGTATTTGTCACTATGCAATACTTATTATATGGGAATTCATCTAAGTTAATAATCCACATGTTCATCTATTTTTTTTTTTATTTCATCCAAGTTTTCTTTCTCTTATTAATATATTCTCCTATTACAACCTTAGGCCACCTATTTAAATCTATCTTATAAAAAGTGTAGGAAACCAAAAATATGAGTCTTAACATCTACCTTAATAAGGAAAGGACATGTTTTTGCTAGAAGGATCTCATATGGAATTGAAGCTCCCTTAATAAGAAAAGAATATGTTTTTTCTAAAAGGATCTTGTATGAACTTAAGATTGATTCTAATTATTTCCTAATAAACTACTTAATATTTTTTGTTTATCTCCATTTGAACTTTAAAGTGTCGAAATCCCATACTTCACATTTATAAAGTACCATCGAAACCATTAGTGGCCTGAATAACATGAGAACCGTCTTCTAGATCTATAATGTTGCTTTTATACTTCTAGTTTGTAATTTAAAAAGTGCTCAAGTTTCTTTTATTTTATAAGTTTCTCAACGAATTTTTTTCTCTATAATGTTATATGGGATTGAAATGAAGCCCACACATATTACATCATGACCACATAGTAGTATTACAATAACTTTACAACTATCCATGTATCAATTAGTAAGGTTCAAACTTGGGTCTCCTTGAAAGTTAAGGAATTTAACCAGTTAAACTCATGCCATTTGATAGTCCCAAATGAGGTTATTATTAAAGTGTATCTTGAGATATTTGTTACTTCTTAAGGATACACCCTTCAAAGTGCAATTTAATTTATTCATTTTATTTGGTCGGAGAAATTCAAGATATTGGTTTTGTTGGTATTTACTTACATGCTTGAGTCCTTGCAAATGCACTCTAAGCAAATCTAATGCTCTCTAAGTCCCTATGTTGTTTTGTGTTTTCCTTACAATTAAAATAAAATCATCCACATAAAATAAGAGCTTTACCATATACTCACTCAATTGAATACTGTCCCCTTCTATGTGGTTTTACCATTATTCTAATTTGTTGATATACAAACCAAATAAGGTAGTGGGAACACTTGTTTAACTCCTATATCACTTATGAAGTAATAAGAAAGACTCACTTGTGCACTTGGCTTCAAGCTATTGAAGATTATTTTTTGTAGGTATTAGTACTACAACATTTATATAGAAATATAAAACCTTAGGCTATAAGAAGTTGCAAGGAATATAGTTGAAATTTTAGTAAAATTGAGTTCATTTTATTTTTTATTGTTCAATGTTTCAAATATATTTATTCTATTTAAAAGAGATGAAAATGAGAGAAAAATTATTATATCAAATACCAAAAAAATTGAAATGATATAATAAAATGAAAAAGACAATTTTAAATAAAACATTGGAATGATAATCTAGAGAATGGAAGGTGAATGATTGTTGAACTATTGACATAGAGGGCACACACAAACACCAAAAATAGACATTAAAATTTGGTGGTAAATATAAGGACAATAAGGTGTTTGGATTTTCTACAAAAATACAAAGGCTATGCATGTAAATACAAAAGACTAGGCTTTAGAGACATTGCTTGGCCTAATGTCATCTCTATGCTTATTGAAAATAGTGATAGAAAAGTGTTTTTTTTGTTTGGGTTGTAGTAATCTAAGTTTAGAATTATTATTTTTATATGGATATTTATTATATTTTGACTCATTTTGGTTGCATTGGACACAATAAGAAGTTGCAAGGAATAGAGTTGGAATTTCAGTAAGATTGAGTTCATTTTATTTTTTTATTATTGAATGTTTCATTTTTTTAAATAAATTTTTATGAAAATGAGAGAAAAAATTATTATACCAAATACCAAAAAAATTTAAATGACATAATAAAATGGATAAGGCAATTTCAATGAAAGCATTGGAATGATAATTAATCTAGAGATAGGAAGATGAAGGATTGTTGAACTATTGACAAAGAGAGCACACACAAACACCGAAAAGAGACATTAAAGTTTGGTACTTAATTGAATAGGTAAACATAATAAGAACAATAAGGCATTTGGTTTTTGTACAAAAAACAAAGGCTACGCATGTAAATACAAAAGACTAGGCTTTAGAGACGTTGCTAGGCCTAATGCTAAGTACTATCTCTATGTTTATGGAATATAATGATTGGAAAGTGTTTTCTTTTATTTGGTTTGTAGTAACCTAATTTTAGTTTTAGATTTTTTATATGGATATTTATTAGAGTTGACTCATTTTGGTTGGATTGAACACAAACTAAATAGTAAATAGAAGATATGTTTATAGAAACTTAAATTTTCCCTTTATTTTATGGCCTTTTAACATAATCTTCATCACTTTTGACATGTCATCATGTTCTTTGCAATGACAACAATGACAAAACGAAAAATAATATTATTTATTTCCTTATTTTTTAGCTATATATATATATATATATTTTAAAATAAGTTATACGTGGCTTCTATTGGGGGCCACTCCCATCAAAATACCAAAATATTACATTTGCTACAAATTACCTTTTTATTACAAGTTTTTCATTTCTTTTTCTCTTAAATATATTTTTTAACTTCCTCAAAGTTCTATCTTTCCATAATCAACTCCTTGACATCATTTTGATTAAGATAAAATCTCACTTGGCCAGTTAACCTTCTAAAATTTTAATTTCATTGAGATGAATATCAACTCTACAATTCGCTAAATTATCTGCTACGTGATTTAATTCTCTATAAATATGATCACACTGCCAGGAGATTGCCTATATAAATATGATAACAAATTTGTGAGTCCCCCTCAATTGAAATATATTTCCACCCTTTTTCTATTGTAATTTCAATCCCTATAAGATATTCCCTAGCATTTGCATAGTTGTTAGTTGAAGTTCCATATGATTCTGAATAAGTGAGGAGAATTTTTCTTTCACTATTTCTAAAAATTCCACCTCCACCAGTTTTTTCTAGATTTTATTTAGAAGCACCATCAAAATTAAGTTTGATAAACCCAATTTCTGGACATTTATACTTTACCATAGATCGAAGTAGATCCTTTGTTTTAATTTTGTTGTCACATATGACTCTTCCATGTATGTTCAAATCCTGTAGCCAAGTTATTAGCACCTTTTTTATACAATTGAGACTTCCCATGATGAGCACCACATTTGTATATATTCTGCAAGAGAGGCAATAATATGGTTCCAAAATTGGGCATGATTTTGAGATTTATTTTAAAAAAAATTGTTATTCCTTTCAAGACATAAATTCTAACAAATAATGGTAGGGCCAATTCTTTAAATAATACATAATGCTTTAGCTTTGAAATAATGAATCCAATATTTTATCAACTCTTTCAATGTTGATGGAGCTACCTGATATAATTTCCTATTTTTTAAAAATAACCTCAAACGGTATGAACAAACAAAGAAGAAGTAAATGGTCTAATGTTTGTCAATCCTTCTCACACAAGGCACATTTGAAGGGTCCATAATAAACTCTTCTTTATAGAATCTCTCTTGTGATAATCTTACTTGGAACTACTAACCAAAAAATTTTGAGGCCTTAGGGAGAGCCTCTAAAAATATTCTTCCAAGAAAAATCTTTGGAAGAAGGAAATTTTGGTCATTCTAAATCCTCATATTCCAACTTGACTAAGTATCCACTATCCTTTGATAAATTACAAACCAACTCATCCTTTTGTGTAAAAATCAACAAATATAACTCTTGAAGAATATTTTGAAGTTCATCTGCAAATTTTTTTAGTTTCTCTCCTTCAACCAAGTTACTAAAAGAAATCCATGATCTGGAGTTTTTGCTCATAATAATATAGTCTTTGAACTTTGAAACTTTACATGCTAGGCATGCTTGAACCAATGGTTGCCATTTTGAGTCAGAGATAAGAGGATAAGGATTCGACCAAGCATTAGACCAAAAATTTGCAATAACTCCCCTCAATTACTGATCATCTAATATGTTTCTTTAACAATTGCAAAATCTTTGATATGAAGTTCCATTTTGATGATCCTTTGGGTAGAGTTTTTTTTTCTAAATAATTTCATTGCATAAAGAGAACCTATATATTTTTGATGTAATATTTTTGCCCAATTATTTTCTTGATCTATGAATAATATCCACCCAAGATTTATTCCTAATTCCACATTCATAAGTCTACAATTTCGCAAGCCTACCCTCCAATTTTCTTTCTTTTGCAAACCCTATCCCACTTACAAAGAGAAAACCTAAATTTTTAATCACAACCTTTCCATAGATAGTAACTTTAAATTTTATCAATTTTTGATATAATACCTTTCCATAGGAATGCATTATAATGTAGTCTATATGAGTTGTAGCCTTCCTACCATGGTTATGAACTTACCTTTCCAACCTACCAAGAAAAATTTCATTCTATCCAGAAAAGAGATCCAAACCTACTTTTTTATTTCCTTTATCATACAAAGGAATACCTAAGTAGGTTGATGGAATTTTTTTAATTTTAAACCCTAAAATATTCATAATATTTTGTTGTAAATCTAGGTAGTATTAATGAAAAAATCATGGATTTTATAGTATTTACCAACTGTCCAGTAGCCTTCTCATAACATAGTAATATTAATTTAAACTCCATGGCCCCACTAACTAAGGTATGGCCCTAAAGAAAAGTATCATAAATAACTTGGAGATGAGATTTAGAGGGACCATTTTTTGCAACTTGAATACCCTTGATTTTTCCTTCCATTTTTTCCTTTGAAAAGGCTCTCCCTAATGCTTCTACCAGAATAATGAATAGATAAGGAGAAAGTGGATCACCTTGATGAAGTCCACAAGATGACTTGAAGTAACTAGTAGGAGAACCATTGATCAAAATAGAAAATTTCGTAATGTTATAACAACATTTGATCCACTCACACCAACTACAATCAAAGCCAAAAAATTTTAGAATAACATGTAGAAAATTCTAGGAAACCCTATCATATTCTTTGTTCATATTTAATTTCAAAAGCATACCTAGTTTTTTCATGGAATGAAGATAATGGATGGCCTCTTGTGTAATAATTATACCATAAATTTTTTTTTTTACCATTAAAAAAGCCACCTTGTTCCTATAAGATAAAACACCCTAGAATGCCCTTCAACCTGTTTGCCATCATTTTCTAAATGATCTTATAAATCATATTACAAAGGCTTATTGGACGAGAATTATCAAAATATTTTATCACCTTTCTTGGGAACCAAGGTAATAAAAGTAGCATTGATCTCACTTATTATAGTCTTCCTTTTTTGAGCCTCTTCAACTACAACTAACATATCACTTTTCAATAAATCCTAAAAAAATTGAAAGAAAATTGCAGGAAATCCATCAGGGCTAGGCTTAGGATGGAAAGAGAAAAATGCTTCATGGAGCTCCTCCATAGATTACTTATTCTTCAAGATTTCATTTTATCCCTTAGGGATTCGTAGAAATTTATGGGAAGCCCTAAGATTAATGTTAGCATTAGGCTAAGGCTGTCCACCATGGAGGAAATCCCTAAAATTTATTTTTGGGGCCAAGTCTTGGAAATCCTTGCCCTTGAAAGGGGTTTCCATTATGGATTTATTTTGGGGGTGCACCTTAGCACCAAATTTAGTTGAGATATGAATCATTTTTTGATCAATTTATTAAAAAAAAATTCATGATCTCTTTAATTCATGCCTTAGATGTTGAGGACATGTATGCTTTTCACTTTTATTTTGTGTAGCAAATTGGAAGCCATTGTCAATCAAGTTCATTGCATGATATATTGAAAGATAAGTTTCTAAAACATATTGTGTTCCTTACAACATATCCTACTAAAATATTGAGCAAAAACCACAAAAGTATTATCCACTAGGGCCCAAAGGCCCTGAAAAACAACCTCTAGAGTTGCTTGCACTCAACCCAGATGAAACCCTCACACAGTTGCCTACCAAATTGTTCACACATAGGGATTAACTAGGATATATAATTCTCCAAATGATATAAAAATTAGTGGATATGTTATAAGGTTTTTCAATCATCTACCCACAAAATTTCAGCTCAATACGAGTTTGGATGCGTAAAATATGTTCAAAACAAGTTCGATAGTTTGGAAAATCCTGCCTTGAAACCCTATATTAACCTTAACCTTATTGACCTTATTTTCTTTAAAATTTATCTCCCCATATTCCTTTGCTTTAAATTTACCTTTCCATATTCCTTCACACCTTTGAATCCTTCTATATTTAAACTTACATATTATACTTCTTCATACCTTGTGTCATTTTTTCCTCTAATGGTTTATTTGAATGAATTGTAATAGCCTTTGTTATTTAATGACACACAAGGATTTTTCTTGCCACTTTGTTAGGAGTGGAAAATCCTTGCTTTGACCACACTTATCTTATGATACAAGCTCATTTTTATACATTAAATCTTGCCTTGTGCCCAAAATTTCCATCTCTTTCTCCATAATTTTTAATTTACAATCTCTTGTCATGTGTCTGAATTCATGATATTTGTGACATTAGAATGCAATATTTTCATAATAATTCTATTGCCTCAAATTTAATCCTAATGTAATGTGGTAAAGGTTTTAAAATATCCATGGAAACACATATTCAAGTGTATTCAACATGCCTTATCTCCTTAGTATTTGGTCCCTCTTAGATGAACTCACTTAGAGTATTACCAATATTCTTCAAAACATCCTTATTTATGAGTTGATAAGAAAGTCCAAAAAGCCTAATCCAAACCATAAACCTTTTAATTTTTTTTGTCTCCATATAAAAATTCTCACTTCATGGTCTTAAATATAATGCATCTTTGCCCCTAAACTAAGTAACTTCATCCATTATTTTATCCCTTATTTTTGAACTAGAAAAGATACTGAGAAAAAAATCACTTCGAAAGAAAATTCATGGAGTAGTTTGAATTAAATCCTCACTTTCACTTGATCCAATTTTGAATCTCAAAAAAACTTGACCAATATCTATGGAACTTACATATTAAAAATCTAGTTTTAAGAACCATTATATCATGATTATTCATCTCATCCCTAATAATCACCTTTGATGTAGTCTCTACTACTTGGATAGTATTTTTCATAGACTTGATATTTTTTTTATCACTAAATAGGACATCCATACTTCCACCTAAGATATCCTTAATTCCATATAGGGCATCCTTACTTCCATCTAGGGCATCCTTACTTCCAGTAAGGACTTTAAAAAATGACTTTATTACCATGTTAACTAGATTTATCCCAAGATCTAGAACAAGAGAAGTGGTACTTTCTTCTTGATAACACTTTATACTTCCTACTCATGATTTATGCTTCTTACTAACACTTCCACCTTGCTCTTAGCTTGCACTTGATCCATCTACTTACTATAGATTCATTTTTATATTAATTATGATATTCATATATTTTAATTATTATTATTATTATTATTATTATTATTATTATTATTATTATTATTATTATTATTAAGTTATGTATGTTTTCTATTAGGGGCCACTCCCATTAAGATAACCCAAAACCAATATTATTCTCATTATATTGCTATCAGGTTAATTAAATCATATTGAACTTGTTTTTCAATAAAATATATTCTTCATTTTATTTTCTATCAAATATATTCTTCATCTTACTCAAAATATTATGTTTCCACAATCAAATCCTTGATATTAAGAAATAAAACCTCACTCATCCAATTGCTTTCTAAAATTTAAATTTTGCCAAGATGTAAATCAACACTGCAAATGGCTAAAATATTTGCAACTTAGTTTCTATTTCTATTAATATTTTGTCTATGAAAATTTATCAATTCCCTAATACTTAAATTTGTATGGGTCTTATTCATGCCCCCAATATTCCAAGATATCATTTTTATCATCATTTTTTATTTGTGGTTGTGACCCACTTCTTGTTACCACTCGCGGCATTTGCTTTTGTTTTTCCATATTAATATACCTATGAGTTTATTTTTCTCTTTGGTTTTGCTTCTTTGGTCTTCTTGTATTTTTTCTATTCCCACCAACACTTTCATCTTCATCAATCTCTTCATTTTTTGTAAATTTCTCATAGTGAGACTTATCATCTATGGGTTTGTCTTGTTTTAAAGGATTTAAAGTGCAAGGAATAACCTCAAAAACACTTTTATTTTTTATGTTTCCCTAGAAACCCTAAAGTTCAAGGACACTCCTTTATCACAATTACATTCTTCATCCTCATTTTCTTATTGTGTTGCTCTTGAAACCCTAAATTGCAAGGGACAACCTCTACACTACTTCCATTTCTATTGAGAAGAGAGGAATTTTTACTATAGGAAAATTAAGTAATTTACCTGGAATAAAATTGATCTCTTCTATCATCTTTAATTTAAAAATTTTTCTCCACCTATTCCTTTGCACCTTTAATTCCTTCTAAATTTGAACTTGCACAATGTAATTTCTCACCCTTTTATATATTTCTTTGTTTCTTATTTCTTTGCCTATTCATTTGGAGTGGAATATCCTTGATCTAGTCCAACTTTTATTTCAATATGATTTCCTTGATTTTTCTTGAATTTTGTCTCATGAATAGAATTATGTCTTTTTTAAGTGTTTTCACTTTGCAATATCTTGCCATGTGTCCAATATCATAGCAATTCAACATAAAAAAATGTAATATTTTTATAATCCACTCCATCCTATTCTTTTCATTTATATTTAATCCTAATGGATTGTGGCAAAGGATTTAAAATATCCATAGCAACATATACCTCTTTACTGTCATGGCTGAGGCATTGGGGAGATCCTTCTCTCATAATCATGTGATTAATGGTATCAATCTAGTTATTTCCTTGAACTTCTTCTCCCACCACCAGTTCACGGATGACACACTCTTATCATTTATTGATTCAGTTTTCCAAGCCAGAGAGGCAAAGTCCATTTTGTTTGCCTATAAAAATGTGGTTTGTCAGAGAATCAATATTTCTAAAAGCCTATTGTTTTTTCTTGAATACCCCCCAAACTCGATAGAAACAATTATGATATCCTTGGCTACAGATTTGTTGAATTCCATACCACCTATTTGGAATTACCTCTTTTCATAGGTAGAATGAAGGAGTGTTTGTGGGACCTAGTCATCAAAAGCATGAAGCAACATCTTACTAGTTGAAAAGGGGAATTGCTCAATCAAGCAGGTAAAATTATTTTTGTTAAAACTATATTACAAAGCATTTTGGTATATTTTATGTCTATTTTTAAATTGCCTATGAAAGTTTTGATCAAATTAGAAATGATTCAAAAACCTTTCCATGGGCGAGACCTCAAGATCACAAGAAGTTCCACTTGGTCTCTTGGAATCAAGCCTGTACGAGAAAATAAAAAGGTGGATTAGGCCTACACAACATCCATTTTATTAATGAAATCCTAATACTAAAGCAAGGCTAGAATATTTTGAATAATCATAATTTTGACTGGGTGAAAATCATCACAACTAAGTATTTGGCCTACTCAAAGAGTTTTCTCACTGATCCCCTTTCCCAAGAGGGGTCCACCTTATGGAAAAGCATGTGCAAATTTAGATTAGATCTAGCTCTTGATGCTCAGTGGATTATGGGGAATGGTAAATCCATTGACATTTGGTAAGATTCATGTATCCTTAAGCATTCACTAATCTAGGATACCAACCTATCATCGATCGAACCTCTTACTTGCAGACTTGGTTGATCTAAAGTAGAGGATTTTATTACAAGTGTGTGGGGTAGGAGAATTTAGAAATTAATCCCCACATCTAACAACAATAGGGAGGAATCAAGTGCTTGGATCACCATATCAAATTTGCTTAAGCTCCAGAATCTGAAAACTCATGAAATTGATGACTCTCTCATTTGGAAAGGAGAAAGTGAGGGATCATTTTCAATCAAGTTATCCTACCTTTTCATCGACTCTAATTCCTCTCAATGGTATCTACCTAGTAAAGTTTGGATAAAGAATCTAACACCAAAATTAAATGTATTTTATTGTTTGGCCATACAAAATAGATGTCTCACTCTTGAGAATCTCTGCAGGAGGGGTATGCATTTACCCAACAAGTGTTATCTCTATGAGGCTACTGAAGAATCGTGCCTCCACCTATTATTCTATTGTTTCTTATTCACTACGGTAATAGCATATATTTTTTGCTCCTTGGAGTTCATTGGATCTTGTCAAATCCTATTTTGAAGGTCTACTTGCAGTGGACTTCACTTTTTAAATCTTATCTCTTGATTAAATTTTGTACCTTCTTACTCCCCCATTTTTTTTGGAGTATTTGGTGGGAGTGTAATCAAAGAGCCTTCAAGAACTCCAATCATGATCCTAAATATGATTTTAGTAGAGTGATTGGGGCATTAGTAAGGAATGTGACCTCTTATTTATTGAATTTGAATGAAGGGCTCCTTGATGAGGCCTTGATGGAGCTCAAGCCTGGTTTTCCTCAGCAAACTATGTCTAATGACCAGTTTATTCCCTCCTCAAGATCCTCAATTTTTTTGTCCTCTACCCCTATGGGTTGGGTTAAAATTGACTTCAATGGTGATTATAAGGGGAACCCGAGTCTTACTGCAATAGGTGGTGTACTTAGAAATGATAAAGGGGATCTTCTAGGCATGTTTGCCAAAAATATTTCAATCCAGACCTCCCATTTTGTGAAATCAAGAGCACTCCTTTGAGTCCTCTTATTGGTGGAATCCCTAGGTTTTAGTAAAGTTATAGTGGAGGAGGATTCTTTAAATATTATTAATCTATTTAAGAAGTCTAGAACCCCAGACTAGAAGATAGTAAATATTATTGTAGAAGCAATTAAAATAATCCACTCAAGATCTAAGTCTCAAATTCAACATATTTATGTGAAGGAAACAAAGCAACAAACATAGTAGCAAATATTGGGCTATCTTAATAAGGCCTTATCGTTTGGATGTCAATTTTTTCTTGAAGCCTTCAAAATTTAATTGTGGATGTTTATGGTTAGGTGTGGGCACTTGTTATTAGAGGATGAAAGGTTGGGGGAGATTTTCTATGCCTTTTGGAGACTTATTTTTCAAAGTTTTCCTGCTGGTAGGGATTTTGTGCCACCTATAGGTACCTCGTGTACAACGAGTGCCATATGACTAGGAGCCTTGTCTTCTCAAGGTACCACATTCTATTTTTGTGGTATAAGTGGATGTGTTTGTACAACATGAGGGTGAGTCAAACCACTACCTCTTTGCTCATGGGTTATTACCATCCATACCCCTTCTGGTAGTGCCAAGATGATTATCGAGTTTCAAGGTATCCTCCTACTAATTATGTATCTAGCTCCTTGACTCGTGCTAAGGGAAGAAACACTTATTACTTGGGATGACACCGATGATGCTTTTTTCTTCTCACCCAAGCTTGGGAATCGAACCTTGTTTGGAATCCCA
Organism: Wollemia nobilis; assembly: GCA_028583015.1. Lineage (NCBI taxonomy): Eukaryota > Viridiplantae > Streptophyta > Pinopsida > Araucariales > Araucariaceae > Wollemia > Wollemia nobilis. The sequence continues at coordinate 7,978,974 of JAQPPZ010000772.1, forward strand.
AGATACAAATAAATTCATGGTTATCATGGTTAGGGTTTTATTAAATCTACTTGGGGATAAGTTATTCTCCTTATCCAGGGCATCGTGTTCCTAGACTCATCCTCAATATCTTTTTGAAGTGTAGTTCATGGAAATATGCAACCAAACTTTGGTGCTCCTTCAATTTAAGGGATGTGAGGCTTGGTTTACCTGGTTGTAAGTTAGAAAGTTGGTTTCGCTATTTTGTCAGAGTACACTGGTAACCATAGATCATTTATTTACTCACAGGGAGATGAAGTTGCATTTAGATTCACCAATTTATAAGTAACTATAGATGTAGGGTCTCCCCATTGGGAAACAAGATTCTCTGTTGTATCTTGTGATCTCCCTTTAGATGTTGCAACCAATGAGTTCCCACTTTTATTTTTCTTCTAGGGATTTTTGGTACTGGTTTTATATCTGATTATATTTTTTTTCTTAAGGATTATTTTCCTTGAGAATTTTGCATTATATCATGCTCTTTCTCAGTCCCATTTGTATTAGGTTTTGGGATCCTTTAAAACCCCTTATTTTACCTAATAAAAAAAATATATAGCATGCTTTCGCTCCTTAGTAGTTGGCCCCTCCTTGATTAATTTTCCTAGGGTATTTCTAATATTCTTCAAAACACCCTTATTGATAGACTGATATATAAGTCCAAATATACTAACCCACAATAGAATAAAAATTCTCACTCCATGGTCTTAAATAAAGGGTATCTCTCCCCCTAAACCATGGTCCACCACCCATTATTTTATCTTTAATTTTTGAATTGGAAAAGATGATGAGGCAAAAATCCTTTAGGAAAAAAATTCATAATGCAATGTTAATATTATTGGGAAAAACATTGGTTACAACTACAACTAATTTAATGCCTCTATTTAAATTGTCAAACCTAGAAAAGCTCATAAACTTGTGAAGTACCATGCACAATTTATGCTTGTAAAACCAACGAGATGAGTCCACTATGTCCTAATATTTGGGGGGGTGGTTTGTGGTGTATTTCTATTTCTTATCCAAACCATTGATTTAGCCTACATTATAAAACACATGACTGAAAATAAACTACAGAAAGTAAAAACACACACTTGCTAGAAAAGACAAAAAAAACAAGAAAATTGCATAAATCAAATAAACTATAGAAATGAAAGAAAACAAAAAAAAAATAGTGAATAAACTTATTACAAAAAATAGGAAAAGGGGAGGAATACTATTGAGAGTGGGTCCAAGCTCCAGAAAAATCCACCCAGATCAATTCACACACAGGACGCTTAAAAATATATATGAACACTCGAATGAATTTTAATTGCAGCTTCAGAAATAATTTATAAAAAATGTTTGGTATCCTTTTCTTAAATTTGGCCTATGTATTTATAATGTATATCCATCCCCTATTACAAATTTAGACAAGTCTATTTCAGAATTGTAGTTATAACAAATATGTGAAAACAATCATAAATAGTTGATCAAAATGAACACACACTAAATTTATCCTTCATAGAATAAATTAGGTGTGTTCTATTTATCCAAACAAAATATGTCTAAAATTATACCTTAATTGATATCAATAGTTTCATACATGTTTTTTCTTAATTTGTGTGTTTGCTTAGCCATTTATGAGAAATGGATAATTTTTTGGTTCATTATGTTATCCTTCATCGCATCTATCGCTGGAAACTACTACACTATTTTATCTAAAAATAGGATCCTTATTGTACTCTGCTTTGACGAGAGTCAGGCATTGTCTAGCATATCACTAGAAATTAGGCACCGCTAAACCTAAAGTCAAGAATCAGGCACCACTCAACCTGTCGCTGGAAATCAGGCACTGTTGACCCCGAAATTGGAGTCAAGTGTCGATCTTTTTTAAGATAGGAGTTAGGTACTTTTCAAACTTTAGTTGAAAGTTAGGCATCTAACTTAGCATACGTAACTCTTCATTACGGTCATTTCTATCTTTAGTCCTCTACCATAAAATATGAAGTTCCAAGTCCAAATGGGACCTTGACGTAAATGTGCAGAAAAGTAGTAAAATTATTGAATCTACACACAAATCACACTTAAAATGCACATTAGAGAATATACACAATTTTATATTGAGTATATATAAAACCTTTATAAAAAGTACATTCTATAAAAATAATTCCGCACAACATGTTATGAATGCTTACAAAAATATGAGTATTTTTTATGCTCATCATCCCCCCATGCCTAAGGATTGGCACATCCTCGAGACACATGGTACTGATAATATCTAGTTTAAACAACAAATTTCTAGTACGCTTTGTTTCTCCATTTACTCTATTTGGTTGTGGCCTTGTCCCTCTCTTTGTTCCTAGGCTTTCGACCACTATATTTCTGAGAAGTATCAATTCATTGTTGTGGCATGCGTAGATGCAAATTACACCGAACTGATTGACTAGGTTCAACTCCTAAATTTAGCTATTCCTTACTCCATATTTTTCTTCCTTCTACCTCCTTTACATAAAACCTTGTGAAAGTTGAGGCATATTTCAAAAATGTTGGCTTGGCTTACTTCCATAATTGATGGTGTGGAGGTAGGCATTTTTCTTCTAGGATATCTAGTTTGTCCTAGGATGGAAAACATGATTCATCAACAACTTTAACTTTGGCCACATTTGGCTGAAGTGCAATATCAGCATAATCAATTTTTTTTCTTTCTCCTCTATCAAAGGTACCTTAATTGCTTTTATTTGAACTATAGGTTGCAGGGGACCTAGTACATCCATTTTATGAAAGTATTATTTCATATTGGATGGATTTTCACCAATCGATCCATAGATATCCAAAAATTGATTTTCCTGAGAAGGATTGACAGAAATAACTGGCTCCTTGGCCATTTGTTCAAAGGCCTTCTGATTTTTTTTCCTTTAAGGCTTTCTTGGATATTTGCAAACTGCTCCTTTTGCTTGGAAAAAGTCTTCATAAATTTAGCCCATTCATCATATAAATTTAGTGTTGATTGAGCCCTAGATCTTGTAGTCCTTTCCCTGGTTCTTGACATTCTTTGTGATTCCCTTGCAGCTTTTCTCTTAGGCCTTAACATCATTGGTTGTACCTATACAGTTGTGTGAGTAGTAGAAATAGAGGGATTCTTCTTTTCTACTGCTAGTGATGGTGTCACCTCACAGTCATCAAAATATCTTAACTTTTTATCCACATGAAATTCTTGTATTGGCTCAGTAGGAATCTATTGAGGTGACTAGTTAGTCACAAGTTTGTTAGTAGGTGGTTTTTCTATTGACTATTCCTTTTTTTGTATAGTTTGTTGATGCCTAAGGTTGTTCTACCTCTATATCAGCATCCTATTCTTGCCTTCCTTCCATTTGGGTAGCTGAAGGTGACTATTCAACCTCACTTTCCTCAATCTCTACTACAAGGGGCTCTATTTGTAGAATTGGGCTCCCCTGTTCTTCACAAATTATTTTAGTAGAGGCCTCAAAGAGGTCCCCTACCTCAAATTCTTAGCTAGCCTCTTTTTTGAAATTTAACCTAATCTAACTAGAAGAAGTAATCCTCTCCTCAAGGTTTGGAGAAGTTGTAGGCACATCCATTACCTAGTCTGTTTGGACTACAACATCAACTTTGGCTAGCTAACCAACCTTTTTTGAATCTGTAACTTCAATCACTACACTGTTTCCTACAACTAGTGTATGTTGTTGTACATATTTGGCATATTTTCTACAACAACCTTCCTAGACTCTTAAAAAAGAGTCTACTCTATCTTATACTTGCCTTACCAAATGAAGGCTTGCTCCTTTAATATTTACAACTATTTATGAGGATCTTCTCCTTGGATTTCTAGGTGAGAAGGTTCACCGCTGGCCATGTCCTACAACATCTAGGAAAAAAGTTCATAATTGATCGTGCAATAATTTCTTCTTCATTGGATGAACTTGAGATTACCAAGGATGCTTTCTTTGTCCTACTTCTAGTCCTTGGGTAGGTCATCATTTGAATAGAGCTTGACATGCTCTGTCTTGCTTCCTCATTAAAATATTGAGAAATAGGGGATAAAGTTTACCCTACCTCCCTTGTTGATTGATCATGAGAGGAGGTAGGAGTTGACTCTATTGGTCTTGATGCCCCTGAATTCAATTGAATATGGGTGATATACACCTCCATTACCTCTCTCTATTTTGGAATAGTTGCATCTTCTTCAGGTTCTTCAACTGATGCTTCCCTATGTGCTTCTACATGTCTAATTAGGGTTGAAATCAGTCCATGGTGCACCACGATAGTAATTGTCCCTGCTTGATACTAACTAGGGCACATGCTAAATAATATGGTATTTTGATCTTGTCCCCATGTAAAATATGGTTTAAAAAATGAAAATGGTTTGCATTGACTGTATCGCTCCAAATTTTTCACACCCTTACCTTCAGGCTATAGGATTCGTGCCCGGAAGGGGGATGTGAAAAGGATGGGACAATACCTCATACTGAGAGGCCCTTTGAAGGTCCCGCATCTTGGGGGAGGGGTATTAAGGTGATTTTTTGATGGATGGTGGGGTTCACCAAGAAAATTTTAGTGGCATTTTCCATGCCTAGGTTGGGAATGTGTTTGATGTGTTCAATTTTAGCTTTAATCATCCATGTCCTAAGTTTGGCCAAATGAATCTAGGCTAAGCTTTATAAAATGTTGATTATATGAATACAAAAAACATAATTAAATGTGAAATGCAGAGAATATTCTAGATGAGAAAAACCATACCTAATTCTGAAGTCTGATGGAGGTTCTAATTTTTGAAGCAGTCTAGATCATCCAGAATTTGATAGGATCATCTCTGATCTGACAGGATCATCCTTGATCTACTAATCTGACAAGATCATCTCTAATATGACAAGATCGTCTCTAATCTGACAAGATCATCTCTGATATGACAAAATCATCTCTAATCTGACAAAATCATCTCTAATCCTATGAGATCATCTCTAATCTGACGAAATAGTCTGACGATTTTTTCAGAGACCTGCAACTATAGAAATGGATACCAAGAACAAAAAATACAATTGCAAAAGCAAGGGAAAATGATAGAAATGAAAGTATGAATGTTAGAATGACAACTTTGGATAACAAATTAAGTAAAATGCATTGTTTTAATGACTAACTTTGACTCTATCATGCATCTATGCTTCGTGAGGTGAACTCCAAGATGCAAAATAGAAATAAATCTAACTAATGCAAAGCAAAAAAATAGATAATGGATAGAGAATGCAAACTCAGGGCATGGATTTGCCCCCAACGTTGGTTGCAGTCGAAATCATCTACAAAATACATAATCATCTTGAATTGTGGCGTGATCGTCCGAGATCATACAGGATCATCTGCGATGATCTGAGCTTGCTCCGACTGAAGAATGACAAAGTTCCTACAAGAAAATTCAAAAGGGGGCAAAGGCAAACAGTAGTCTAAGACATTCTAATGCATGTAAAACTCGAAGTGCAGTAAAATTCAGCCAGGGGAATGTCAAGGGGAGGGCCTAAGATTAAATAGGCATAGGAAGGAGGTTGGGAGGTTGGAGATCATCCCAATTTGGGAGATCTCCAATGGGGGAGGTCTCTAACCGCGTAGACACACTTTTGCCTAGGTTAGAGATGTCATTGAAACATAAGCTAATTTTGAAAAATCAGTTATGGGATGAAATCGTCTGGATGTTCTATTCCAGACGAATTCGTTCGATCTGAGGCGATATCATTTTATCGGCGATGATATCATCCAACAGTCACAACAAATCCTAAAAATGGTGCGAAAAACAAGGAAAGCGGTTTAACAGGCGATTCGGGGTTAAAATTTAAATTTTGAATTATTACTAAGGTTTACTGCACCAATTTTAGGGTGCTACATTGACCCATGAAAACCTACCCATGCAGGTGAAGAATCAGGCTACTTGCTCAAAGACTTGACTCCAGATATTTGGGAGCTACTGTCTTGGTAGTCCAAAGTGCTTTAGCCTGAAGAACCTTTGTGCACATTGCGCATGGTTATCATATTTATATGTATGGTACCTTGTTTGAGGGAGACCAATAACTACATCAATATGGATTTATGTGACTGAAATTTCTAATCAGTGCATTCTGATGACACTGTCTCTCAAGGATGATGCAAGTTATTCAATTACTGTAGTGACCTAGTTTTGACTAACCAGGCAACAGTAATCCATTCATTCGACAACTTCAAACTAGCTTTGAACATCCTCATTGATCCTTGAAAGATTTATGGGTTCATTCTTTTTAAGTAGATAATTCATGGATTTCCCTCCCATGGTGAATTCTTCTCTGGTTTTCATCTATATTTTTTTCTAACTTCCTAGATTTCTCTACATCTTACTAGTGCTCCACAGGTTTATTCTAACATACTATTTTAACTCAACTGTATCCATGCAATAAGGTGCTTCCTCACCATAATTAGAAATAATTATAGCGATTTGTGCAAAATATCATAAAATCGTATGCCATTCTAATAGATGACTATTATAACTGTTCACACAATTTATTACTGACATGTGGAAGAATGCAGAGTTGGGTATGGTGATTGGATGGACATTCTATGAATAATGTGATAACACTATTTACAAAAATATATTTCTATAAAAATTATATATATATATATATATATATATATATATATATATATATATATATATAAAACAAAAAATTGAGTACATACATGTTGGAACCGATTCTTGCATCCGTAGGATTTCGATTGTCACGCTACAAGAATCCGTTTGAAACCAACGAGCTATTACAGGCTCTGGTCGACCTACCTCATGTTCTGTTAAACACAAATATTGCTAAGGGAAAACTACAGAATGGGTAAGGAAACCCCAACGGTAATTCTATGATTAAAACTCTAATTACACGCTCCAGATTTATATTATACTATATGTATTAAAATGACCAAGCATGAAAACAACCATTTGTTATGCCTTATGTAGACCGGTGCCTAGATTCATTGGGCTGTTATAGCAATTTAACAACAATACTATCATGAACAGAAAGAAGGGGAAGAGAAAAATTGGCGTTCTTAATCTTATTCGAATATCGTAATAAAACCAAGAGTTAACCAACGAGAGAAACGTATATAATGCATTCAAATAATGTAACCCATTATACAGTGACACACAATACCAAGACAAAGAAATGATAGGAATAAAACTCAGAATTGTATTGATTTATGAAATATTACATGCAGAGTGGGCAGGATGCCTTTAAACTCTATTTTTCTCAATAGAATACATCAATACAATGAAGAAGACTCTGTTCAAATGATGTAACAAGTCTCTCCTACTCTCCTTATTTCAATATGATAACAGAAGAGTCTCTGAATCCTAGGCTCAATAAGACTAGAAATATTCTCAACTTCTTGAACGCTTTCCTATCATACGATCCTGCACAGCAAGGGGAGGAAGAAAGAATGAATAAAAGAAAATAGACACAAAAAGGAAATACAACAGCACAACTACCGGGCACTCAAGTATACCTCTTAGAAAAAATGCTATTCTCTAATTGCTTGATGCAGAATCTGTCCTCAACTGCCTCTTCTTATAGCCTCTGGTTCTTGATTCTGTTGTTTTTGGTTTACTTCTGACTGTACACTTGTCAACATCTGATTGAACCTATTCTATATGTTGTCCAGCTGGTGTGGCTCTAAACTGACTATTAAGGTTCTTCTCTAGACTGAAGGGAGCTCTTTGTTATTTTAATTTGGCCTTTTTGCTCTCTTTGGTTGGCCCTAGAAACTAAGGATTCAACATTATATTTTTCCTTTTTGTTCTGCTTGTCCTGGCCACTATGCTTGGTTGTTAGGGACCGACCAAGCTACCATCATGAATTCTAGATGAGGAACGGAGGGGGACCCGACGTGATGGTGAAGACAAGGGGTGGCGTGCTAGTGGCAAACAGATGGAGTTGCACTGATCATGAGATAGAGTGAAGAAGTAAGGATGGTGAGGGTCTGATGGATGGAATGAGGGGGGTAAATGGTAAGAGGCGGTAGTGAGCGAGGGTGGCATACTAGGAAAAATGTCAGGATGGTCAAGGAGGAATGCCCAGGAGGAGGAGGGTAGTGGTAAGTAGGAAGAAGGTGGGAATGGACAACAAGATCTGGAAGCACCTATAATTTACTTCCATAACTATACTCCATCGAAGTGCTCCCCTGGTAACTATATTCCATCGAAGCATGGATTGAATGATTTCCTACAAGTCGAAACTTTTCTTTCTTTTTCACGTGCTTCCTTCATCTTAAGTATTTATAGAACATAAAAATAGCATATGATCCTATATCTCTTTGCACTTCATGATGCTTTAACTCTCCTTTATTATCTCTTATTTATAAGCCTCAACCATGCTTATTAGTCTCATTTTGTGGTACGCCATTATTCCAGTGAGATAACACATGATCTGGTTGTATGCTTAGTCATCAGGTTTTATCTTCTATTTGGTCTACTTTATTTTTATCCAGGTACCATCCATCGGATTTACTATGATTTCTTCGAATCTTTCCTTCCATGAGTATTCTTCTCGGATTCATAGCTTCTATGTACTATTTTGACTTCATCTTGGCTATTGATTTCATAATGTCTTTCAACGTACCTTGCTATGATCGAGTCACTTCTTTGATTTCTTCCTTGATATATTCTTAAGGTGTTTTTGTGCAATGATCATCCTTCTCTATCGAATCTTGCTTTAATACGATTTTATTGGTTTGTAATCTTCTCAAGTTCTATCATGGTTGCTTCTGATATTCTTAATCCTGCAAGAGTGTTAGTTTCTAAAACTTTGAATACATTGGTCAATGGTGGCTTTGATATTTTCATAGTTATTGGGCAAGAGGTTTGACCAAGTACAATTTCTTGATCCCTTTGTTTGTTTGTTGTTTTGGTCTTTTTATAACCTTTGGGATGCACTATCATTGGATTGATTAGGGATGGAGCGCATCCATTGATGTTTCCAAAACTACACGATTATTAGTACATATGTTAGCATATAAACCTTAGAAATAATCATGGTTTATTGATCCTTGCTTAATCATGATTATCCAATATTAATCCCTATGATTTTTATTTTATCAATTTGTATTAAGCGAGGTAACATATAATATGTGCACTTTCTTTTGCGATCACCGTTAGATCTTACCAAGGTGGGGCATGACCGTTGGATCATACATATGCACGTAGTTCTTAACCAATGGGAAAACCATGCGTACCTTGGACTAATTTTATCAATCATTTGTAATATAATGTTTAGGCTAACCTTCAATTATTTTTAGTATGCGCATCATTGGATCTGAGGAGAAAAGAGCGTCATCATCCGATTTAGACATCTTCATTTAGCTTTGGATATTTTACCGCCACCACAAGCCTTCGCATCCATTGATTCTCGGATTAGTTTGAGCTTCCATTAGATTTGTCATAAGATGCACACTATATAGTCAATGTTAAAACTCTTTGATTTTATATTAATCATGATTAAGCCTAAAAGGGGGAAATCAACCAACGTATTAAACCCTTGCTAAAGCACAATTAATTTTATCTTTACCTTTACCTTTCTCTTACCATTCATGATTTCTAGCACGATCATCGGATCTGAGTGGAGATAAGCACCATCGTCAGATTTAGTCAACCTACAAGTTAGTTTACCCAAGGGTGCATAATATTAATCTTGATTAAGCCAAAAGGGGAATGATTATCCAATGTGTTAGACCCTCGCTAATGATATGATTAACTTTTAATTAATTTTTTAAAATCTTAAAACACTTTAATGCAACTTCAATGAGCACGCTATCATTAGATCAATTATCGATTGAGCGCAGCCATTTGATCTTGGTAACCAGCCCGATGATTAATCCAAAGGGGGCACGTATTTTAATATTGATTTTAAAGTGCAATTTAATTGGAACATGTGCGACCATTGATCTAGACGTTGCATGGGCACGATCATCCGATCTATTGGACTTGCTCATTGTTTAACTAATAGCTTGACCCATGACGAATTTATTTAAACCTTTGACTTTTTGGAAATTATGGCCATCGGATCTATTTTGGATCAAGCGTTTGTTAGATCAATCGAAGATGCTCAATTTTTAAACCTTAGGTTAAACCTTATTGACCCTTTGACTTATCTTTTAGATTTATTCATGAGAGCGCATCCTAGATTTTTTTAGATGATGCGCTACCGTCCGATTAAGCCTAAGGTGCGATCTTTTTACTTTTGACCTGCTTTGACTTGTTTGGTTTATCTCTTGGTCGATTTTATTAATGCGTTGTCATCCGATTTCTTTTGGATCGAGCACGACCCTTGGATTAAATCTGAGGTGCTTGCTTGTTAGCTTAGTGGGGTACATACCCTTAGGTTTTAATCAATATTTGCTTTGGACCTAAGTTTTTTAGATTTGTAGACCAAGGCGAATATTTAACCGACTTTAGGTTTTAAAGATTTTAATTAATCGGTTTAGACCCAAGGAACTTATTGTTTATGAAGGTCAGACTTTGGCTTAGGGATTTAATTGAAATTTTTTGCCCTATTCACCTTGAGGATATTCGATTAATCGAAAGAGGTATACCTTATTAAAAGCTAAGGTTTAGACTTTATCAAACCAACCAATGGAATTTTTCTTTTAAGATACTCACAACAACTCAAGCAGTGACCAACATTAAGGATACTTTGATTAAAACCAAAAAATTTAAATTTGGGGGTTTCAAAGTTGAGTCAAATTTGGCTCCAACATAGGCTCTGACTGGGACAATGTGTTGAAAACATGAAGCACTTGAGAACCACATAATCTCCTAGTTTTATTTTGCAAAAATAAAAAAAAAAACAATAAAATTTTGATTGCTAAGTAAATCTTGAATTGTATAAAAGAAAAAAATTCCTTCCTCTTTTTCTTTCTTTTCTTCATCATTTTTTTTTATATACTAAAAAACTGTATGAATAACATGATATCAAAGCAAGTAGAGTATGAAAAACTGTAGATCCCTTTTCATTCAATTTGGAAACAAAGGTTAGAAATTTTAGAAATCAATGAGTTTTATTTTGAAATATTGTAATGCTTGTTTTAGCTAAGTCATAAGATATGATTACATAGATTTTGTCACAGCCATTTGTTTCATCATATTTTTGCCCATGTGTGTGTTTGTGCATTCTTTTTTGGATTTCTAAATCTTTCAGAACTTTACCATATCTGAGCAAAATAGCCAAGCCTAATATGTGATTTCACTCTTTAAAAATTTTCACCATTCTGTAGGGCTCCACTACCAGTTAGGCGTCTATAGCCTCGGTGGAGTTGCTTCTAATCCCATCTTAGTTTTACCCTACTGCTAGTCAAGCGTCTATAGCTCCGGTAGAGGTTTTCCAAGATATCTCAAGCGAGTGACTCAGTTTTACTTTATTTTTTATTTTTCTTTCTCGTGAGAGAAGTGTTTGGATATATAAGCAAATTGTGCAATAAGTATGCCTGAGTTGAGGATTAGTTTCTGGCTATAAAATATGAGTGTAATGATTTTTGGCTCAACTACCCTCTCAAAGATAACTCAGTTCTTTGGACCTTTGAAGTCACCTTAAGTATCATTTGTAATGTGAGGCTTGACATGATGTTTCAATCAACTTTGTTTTCTATCTGTTTTATCTCATATCAAACAACTATTGCATAAACACTCATATTTGACAGAATTGTAAACCTCATCAACATCTAAAATAAATCCCCTTTTTTCTTATTGTCTTTGGTGGAATAAACAGTTAGATATACTCATCAAACTAAGATATCATGTGTACAGTAAACTCAAAATTATTCAAGAACAAAAGGGAAGCTTAACTAATAAACAAAATTCACCACTCTATTTTTGGATTTTTGTTTTTCTATATTTTTTGTAATTTTTTTTGTAAAGTACACCTTCAACAAGGATTGTACATTTTGAGGTGTTGGCCATTAATAGGGATAGCCATTATTTCTCCCTACAAAGTCTATAGCTTGTAAGTATTCTAACTGATAACATGGGCAATTTGGTATGGGCCAATCCATTTAGGTTCAAACTTACCCTTTTCACCATGCTTATCATTTTTAGGATCCCAATAGATGACTATATCTCCTTGAGAAAAAGGAGTACCCTTGGCTTTCTTATTAAACAATTTTACAATTTTTTAGGTTTGTTCCATCATTCTATTGAGGGTCTCTCTTCTTTGTTCTTCTAACAAGACAATTTGGTCAAGCCTTCTCTGAATGGGATCAGGGTTTTCATGATCTTGCAATAAAAGGGAAAGTGCCATTTTTTCCATTTTTGGGGGCAGTAGGGCTTTTTCTCCATAAACCATCTCATAGGGGGTTCTTCCTATATTTCTTTTAACAGACAACCTATCAGCCCATAAAGCAAATTTAAGTTCACTATCCCATCCCCTTTTGTTTTTGCCTAATGACCTTTTTATTCTTGTTATTACATTTTTATTTGATGACTCAACTAAACCATTTCCTTGGGGGTAATAATTAGTAGAATGAGATAATTCAATTCCATATTCAGCATAAAATTCTACCATTTCATATGACACAAAATATTGAGCATTATCAGTTACAAGCTTTTTAGGAACTCCATACCTGGTCAAGATGTTTTCTTCTATGAATCTGATGACTATAGCAGTTGTAGATGTTCTCAAAGGTGCAGCTTCCACCCACTTTGTGAAGTAATATGTTGCAGTTATGATCCACTTATGTTGGCTAGATGAATTAGGCTTGATCTCTCCAATCAGGTCAATACCCCATTGAGCAAAAGGTGCTTCAATGATTAATGGCTTGAGGGGCATGGCTGGTAGATGCTTTTTCCCTATAAAAACTTGGCAGTTATGACAATTCCTAACATATTTATATACATCCTTAAAAAGGGATGGCCAATAATATCCTGCTCTCATGATTTTATTAGTTGTAGCTCTTGGAGCAAAGTGTCCTCCATACAGAAACCATTATGAAATTCATTAATTATTTTTGGGACTTCTCTTTCATATAAGCAGACTAATAATACTCCATCAGGATGTTTCCAATATAATACTCCATTTTGTATATAATACTTTTGAGCTTGAAGTTTGACTGACCTCATTCTGTTTATTGTCATATCTCCGAGAAAAGACAACGTTTGTAAGTATGACAATATTTCTTCATACCATTTACATTCTTCATTTTTTATTCTTCTGTCATCATATGTCTGATCTATGGTGAGAATATTTTCAGATCCTGCTTCTTCTTTGTTAGCCAACAGTTTAGCTAAACCCTGCCCTTTGATTGTTTTAACTATTTTGAATTCAACATCATATTGCAAAAGTTTTACCATCCATCTTGCTGGTCTTCCTAATGGCTCTGATTGAGAAAAGATATCTTTTATTGCTATAAAGGGAATACAACAGTAAACTTTGTTTGAGCCAAATATACCTTTGAAGTGTTCTAAATATTGGATGACTGCATAGGCATGTTTTTCCAGCAGGGTGTATTTAATATTTGCTCCTTTTAGTCCTGAGCTCATAAAGGCTATTGGCATTTCATTATTTTCATTATCTTTCTATGAAAGGACTGCAACAATAGAGTGTTTAGAAGCATATGAATAGATATTAAAATCCTTTGCATAATCAGGGCAACTTAAAGCTGGAGTGGTTGATATGGCTTCTTTAATCTTGTTAAATGTTTCCATATTTTCTAATGTCCATTTTATTTCTCCAGTTTTCTTCACCATATCATTTATGGGTTTGGTCATTTCTGCAAAATTTGGGACAAATCTTCTGATAAAATTTATTTTGCCAAAGAATGACCTTACCCCTTTTAGATTCTTGGGTGGGGGAATTTTAGAAATGGCTTCTATCCTTTCTAGATCAATGCTTATCCCCTTTTCTGAAACTATATGACCTAGCAATTTTCCTTGTGTAGTTCCGAATATGCATTTTTTTTGGATTTAGAGAGATTCCAAATTCCTTGCACCGGGAAAAAATACAGTCAAATGTTCTAGATGATCTTCTAGATTTTTAGAAAAAATTGTGATATCATCTAAGTACACTACTACAATTTTGAACATTAATCCTTTGAAAGCAAAGTCCATCGCTCTCTGGAAAGTAGCACCTGCATTCATCAATCCAAAAGGTATTCTTAAATATTCAAATGTGCCCTAGGGTGTGGTGAATGTTGCCTTGTGTCTATCTTCTAGATTTATCAGAATTTGATTGTACCCTAAAAATCCATCTAACAGGGACAATCTAGTTGAACCTACTACTGCTTGCAGTAGTTGTTCCATGTTAGGCAATGGGTAATTGTATTTTAGTGAGCTCTTGTTTAAATTTCTAAAATCCATGCATAGTCTAATGTCCCCATTATTTTTCCTAACTGGTACTAAGTTGGATATCCAGGAGGAAAATCTGACTTTTCTTATTATCTTGGAGTCCAACAATTTTTGAACCTCTTTTTGCATTACTGGGTGCAGAGTTGGATTGTACTTTCTCTATTTTTGTCTAAATGGCTTGGCCTCTTCTTTCAAGGGTATTATATGTGTCATCACATCCATTTTGAAAGTTTTGAGATCTTCATAAGTCCAAGCAAAATGTTCTTTGTTCTTTTTTAGGAAACTGATATATCCAACTTTTTCTTTAGCAGGTAATGCCATGTCTACTTTCACTATTCTAGGTTCTTTCATTGAGCCAATATTAATATCCTCAGATATCACTTCTCTACGTATAGGTTTATAGGCTTTGTCAAAATCATCAAATAGGCTTTCAAGAGACACCAATCCTTTGGGTATTCTATTAGTTTTCAATTGGATTACTTCTACTGGCTCTCCTATTTGATCTTTTAGCTTTTCTTCATATTTTTCATCACAGATGACATCTGCATACTGATTTTGCAAAGTCATAAAATCCTTAATATCTATATCATCTTGAAAGACCTGAAGATAGACTATGTTATCTAGCACAGAAGGTTTATAGACTGAGATAGTTGGAAATCTATCCATATATTCTATAGTTATCTCTGGGTGATCTAGACCTGAGGCATTCACAGCTAAGAGATCTGCAACATGATTTTGTTCTCTAGGAATATATGAAATATTGAAAGCCAAAAATTTATCAATTTCTTCCAATACTGCATTTCTATATTGCTTAAGTCTAGGATGCTTGGTCTGATATTTACCTTTAATTTGTAGTATAATAAGTTATGCATCCCCTATTATAGTTAAGTAGTTAATACCTAACTCTTTTGCTTTCCTTAGCCCTAATAGTAAAGCTTCGTACTCAACTACATTGTTTGTGCAAGGAAATTGTAATCTATAAGGGATACTAAGGTAGTTTCCTTTAATATCAGTCAAATTTACACTTGCACCTACTCCAGATTGGGATTTAGCCCCATCAAATGACATGGTCCACATTTCTTGGGTTAATACTCGATTTGATTCAACATCAGTTATTCTCATATCTTCTGGATCCATGTTCTTTGCATCTAGTACTTCCATCAGGAATGGGTTGTGCCATATTGAATAGACTCCCATCCCTTTTTCTTCCATAGAGTTAACTAAGTTAATCATGGTTTCATCTGTTTGAATTAACTCTACGGAGTGTTTGTTGAATGGTTCCCTTCTCAAAATTATATTCTCCTTATCTGATATGGGGATGGTAGCATAAGACCAGTCTAGTTGTATTGATCCCCCTAGTTGTTCTGCCCAATGCCTACTGAGTAATAGTGAGAAGAATGGGTCAACATCAACTATTGCTACATCCATGACAATGCCCTTTTTGGGGTGTTGGTCTAGGAAAACTAATAATCCAGTTATCACCCCTACACAGGGAATTTGTCTATTGTCCATTACAGAAATAGGAGCAGAATCTCTAGTACAGATTAATCCCATTTGGTCAGCTATTAGCTTAGGCATGATATTATGTGAAGCTCCACTATCGAGCATGCAATTATGAATCACATATCTTTCCCCTTCATCTGAATTATATCTTAATGACATGTAGAAGGGTCTGACAGAAGATGGTGATCTTGTATCATGTTGATTTTGTCTAGCAACATGACAAGTAGGGTCTTCTTTCTGCTCTACTAATCCAAAAGCTCCTGCATACTTGTTCTCTCGTATGTTTGAACTTTCATAAGTTCACCAAATGTGATATTAACTTTTTTCTTACTGAGTTTCGACCCAGCATCAAATTCTATCTTCTTTATATCCAATGGTTTATTACTTTCTTCTTTGGGAACTTCTTCTATTGATTCTATTACCTCAGGAGTAATTTTGTTAGGGTTCCTATCAGTTTTCTCTTTACTGATATTTTTATTGGTGAAAGTTTATCTTCTTGTTTCATTTGTAGATAATTTCTCTATTCTTTCAGGGACTGTTCTATTCCTCAAATTTAAAACATGGGTTGCCTCTAATTCTTCAACCTCTTGAGCAGTGGGAATCAATTTCCCTTGCTTCATCTTATCATATCTTGACTCATGTGATTTCTGCAAGATTTTAGTTCCTTCAATTACTAAGATCTGAGGATGATGATTTGAAGCATATTTATCCATGTCTTCTTCAAACAACCTTTCTCTGGATTCATCTTCAATGGACCAACATGCATTGATTCTTATATCCTCTTCTAATTCTGCATGCATATCTACATTACGTTGATCACTTAGGTGTATTCCACATGCATCAGGGTTATGGGGTGCATCACAAGTAGAGCAAAAATAAGGAAAACCTTCAGCTACATTGGCAGATGGCATTGGGTTAGGGACATTGTTTTGATCCCTATCAGAATCTCTATTTTTCTAGTTGTTATTCCCATTACCCCTATTCCTATTCCCTTCTTCAAAACCATTGTTGTTTCCCCAATTCTTATTGTAATTTTTCTTAAAGGGGGATGATTGTCAACATGTGGTCGCTCTGTCTGTGAAGATTCACCATTATTTCCATTTCTTTCAATTCTTGCTAACTTGTTACTCATGTTGTTGAACATTTCTATCATTTGACTAGTCAACTTCTCCACAGGATCAATTTCAGTTCTTCTTTGTATATCAAAAGCCACTCTCTTAGGTTTTCTCTCAGGCATGTTAACCTCTAAAGAATAAGGCTTCATCTTACCACTGTCAAGCATATTTCTTTCTATATCCATTACTTTTTCCATACAACCATCAATGGTAGTGGCTTGTTCTTGCCTTAATTCATAGTTAAACTCTCCTTGAAAAGCATTCTTATAAAAACAAATAGATTGAATATCACTAGGCCTGAGGTTGGCAGGGATTTTGTTTCTTGTTTTTGAAAATCTTCTATTAAAATCACTAACAACCTCATTTTCTTTCTTCTTCATAGTGGCTAGCTCAGTTAACAATGATTGTTCATTTTTCCTTTCACCATACTTCTTTAGGAACACCTCTTCCATTTTGGTGAAGTCTGGGATATCATTGTTAGGAAGGGAATTAAACCATTCTCTAGCATATTTTTCTAAAGTCTGTAGAAACAGTCTTAATACTACATCTTCATGTTCAACTTCCAGACTGTCCATTGCATATAAGAAACTTTTGATATGATCCTCTCTAGTTACTGCATTATTTCCTAAAAACTTAGGGAGGTATTTGTGAGCTTTACTAGGTAAGGCATTTAAATTTACTAGTAATACAAAAGGCCTATATCTGTTAGTTCTCCACAAATGAACATTACCCTGAGCCATTGCTACTATAGAATTTAATTTCACAGAAGAGCTACCTATAGGGATATGGTTCTGAGTAGCCTGAATGTAATCAGATTGATTATCTACTATTACTATTTATTGTATGATGAGAATAATTGCATATATCTTCTACAACATGATTTAAACGTTCATCAACAGTAATATCAGTAGTAATAATATTCTGATTTTTCTTTACGTACTTTTTACCACTAGAATTAGATCTACTATAATATGTAGAATTATTAAAAAATGGTGATTTTTGGGTATGTATAAATACCTCTAGATTTTCGAGTTTTGAGAATAGCTCCTTACCACTTCTCCTAGTGTTCGCCAACATGTTCTGTTCTCTCTTTTTTATATTTTTCTTTTGGGTTCATCCAATAGAGTCGCCAACACTAAGGTGCAAAAAGAACAGAGTATACTCTTATCAAGAATGCTTGATATTATCTCTCATCCTCACAGGAGTGGGTTCTTGGGGAAATTCAAGAAAATCAAGAAAGAGAATTCAAGAAAATCAAGAAACAAGAATTGGGCAAAATAAAGAACGTAAAAATAGTGAAAATTAAAACAAACGTTCTTTATTCGAACTGGCCACCCGTTGTTTAAAAATAATGTCATTCGGTAAACAAACTTAAGATGATATGATCTTAACATATAAGTTCATCCCCGACAACGATGCCAAAAAATTATTGGAACCGATTCTAGCATCCGTAGGATTTCGATTGTCATGCTACAAGAATCCGTTTGAAACCAACGAGCTATTACAGGCTCTGGTCGACCTGCCTCATGTTCTGTTAAACACAAATATTGCTAAGAGAAAACTACAGAATGGGTAAGGAAACCCCAATGGTAATTCTATGATTAAAACTCTAATTACACGCTCCAGATTTATATTATACTATATGTATTAAAATGACCAAGCATGAAAACAACCATTTGTTATGCCTTATGTAGACCGGTGCCTAGATTCATTGGGCTATTATAGCAATTTAACAACAATACTATCATGAACAGAAAGAAGGGGAAGAGAAAAATTGGTGTTCTTAATCTTATTCAAATATCATAATAAAACCAAGAGTTAACCAATGAGAGAAACGTATATAATGCATTCAAATAATGTAACCCATTATACAATGACACACAATACCAAGACAAAGAAATGATAGGAATAAAACTTAGAATTGTATTGATTTATGAAATATTACATGCAGAGTGGGCAGGATGCCTTTAAACTCTATTTTTCTCAATAGAATACATCAATACAATGAAGAAGACTCTGTTCAAATGATGTAACAGGTCTCTCCTACTCTCCTTATTTCAATATGATAACAGAAGAGTCTCTGAATCCTAGGCTCAATAAGACTAGAAATATTCTCAGCTTCTTGAACGCTTTCCTATCATACGATCCTGCACAGCAAGGGGAGGAAGAAAGAATGAATAAAAGAAAATAGACACAAAAAGGAAATACAACACAACTACCAGGCACTCAAGTATACCTCTTAGCAAAAATGCTATTCTCTAATTGCTTGATGCAGAATCTATCCTCAACTACCTCTTCTTATAGCCTCTAGTTCTTGATTCTATTATTTTTGGTTTACTTCTGATTGTACACTTGTCAGCATCTGATTGAACCCATTCTATATGTTGTCCAACTGGTGCGGCTCTGAACTGACTATTAAGGTTCTTCTCTGGATTGAAGGGAGCTCTTTGTTATTTTAATTTGGCCTTTTTGCTCTCTTTGGTTGGCCCTAGAAACTAAGGATTCAACATTATATTTTTCCTTTTTGTTCTGCTTGTCCTGGCCACTATGCTTGGTTGTTAGGGACCGGCCAGGCTGTCATCATGAATTCTAGATGAGGAACGGAGGGGGACCCGACGTGATGGTGAAGACAAGGGGTGGCGTGCTAGTGGCAAATAGATGGAGTTGCACTGATCATGAGATAGAGTGAAGAAGTAAGGATGGTGAGGGTCTGATGGATGGAATGACGGGGGGTAAATGGTAAGAAGCGGTAGTGGGCGAGGGTGACATACTAGGAAAAATGTCAGGATGGTCAAGGAGGAATACCCAGGAGGAGGAGGGCAGTGGTAAGTAGGAAGAAGGTGGGAATGGACAACAAGATCTGGAAGCATCTATAATTTACTTCCATAACTATACTCCATCGAAGTGCTCCCCTGGTAACTATATTCCATCGAAGCATGGATTGAATGATTTCCTGAAAGTCAAAACTTTTCTTTCTTTTTCACGTGCTTCCTTCATCTCCAGTATTTACAGAACATAAAATACATATGCCTATATATTTTGCACTTCATTGTTTCTCTTTATTGATATCCTTTAGATCTCCCTTACTATCTCTTATTTATAAGCCTCAACCATGTTTATTGGTCTCATTTTTGTGGTAC
Organism: Wollemia nobilis; assembly: GCA_028583015.1. NCBI lineage: Eukaryota > Viridiplantae > Streptophyta > Pinopsida > Araucariales > Araucariaceae > Wollemia > Wollemia nobilis. The sequence goes on from JAQPPZ010000772.1 coordinate 7,999,076, forward strand.
GTTATTATTCTAGTGAGATAACACATGATCTGGTGGCATGCTCGAGCGTCAGGATTTATCTTCTATTTGGTCTACTTTATTTTTATCCAGGTACCATCCATCGGATTTACTATGATTTGTTCGAATCTTTCATTCCATGAGTATCTTCTCAGATTCACGATGTTTTTGTGTACTACTTTGACTTTATCTTGGCTATTGATTTGTATTTGCATCTTTCAACGTACCTTGTTGTGATTGAGTCACTTCTTTGATTTCTTCCTTGATATATTCTTAGGGTGTTTTTGTGAAGTGATCATCCTTCTCATTATCGAATCTTTTTTCAGACGAGTACGTAGATTTTATTAGTTTGCAATCTTCTCAAGTTCTATCATGGTTGCTTCTGATATTCTTAATCCTGCAAGAGTGTTAGTTTCTAAAACTTTGAATACGTTGGTCAATGGTGGCTTTGATATTTTCATAGTTATTGGGCAAGAGGTTTGACCAAGTACAATTTCTTGATCCACCTTTGTTCATTTGTTGTTTTGGTCTTTTTATAACCTTTGGGGCATGCACTATCATTGGATTGATTCGGGATGGAGCGCATCCATTGATGTTCAAAACTACATGATTATTAGTACATCTGTTCGCATATAAACCTTAGAAATAATCATGGTTTATTGATCCTTGCTTAATCATGATTATCCAATATTAATCCCTATGATTTTTTATTCTATCAATTTGTATTAAGCGATGGTAACATAAAACATGTGCACTTTCTTTTGCGATCACCGTTAGATCTTACCAAGGTGGGGCGTGACCGTTGGATCATACATATGCACATAGTTCTTAACAAATGGGAAAAACCATGCGTACCTTGGACTAATTTTATCAATCATTTGTAATATAATGCTTAGGCTAACCTTCAATTATTTTTTTGTATGTGCACCATTGGATCTGAGGAGAAATGAGCACCGTCATCCGATTTAGACGTCTTCATTTAGCTTTGGATCTTTTGCCACCACCACAGGCCTTCACATCCATTGATTCTCGGATTAGTTTGAGCGCTGCCATTAGATTGTTCATAAGATGCACACTATATAGTCAATGTTAAAACTTTTGATTTTATATTAATCATGATTAAGCCAAAAAGGGGGAAATCAACCAACGTATTAAACCCTTGCTAAAGCACAATTAATTTTATCTTTACCTTTACCTTTCTCTTACCGTTCATGGTTTTGGTATGACCATCGGATCTGAGTGGAGATAAGCATCATCATCAGATTTAGTCAACCTACGAGTTAGTTTACCCAAGGGTGCATAATATTAATCCTGATTAAGCTGAAAGGGGAATGATTATCCAATGTGTTAGACCCTCGCTAATGATGTAATTAACTTTAATTAATTTTTGAAATCTTAAAACACTTTAATGCAACTTCAATGAGCGCGCTATCGTTAGATCGATTATTGATTGAGCGTAGCCATTTGATCTTGGTAACCAGCCCGATGATTAATCCAAAGGGGGCATATTTTAATATTGATTTTAAAGTGCAATTTAATGGGAACACATGTGACCGTTGATCTAGACGTCGCATGGGCGTGATCGTCCGATCTGTCGGACTTGCTCATTGTTTAACTGATAGCTTGACCCATGATGACTTTATTTAAACCTTTGAATTTTTGGAAATTGTACGGTCATCGGATCTATTTTGGATCAAGTGCATCTGTTAGATCAATCGGAGATGCTCGATTTTTAAACCTTAGGTTAAACCTTATTGACCCTTTGACTTATCTTTCAGATTTATTCATGAGAGCGCATCCATCAGATTTTTTAGATGATGCGCTACCGTTCGATTAAGCCTAAGGTGCGATATTTTTACTTTTGACCTGCTTTGACTTGTTTGGTTTATCTCTTGGTCGATTTTATTAATGCGTTGTCATCCGATTTCTTCTGGATCGAGCGTGGCCCTTGGATTAAATCTGAGGTGCTTGCTTGTTAGCTTAGTGGGGCGCATACCCTTAGGTTTTAATTAATATTTTCTTTGGACCTAAGTTTTTTGGATTTGTAGACCAAGGTGAATATTTAACCGAATTTAGGTTTTAAAGATTTTAATTGTCGGTTTAGACCCAAGGAAATTTTATGAAGGTCGGACTTTGGCTTAGGGATTTAATTTGAAATTTTCTGCCCTATCCACTTTGAGGTACTTTGATTAATAGAATGAGGCACACATTATTAAAAGCTAAGGTTTAGACTTTATCAAACCAACCAATGGAATTTTCTTTTAAGAAACTCACAACAACTCAAGCAGTGACCAGCATTAAGGATACTTTGATTGAAACCAAAAAATTTAAATTTGGGGGTTTCAAAGTTGAGTCAAATTTGGCTCCAACAATACCTAAATATTGTTTCATGTGGATGCAATGATTGGTATTTTGAGAAAAATAAGAGGGAGAGATGGTGATAATGACCTTTGTAACTCTAGCAATTTTTGGAAAGATTTCCCATGCTCGGTCAGGGAATTTGGAATAGGGGGAGATTCCCCCATTGGAAGCAAAAACCTTGGTGGACGATCCCAAGGGGCTCGACCTAAACCCTGGTGGGAAGGCTGGCCTAAGCTTGTATATCCTTGGGGATAATAATCCTCCTTCGAAGGATTCTATCCATTAGAATTACCATGAGAAGGTAGTATGTAAACCAAATCCCAGATCTTTTGGGACTTCAACTCGTCCCCTTATGATCAAATCAGGGGAAAACCTAGTTACCCCTATTTCTATCATGGTAGAGAAACTATCCATTGAATCCCTTTCACTTGTTGGTAAATTTGTGGGGAGCAGACCCAACATGGAATCCATAAGGAAATGGGTCGGATTCAAATGGTAAACAACAGGAAGCCTCCATCTAGTAGCCCTCTCAAGGGGTTTCTTCTTGACTCGTTTGAACAACCAGGAGGACCATACCCGAATCCTCATAGACAGGCCATTGTTTTTTGGTAGGAAAAACTTGTTCCTTTAGAAGTGGGGGGAGGATTTCAACCCCCAAACCCAAGACATCAATTACGTGCCCATCTGGGTTTACCTTCCTAATATTCCCATCTAGTTCTGCCATGAAGACATCCTTCGTTGGATCGGAGGATACATTGGAGATATTGTAGCCATCGACTCTGCAAAAAAATCCCACTCTCGCATGGCCCATACCAAAATCTATGTCAATGCTAATATAAAATCCTAGCTCCCAACCCACATCAACCTCATCTATGGGGATTATCAATGGTTCTAAGAAATCAAGTATGAAAAATAACCTACATTCTACATCGAATACAATTCCCAAAGACACCTCAAGTCCCAATGCCCATTTCTCAGACCCCAATAGGAGGTACCTGGTGCTAAGCTTCCCCCTCTTTAGCACCAAAACAACCATTTTGGAATGCACAATGATCGATTCAAATACCCATTCAAAAATAGGTAGGAGAAAGAGTTCAAAGGAAAGTAGGCTACCCACCAAGAACTGCCCATCAAAAATCCCTCTTCAAGCTCAAAATATGTATGCTCAATGCTTTCCCTAATATATTTGGGTCTTTATCCTTTGCAAACAATGAAATTTTCTTCCCTAAATATGCCCCCTTACAACCCTCTCCCTTTTGCTCCCATTCCCCCTCCCATTATAGATATAGACCCTCATTTCCCATCCTTGATGCCCCCCTCCACCCCATCAATTTCCCTTTGGACCCATTGACCAATGTGAATCCTCCCATCTGCGATAATGCATCCTCCTTTCCCTCCTTAGAAGACCCTCCATACCCAACCAAATATTTTTCAGATTCCCTAGAGGACACTTCTAGTACCACCCACATCAGAGTGGATCATAGTTCTATCATAACTAGAAGTAAGAAAGGCCCTATCGACACAGGGTGTGAAAGGAAGAGAGGCATACCCACCACTTATAAAAAAATAAAAAAAGATACTGATAACCAGGTTGCAAATGGAATATAGACAACCATCTTTCCATATTTGTTCAATCAGTCAAAGGATGAAGTAAAGAATCCCAAACCTCCCCCTCTACCAAGCAAGGGAGGCAAGAAACCTACCAAGATATCTAGATGAGGATCCTCTCTTGGAATATCAAAGGTCTCAATAGTATGAGCAAGCAGAGACTAGCTCGAACCATTAGGAAGGAGTACAAACCAACCATTCTCATGCTGCAAGAAACCAAAACTGACACTGCCAAAAATCACAACATAGATTAGAAAATCTAGAAAGATTATCAATGGGCCTCATCCTTGGCTGAGTGATCCTCAGGGAGTCTTTGGTGCTTCTGGGATCCATAAAAAGTATAGGGTAGAGTTATTTCTTCATCAAACAGAACCCTAAATATGGTCTTCTATTGTAAGGAAAATTGATTTACCTAGGTGCTATCCAACATCTATGCGCCCAATAATCCCATGGAGAGGTACTACCTTTGGATATATTTGTCCCTCATGAAGGATGACTTCTCCAACCTCCCATGGATGTTACTAGGTGACTTTAATTCCCCCATTTTCCCTTATGACAAGAAAGGGGATGCATCTACTCCCTCCAAAAGCATCCTAGATTTCCATGATTTTTTCACGAAGAATGAACTCATGGATATCCAGATCAAAGACTGCCAATTCACGTGGAGCAATAAAAGAGCAAGGCTAGATCACATTCAGGTTAATCTAGATTATTTTTTTCCTATTCTAATAGGCCATCCCCATCTTTGGAGACACTTCTCTCATATCCCTCCCTAGGATCAGCTCTGACCATTCCCTCCTTCTCCTTGAGTCAAACAGAGCCCCGTATTTCAAAACTCCCTTTAGATTTGAAAACATGTGGATCCAAAACCCTAACTTGAAGCTCAAAATCGATGAATGGTGGAGGACCCCCTGTTTGGGATCAGCCATATCCCAAGTGTCCCAAAAATTGAAAATAGTCAAAGAAAACCTGAAAACCTGGAACAATGAGGTTTTTAGGAGCATATTCGAAAACAAAGACTAGATCATGAGCAAACTTAAAACCTTGGAGCAATAGATCCAACATGATCAGTGGACCCCTCAACTATGGGAAGAAGAAAGAAATTTTTTGTTAGAATACCATAACATCCTGGTAAAAGAAGAAACCTTCTAGCATCCAAAATCTTGAGTCCTATAGCTCAAATATGGAGATGCAAATATAAGATTATTCCACGCATCTACTATGCAAAGTAGAAGCACAAACAAGATCAGAGAGCTCACCCTATTCGATGGTTCTGTCTCTCTGGATATCTCCAAAATCTGAGAAGAGGCCTCCTACTTCAACAACATGATGGGAATTTCCCCCTACTAGCCCATAATCCCAAGAAGCCCTTATGCAAAACATCCCTCCCCTAGTCAACCTTGAGATGAACCTCTCCCTGATCTAACCTCTCTCCAAGCAAGAAATTAAGGTTGTCCTATTTTCTATGAAAGCTGACAAGGCCCCCGGGATAGATGGATTCTCCCCTCGTTTCTTTTAGACTTTCTGGGACATTGTAAGGAAATATATCCACAAAGCAATCATGGAGCTCCAACGCACCAAGACCATTCCATGAGGGATAAATTCTACTTTCATTGCCCTAATACCTAAAACCCCTGAATGCAGTTCTATGGCTGACTTCAGGCCAATTAGCTTGTGCAACATTATCTACAAGATTCTAACCAAATATCTAGCTCTAAGGCTGAAGAAAATCCTTCCTATCATCATAGATACCTATCAAGGTAGTTCAATGGAAGGTAGATCCATCATGGATAGTATCATTTCGCTTCATAAAACCCTTAATTCAACTTTGTGCAACAAAAAAGTGACCATGTTCTTGAAAATGGATATCAACAAAGCCTTTGATAGAGTTGACAAGGATTTCCTCTTGAAAGTCCTATTCAGATTTGGGTTCCACAAAGAATAGATCAACCTCATTATGGTTTGCATCACCTCTCCTTGATTATCCATTCTGGTTAATGGGTCTATTGCAGGTTATTTTCCCAGCCATAGAGAAATCAGGTAGGGAGACCCCCTATCCCCTTTCCTTTTCATCATCCTTGTTGAATCCCTCGGTAAAGCTTTCAAATCTGCCTATGCTTTTGGGTGTATAACTGGGATCAAAGCCTCTTCTGACACCCCTCCCTTGTCCCATAAACAGTTTGTAGATGGCACCATCATTACTACTTTAGCCTCTATCATCCAAGCCAAATCCATAAAGGGTATTCTCGATACCTATGCTTTAGTAGCTGAACAAGAAATCAACTATCTCAAAAGCAAATGCTATTTTATTAACACCCCTGGTAGTAGACAATGTAAGATTGCTCGCATCCTTTAATGCTGCATAGCCGATCTTCCTACTTCCTACCTAGGCCTCCCCTTGTTCACTAAAATCCCAAAATTTTCAATGTGGGATAATGTCATTGATAGGATTAAACACAAACTCGTAGCTTGGAAAGGATCCCTCCTATCCCAGGAAGCTAAAGCAACCCTCACCATGGTTGTAATCCAGAGTATCTTAGTCTATTTCATGTCAGTATTCAAGGATCATGCCTCCGTTCACTCCAAGATAGAGTATATCCAGAAGAAATTCCTGTGGCCAGGATCAAAAATGCAAGGAAATTTCACCTTGTCAGCTGGGAAAGAGTCTACCAGCCAAAATCCTAAGGGGGCCTCGACCTTTAAAGATCAACAAACATGAATCTTTCTCTCCTAGCCAAGCAGTAATGGAAGATCTTTTCCAACTACAAGGTAGATTGGGTGTCAATTTTTCAAAGCAAATATCTCAAGCATGTCTCTGATGGACGACAACATCCCTATTAACGGATCAACCTTTTTGCGGGCTATAATTCAAGTAAAATACCTTATCACAAAAGGCACTCGATGGTAGCTAGGTTAGGGGAACTCAATCAATTTTTGGGATGACATATAGCTAAAAGATAAATCTCTTATGGGAATCCCATATATTTCCATCCTAAAATCATTTTTGGAAAGCAGATGAGGAAGAAATATAAAGGACTACTTTGATAGATAGAGAAATTGGAAGAATATCCCAGCTGGCATTGGAAGTGAGCATCTTGTCAGAGTAGGGGCTTATTTATTTCAATTTCTAAGGACCACCATCATCCCCACCATAGCTACCTCAGATCTCCCAGTTTGGGTAGAAAGTGACAGTGGAGATTTCTCAGTCAAGTCGGCCTATTCTCTCCTGATCAAGCCCTAAATTCTTGCTATTCCTATTGGGTTGGTCTGGGTCAAACACCTGATACCAAAAGTAGGCTTTTTATCTTGGAAAACCATACAAAACAAGGCCCTCACAACTGATAACCTCATTAAAAGGGGCATCCTTGTCCCCAATAGGTGTCATCTATGCTTTTCCAATTGGGAATCTGTCAACCACCTCCTTGTGGAGTGTGATTTTTCCAGAGAAGGCCTGAGCCACATGCTATCCACATTCCAAATCCAATGGATCCACCCCAAATCCCTCTTGGACCTTTTCATCTAATGGCCTGAGCCTTTCAAGAACCCCAGAGTCACTTTCCTTTGGAAAATTTGTCTTCATCACTTCATATGGTAGGTATAGCTCGAGCGCAATCGTAGGGTTTTCTCCACCATTTTGTATAACCTGATTTCCATAGTAGCCAAAGCTATATACTATGATTTCAAGAATTCCTAGCCCCTCACTTGGTCAAACTCCTTGCTTGGCAAGAATGAAATTGAGATTATCCAATCCCTCAACATCCCCATTCCCATCCCTTCCCATATCGCTCTTCATACCGAGCTAAAATCCCATTGGATACCCCCCTCAGAAGGTTGGTTGAAGCTTAATTTTGATAGTACCTTCAAAGGAAACCTAATATTGGTAGGGGCAGGCAGAGTGGTCAGGTATCATAGAGGGGAGATTGTTCTAGCTATTTTAGAAAATTTGAACCATCAAACCAACAATGTTGCTGAGGCATGGTCTCTTTGGTGAAGTCTGCATATTGTCAAGGAAACTAAGATAATCTACACATTAAAGGAGATTCCCTCAATATCTGTTGGCAATTTTGGGTACTTTGGGTACATTGCCTTTGCTCAAGTGTATAAGTTGTCATTGATGTCAAGAAGCTCTTGAAGGAATTTGATTTGATGTCAAATAATTTGTTTTGATAAAGGTTACGACATGAAAATTTCAAATGTCTTTTGTAAACCCCAAGTTGGCAGGTTTAAAGATTATAGGTGGATGCATTAGTTTAATGCATTTGGGTCCAGGAGGAAGTATTTATTTAAATAATTAAAAACCTTGTTAAGGTTCCTTTTAATTATTTTTAAATAAATATTTTTTTGCATTGGGTTCTCCTAACCCATGGCACGAATGTCTTAACTATGATGGAGCTATGTTCTAAGATTGTGGGCGCTAGCCAAGACCTCTGTCGACGTGTTAAAATCCTCCGTCGACATGTTAAACTCCTCATCGACGTCAAGAGTTTATGGGAAATATGCATATAAATCTCCCACGATGAAGATCAAAGATTATCCCATCCACATTTTTGAAAAGTGTTGCTCGCTATGAATTCGCGATCTAATGTTCAATTTCTTCCTCGCTGTGATTTTGTGATCCGTTGTTCGGATATCTGTCGTTCATTTTTTGTATCCGTCATAAGGTTTCATCGTCGTCATTCACATCAGAATATAGGGAGGCCTGTTGTTTATTTTAGCCCTGGCGTAGAAGGTACAAGGGAAACAGAGTGAGGTTCAAACCTCATCGGACGCCTTTGGCGCACCGGTAGCGGCTAGGCTATTGGCACGCTACCCGAACGGGAGGTTCCACATTTGAATAACGTGAAAGGGTTTTTCTTCATTGAAGTGGATGCAGCGGGTGGTGTTAGAGTTCATGCGCAATTTCTCCATAGAATGATTTTTGGTGTTGGCCAAGGTATTTTCGAAATTAGTTTTTGCTAGTGTATTTTGCGGATGGAGGAAGTTTATTAGAGAGAAAAATAGCTTAGGAGTTATAAGGAGTTTGAAGCTTGCTTTATTTTGATAAAATATTCTTTTGAAAGTGTTGTTTGCATTATCTTATTGCATTATTATGAGAGATAAAATTTATTGTTGATAAGACTATAAGGGAGAAATAAGGTGTATAAGGGATAAATATTTCTTGTAATGTTGAGAGTGCTTTTGGTTGATTATGGAAATTAAAGCATGATGTTTTAAGGTTAGAATTGCTTCTTGTGTGAAGTTGTGAAACCTTAAGTGGGCAGCTTTGAGATTGACATTAGCTTTCATTAAATTGGTTATAATCAAGCTATTCTTTACTTGGTTAAAGTGTTGGGCTTACTTCTTTGTTGATGATTTGAAAATTTTTTTTGTGCTATTGAGATTTGAGTTGGTGGATGCTTTTTGTTTAAACAATGTTGGAGAGAAAAGAAGTTCTACTTGTTTCCTTTTCTGATGTTGATTGTGAAATGCTTCAAGGTTGTGTTTTGAGTTAAATGGTGTTGATTGAACTTTGGTTGATGAGCATTGTTGTTGAAGCCCTAATTGATGGTGAAAAGAACATGAGTATCATTGTTATGTTATTCTTTGCATAGTTGGCAATTGTTGGGGTTTCATGTTCTTGAAAGAAAGCATTCTATCCTATCCATTTCAGATATTGAGTTGAGTTTTCATATTTGAGATTGAGATTGAGCTGAGTTGATTTGAGTTGAGTTTTGATATTGGGAGTTGAGTATAGAACATATTGAGTCTCTAAAAATTCTCTTTATGCTTCTATGAGTTTGACAAATCACATTGGGTCTCTAAAAATTCACTTTGTGATTTCCTACTAAGAAAGTTTTTCTTGGTGAGCTTGCTGAGTTTTGGACAGGTTTCGGTGGGGACTTGTGAGCAGTTTTGGATAGGTTTCAGTGGGGACTTGTGAGCAGATTTGGACAGGTCCTAGTAGAGGACTTGTGAGCTGAGATTGATAGTTCTATCAAAGAACTTGAGGACAGAGGTGCACTGGTTCTATGAGAAGAACCTAAGGACATATTTGGTAAGTCTTTGAGAAGGCTTGTATACAAAGGATTGATTTTTTCAAGAGTTGGACAGATCTGACAGATAGATGAAGACTTGTACTAGACCGACTGACTATGTTTGGTACAGGTTGCTGAGATGCTATGGACGTGATCATAGAAGTTAGAGGTCTCTTAGGCTAAGCATTGAGGATAGGAGGTCTTCAGTGGAAAGGAGTTCCACGTGCTGGAAAGAGGTAGAGGTAGTTGATCTTCTGAGGGATCATTTCTAGAGCAGAGGGGAAGGTATCTCCTTTGAGTAGAGGCTCATAAATTTTGATTGGGGGAAGGTATCTCCTTTGAGCAGAGGCTCATAAATTCTGATTTGGGGAAGGTATCTCCTTTGGTCCGAGGCTCATAAACATTGTAATTGGGAAGGATTCCCAAAGAACTTTGAGATGACTTTTAGAAAAAAAATTTGTGGACGTAGCCCAGCCATTATGGGTGAACCACGTTAAAATTGGTGTCACTTTGTGGATGATATTGTGCATTGCTTTGATATTGCTTTGGGTATATTTCTTTAAAGTTTTGAAGTATAATGGAAAAAGTATAAAGAGGTCTTATACTGTTCACCCCCCCTCTTAGTATAAGCTTGTGTTCTTTAATTGGTATCAGAGCCGGTGCCTTCGAAAAGTTTAACCACTTGAAGGAAAAGCTAGTAAAGAACACAATGGATCATTCAAGTGGCAATGCAACACCTATTCTTGATGGGTCAGATTTTGGTCTTTGGAGTGCAAGGATGAAGGTTCATCTAATGGCACTTGGGAATGAGGTTTGGGAAGTGATTGAAGAAGAGTACACTATTCTTGAACATGGTCCTAATACTAAAGAAGAAAGGCTCCTACATCACAAGCAATTCAAAAGCAATGAATGCAATCCTGAAAGGCTTACGGAAGCGGATCTCACCAAAGTGATTCACCGCAAGATAGCTAGTGAAATGTGGAATCAGTTGAAGGTGGTTCATACAGGTGATACAAATGTCAGAAAGGCCAAGTTGAGACGCTTCAAAGGTATGTTTGAACAACTCGAGATGAATGATGATGAAAATATTAGTGACTACATGCTTCGTATGGATAAGGTTGTTAACTCCATGAAAGACTTAGGTCTTGAGCTTGCTGAAAATGATGTTTGTGATAAGATTTTAAGATCTCTTCCTAATAGATTTAGTGAAAATATTTCTACTATTGAGGAAGCTAAAGATTTGGATAAGTTGAAAAAGGATGAGCTCAATAGTATACTTGCAACATTTGAGTTGAGAACTCAAGTGAAGGTTGATGTCAAGAAAGAGGCAGCTTTCAAGGCTACCAAGAAATCCAAGGGTAAACAGCTTCAAGATAGTGATGAGTCTTCTAGTGATGAAGAGGCATATCACAGCAAGAAAGGCAAGTTTTCTAGAAAGCACAAAAGTATGAAAAATGTAAGATGTTTCAATTGTGGAAAGTTTGGTCATTATGCTACTAACTGTAATGTTCCCAAGAATGAAAGTGATGAAGATAAACAATATTCTAAGAGCAAGGATTCTGAAAAGCACAAGCATCACAGGAAGAACAAAGATGAGCACAACAATCAAGGAAAGAGGTATTCTCACAAGCACAAGAAGAGTTTCTACCTAGATAAAGCAAGTAAGTGTTCTAGTAGTGATAGTGAAAGTTTTTCAAGTGATGATAAAAATGAGATGTTGTTCATATCAGAAAAAGAGGAAGAACCGAAACATAGATTCATTATCATGAAATGTCTTAGATGTGGAAACTTTGGTCACCTTGAGGATGATTGCACAAATAATGATTTGGTTTCTAGTATGTATGAGGATGCTTCAGAAAACTATAAGGAAGATGCATGTATGGTTTTTGAAAAGGGTAGCACCTCTAGTAATAAGAAATCTGAAAAAGGCTTTGATGATTCAAAAAGCAAACAAATAGAGGAAGATATAGAGAAAGGTGAAGTAGATCTTAAAGGTGAACTTATTAGTGCTCTTAGTGCTTTGAAAAAGGAAATAAATAAGAATGCTAGACTCAAGGATAAGTTAGATGAATGTTGTATGGAGAGAGATGATCTTATAGAAAGTCTTGACTTCTCTATAGCTAAGACACAATAACTCAAGGATGAGTTAGAGTCTAAGGTTCTTGAGCATAGTGAGTTAGAACAAAAAATGGCTTCTTTGAAAGAGGAAACTAAAGAGTACAAGGATAAGCTTTACAGGTTCCAAGATAGCTCCAAAAAGGTTAAGTCACTCATCAAAGGTCAAAGAAAGACAACAGATAAAACAGGCCTCGATTTTGTTAAGCCATGCAAGGAACAAGTTGGAGAGTCTAGTAAGAGACTCCAAAAGGAAGAGAGTTCTGATGAGGAAATTATTTCAGAAAAGGAGTCCTTGAATGATAGATGCACAGAAACAAAAAATAGAATTCAGAATGAGAAGAAGAAGTTTTCAGAACCTAAGAGGTCAAATAAAGAAAAGTTTCAAGGAAAATGTTTTTCTTGTCATAGGTTTGGTCACATGGCTTCACATTGCATGGCTCAAGTGAAGAAGGTAAATGACAGTTTCAGAAGTGCTAGTTATTTTCAAGGGTATTGCTACTATTGTAAATAGTTTGGGCACAAGGCAGTCTATTGCAAGGTAAATAATAGGAACAGGTTTGATCAAAACAAGTTTGGTCAGAATAGGTTTGGTCATAACAGGTTTGGCCAAAACAGGTTTGGTTAGAATAGGTTTTGTCAGAACAGGTTTGGTTAGAACTGGTGGATTCAAATATCAGATTTATCTTAGAGAAACAATATCATCAAGTGTTTCAAGTGCAACAATGCAGGTCACATAATCAGACAGTGTAGAGCTGAAATTCCAAAATATAGGAACAGGAACAGTGGCATGATCAGGTCCAAGGATCAAGGCAAGGACAAGAACAGGGATGAGAACAAGAACAAGAACAGTGACAAGAATAGGAATATGGGCAAAGATTTCAAGAGAAGTCCCAACAAGGAAGTTATAGATGTTGATGATGATCAGTGCCTAATGAGAGTTTTACTCCCACCCCAAAATTAATCACCTCATCAAGAGGTGGGGGAGGGACTAAGCTAAGAGGCTCATTCTTAGTCTCGAGCCCCAAAGGTGAACCTTTGCCATTGATGACAAAGGGGGAGAGATATGAGTAAGGGGGAAAGCTTCAGAGCGAATATGAGAGATTCAAGTCAGGGGTAGCAAAACTTCAAAGGAATATTCTCAGTTGTTAGCACAGTTGGTTTCAGTTTTGGCTCTTGAGAAGTGTTTTCAGTAAATGTTTGCCATCAATGACAAAGGGGGAGATTGTTGGCAATTTTGGGTACTTTGGGTACATTGCCTTTGCTCAAGTGTATAAGTTGTCATTGATGTCAAGAAGCTCTTGAAGGAATTTGATTTGATGTCAAACAATTTGTTTTGATGAAGGTTACAACATGACAGTTTCAAAGGTCTTTTGTAAACCCCAAGTTGGCAGGTTTAAATATTACAGGTGGATGCATTAGTTTAATGCATTTGGGTCCAGGAGGAAGTATTTATTTAAATAATTAAAAACCTTGTTAAGGTTCCTTTTAATTATTTTTAAATAAATATTTGTTTGCATTGGGTTCTCCTAACCCATGGTGCAAATGTCTTAACTATGATGGTGCTATGTTCTAAGATTGTGGGCGCTAGCCAAGACCTCCGCCGATGTGTTAAACTCCTCGTCGATGTCAAGAATTTATGGTAAATATGCATATAAGTCTCCCATGATGAAGATCAAATATTATCCCATCCACATTTTCAAAAAGTGTTGCTCGCTGTGAATTCACAATTTGATGTTCAATTTCTTCCTCACTGTGATTTCGTGATCCGTTGTTTGGATATCCGTCGTTCATTTTTTGTATCCACCGTAAGGTTTCGTCATCATAATTCACGTCAAAAGACAAGGAGGCCTGTTGTTTATTTTAGCCCTAGTGCAGAAGGTACAAGGGAAACAAAGTGAGGTTCAAACCTCACTGGATGCCTTTGGTGCACCGGTAGCGGCTAGGCTATTGGCATGCTAACCAAATGGGAGGTTCCGTGTTCGAATAACGTGAAACGGTTTTTCTTCGTTGAAGTGGACGCAGTGGGTGGTGTTAGAGCTCGTGCACAATTTCTCCATAGCACGATTTTTGGTGTTGGACAAGGCATTTTCGAAATTAATTTTTGCTAGTGTATTTTGTAGATGGAGGAAGTTTATTAGAGAGAAAAACAACTTAGGAGTTATAAGTAGTTTGAAGCTTGCTTTATTTTGATAAAATATTCTTTTGAAAGTGTTGTTTGCACTATCTTATTGCATTCTTATGAGAGATAAAATTTATTGTTGATAAGACTATAAGGGAGAAATAAGGTGTATAAGGGATACATATTTCTTGTAATGTTGAGAGTGCTTTTGCTTGATTATGGAAATTAAAGCATGATATTTTAAGGTTAGAATTGCTTCTTGTGTGAAGTTGTGAAACCTTAAGTGGGCAGCTTTGAGATTGACATTAGCTTTCATTAAATTGGTTATAATCAAGCTATTATTTACTTGGTTAAAGTGTTGGGCTTACTTCTTTGTTGATGATTTGAAAAGTTGTTTTGTGCTATTGAGATTTGAGTTGGTGGATGCTTTTTGTTCAAACAATGTTGGAGAGAAAAGGAGTTCTACTTGTTTCCTTTTCTGATGTTGATTGTGAAATGCTTCAAGGTTGTGTTTTGAGTTAAATGGTTTTTATTGAACCTTGGTTGATGAGCATTGTTGTTGAAGCCCTAATTGATGGTGAAAAGAACATGAGTATCATTGTTATGTGATTCTTTGCACAGTTGGCAATTGTTGTGGTTTCATGTTCTTGAAAGAAAGCATTCTATCCTATCCATTTCAGATATTGAGTTGAGTTTTCAGATTTGAGATTGAGATTGAGCTGAGTTGATTTGAGTTGAGTTTTGAGATTGGGAGTTGAGTATAGAACATATTGAGTCTCTAACAATTCTCTTTATGCTTCTATGAGTTTGACAAATCACATTGGGTCTCTAACAATTCACTTTGTGATTTCCTACTAAGAAAGTTTTTCTTGGTGAGCTTGTTGAGTTTTGGACAGGTTTCGGTGGGGACTTGTGAGCAATTTTGGACAGGTTCCGATGGGGACTTGTGAGCAGATTTGGACAGGTCCTAGTAGAGGACTTGTGAGCTGAGATTGATAGTTCTATCAGAGAACTTGAGGACAGAGGTGCACTGGTTCTATGAGAAGAACCTAAGGATATATTTGGAAAGTCTTTTAGAAGGCTCGTATACAGAGGATTGATTTGTTCAAGAGTTGGATAGATCTGACAGATAGAGGAAGACTTGTACTAGACCGACTGACTATGTTTGGTACAGGATGCTGAGCTGCTATGGATGTGATCATAGAAGGCAGAGGTCTCTTAGGCTAAGCATTGAGGACAAGAGGTCTTCGATGGAAAGAGTTCCATGTGCTGGCAAGAGGTAGAGGCAGTTGATCTTTTGAGGGATCATTTCCGGAGCAGAGGGGAAGGTATCTCCTTTGAGCAGAGGCTCATAAATTTTGATTGGGGGAAGGTATCTCCTTTGAGTAGAGGCTCATAAATTTTGATTGGGGGAAGGTATCTCCTTTGGGCCAAGGCTCATAAATATTGTAATTAGGAAGGATTCCCAAAGAACTTTGAGATAACTTTTAGAGAAAAGTTTTATGGGCGTAGCCCAGCCATTATGGGTGAACCACGTTAAAATTGGTGTCACTTTGTGGATGATATTGTGCATTGCTTTGATATTGCTTTGGGTATATTGCTTTACTATTTTGAAGTATAATGGAAAAAGTATAAAGAGGTCTTATACTGTTCACCCCCCCTCTTAGTATAAGCTTGTGTTCTTCAATATCATAGGCTACATCACCTCTAGAAAGAATCCCCTTGGAATATAAGGACCTCGATTCAAGAAAGTAGGAAGCTAATTGGTCAATATCGCTAGGTGAAAGCTACCCATGTTTATCGTGAAGCCAACAGGCTTACTGACATGCTTGCCAACCTAGGCATAGGCCAAACACCCATTTTTATGTGGTGCAACACCTTTCCACCAAGTGTCTCCGAAGTCACAGCTGTAGACAAACTCGATAGGTGCTTTAATTTCTCCCACTCTTATTTTTCAAGGTGATGCAGGTCTTGATTCACACTATGTCTCGAGAAAGGTTCACATTTTGTGTGCTCCAATGTTGTCATATGATTGGACTTTCAACTGATGCTTCCCACCATGGTTCTCTCGAGTGGGCTCTCAATTATCAAAATACCGAGTCTCAAATATTTTCACATAATCTCAATGTCACATGTCTTGCTTCTTTCTTGCACATTTCCCCACCATCTCCTATCGTTGCCAAGAGCCTCATGATTTTTAAGTCCACCCATGTGGATATTACTCCCAAGATATTCACCAATCCCCATCATCCTTGGCCTACCCATCGCCTGTCCACCTGTCACCTTCCCTCGGTGATCGACATGGCCCTCTAGCTCCCCTCTACCTATTTATTTTGTACTCATCGCATGCTTTTCAATGTTATCCTTCATTTCCACCCTAGTCTCTGGTTGTGTTCCTTTGCCACCCACCATTCCACCTGTACTCCCACCACCATGGCCTACCTTGATCCAAACACCTTGTAGCTTGACCCTCTATCATCCTCTTTCCTACATGGCTATAAGTTAATCACTTTTCTATCAAAATTCAAAGGGGCTGACATGGAAATCATGATCGAATTCATCAGGACTTGGTGGAATGACCATGTCATAGTGAAGAAAATTCAGTTTAAAGTAACCCTTACCCTAATTGTAGAAGTTTTTGTCTTGTATCTCATTGGTTGCATGGTTTGGCATGATAAACACAACTGGGATCCAGAGTTGAAGGGCTTCCCAAATTACCAAGACTCTAGGTGGACAAGGGTTTCCCTGGAGCGTGAGTCCCTCCCCTACCTTTGGCCCATTATTGCCATCCCTCTAATCTAATATATTACCTATGATGACCCAATAAAACCTATGACAAGTTTCCATTTGGTCCTGGTCAACCACACCCGTGGCTATAGGCCCATGAACCTCCTCACTTTCCTCCATCGGTCCATCTACCTCTCGATGTTTGGGGCCCGCAAGAAGAACGCATCTCCAATTCACCAAGGTTTATTTATTATAATTTACCATCATGTTCTGTCCAACCCGTCCATCATGGCTACTCCTCTACAATTCAACCCCCCTAATCCTTCCCCCACCAAAATCCCTAAGCACTCCATGTCCAGTGAACCCTTGGCGAGTGATGGAATTCTTGACTTTCAACCCCCTACAACCAAGAAAGGCATTTTTTCCTCTCCCTCGAATCCTACCCCTCCACTAGCAAGAAAGTGGTATTGGGCAAGCATAAAATTAAAATTGAGGTGTCTCCTCAGGTCCGTAGATCATCCAAAACCAAGAAATCTACAACTAATTCTAGCCAGAATTCCCCCATTGATATCACTAAAGACCAGAGTGGGAATTTAACTCCCCCTCTATTATTTCCAACCGGGTTACCAGAATGTTCTTAAAGTGCTTCATCATAGCCTTTGAGAGTGCTAGCTTGACCATGAAGCAATCCTTGCAGTAGAATATAGTGCATGCCAGAGAAGACATCCTGGAAGCCAACCTTTAGGTCTGCTCTCCAGGCTAGGTTATTTTTGGGGTTTGTTGTTGTTTTCTTTTAGTTTATGCTATCAGTACCATTTTTGTATTTGTATGCATGTATATTAGTTTTCATAGCTCTTAGGTATCCCATGATGGGGTTGTGATGATGGTATTTATATGGCCCTGCATGGTCAAGTATTCCCTTACTATCAGTGCTACTATCCCCTATGCAGTAATTTTATTTCTACTATCCCCTACATGGGAATGTCTCAAATGGTGTGTTTCTACCTCCCCTAAAATGGGTTTTTTGCAACAGTAATTTCCATCAACCTGCTGAAGGTTTCTGTAAATCTGAGATTGGGACCCAGTCAAAACACTATAATAGAAATACCTAATAACAAAAAAAAAAATTATTTCATGCATGCATGATGTGTAGACACTGGTGGTGCATACAAATTTTTTATCTCATGGTTATGGTGTTTACCAGAACAAATAATAGCATGCGTATTTCCCATGTGAAGAAATTCTTCTCCAAATAAATTATTCTCAAGTGCTGCAATTTTATTTTCATTTGAGGTCCCCTACCAAAAAAATACAAGAAAAATATTCAATTAATGTTTTTCCATGGGACTACATACATCCCTCCTTAGAATTTGTTCATTGATTGTCTTAGAACATGCATAAATATCCAATGAAAAAAATGTTTTTATCCATGAGAAATTCGACTTTGATCACGTAGATGAAATGTTGATGTGGCTTCGACTGCTTCCTAATGTCAAAGATTTATATCTTATAATGGATGCAGGTGCTCATGAGAATGAAATCCAAACACCTTTTCTATAGAAATTAGGTGCTCATTAGAATAGAAGTCAGACACATTTTTGCAAGAAATTAGGTACCCATTAGACTAAAAAATTAGGTACCCACTTAAATAGGGCATATATACATAATGGGAGTCAGGTGCCTTTATGCTATGTGGGAGTTAGGTGCCTCCCCATTATTTAAAAGTCAACGTTGGTTTATGTGTCTATAGTGTAGCACTTCTAGTTTCGACATTCTTCTTTTAAGGAAATAATCAACATCCGCTATCTGAACTAGCATTTAGGTATTTTCCTCCATAAAGACATAAACATCCGCACACACGTCTAGGTATGGTTATCCTCCTTCGGATGGGGATGAGCGTACTCTACTAAAATTAAACTTTCTAAAAAGCTAAAAATATGCAGGTTCATGGCTCTTGTGTCTGATAGGCCTAGGTTTCCTAGGTTGCCTACAAAGTGCATTAAGGGCATCGTTCCTACAAAACAAAAACACAACTAAAGAAAGAAAATGTAGGATTTAAAAAGAATAAATTATTTTTGGTTCATGTGGACAAACATGTGTCCACATATTACTAATTTTTTTTTAAATTTCAATCGTGTGGGATCTCCCCATACCTATTCGGGACTCAATCACATAATTCTCAAGTGTGTGATATGGCCACAATTAGTGACTATTGACTGCCAATATAGTGTTGCTTCTATCAATAGTTCTAACATGCACAAAACCATTGTTGTTTAGTCCAATCACCTCATATGGCTCCATCCAGCACTACATGAGTTTTCCCTTTCTTTCCTATAACCAAGAATCATACAACAATGTCCAATCTCCCACCTTGAACTATTTTAGCTAGATGTGATGATCATGCCACCGAGTTCTCTAATTCTGAATAAATTTTGTTTGATACAAAGTATCATGTTGGTATTTATATAGTTGGTTAAGATGCTAAATATATTCTTTTTGTGCTTCATCTAGATTCAAATTTAGTTCTGCTACAGTTTTGAGAGTTTCGATTTCAAATTCTATAGGCATCATAACATTTTTCCCATATACCAACTGAAATGATGTAAAACTAGTGGTAATTTTACAGATGGTTTTGTAAGCCCAAACTGATTTTGGTAATCTCATAGCCCAGTCTATCCTGTGTTACTGCACTATTTTTGTGATAATATTTTCCAATTCAAGATTAGTGACTTCTACTTGCCCATTTACTTATGTATGATAAAGAGTGGTCTTATTATGCCTGATTTTGTACTACAACATTATTTATTGGATTAGATTCAAAGTGAATTGGGGTACACGATTAGTAGTGATTTATCTTGGAATGCCAAATCATGTGAAGATGAATGCAAATATGAAATATGCTATAATTTTTTTCTTGGAATCATGTAATACTTGCACCTCAACCCGTTTAGTCACATAGTCAGTATAAACTAAAATATATCTTACCTGCTAACTATGGATTAATGGGCCCTACAAAATCCATTCCCTATTTGTTAAATGGATAAATGTGCATATGTGATTTGAGTGGCATTTCATGTTGAAAAGTTGGTCTACACATCCTCTGGCACGGGTCACATTAACTTATATATTTGGATGCATCCTTAAATAATGAAGGCCAAAAATATTTAGCCTGTAATACTTTAAACACAATCCTTTTACCTATAAAATGGCCACCAAAGAGTTCCCCATGGCAAGCTTTAAGTTGCTACAATATCATTTTTAGCAACACACCTTCTCATGATTTGATCAGGCTCAATTTTAAACAAGCAATCATCAATCTATGAAAAGGCTACACTCTTCTTTATTAATGTCTATTTTTCACGGCATGAGAGTGTAGGGCATACTTTACCCATGGCTAAATAATTAGCCATATCTACATACCATAGTATTTGTTCATCAAGAGCAAAGAGATGCTTATCTGGAAATTGATATTATATGGCTGTATGATCTGGAGGTATTAAACTGGAAAGAGAATCTGCAACCATATTATTTTTACCTAGTTTTCCAATAATTGAAATATCAAATTATTGCAAAAGTAAAAGCCATATAATAATTCTACCACTAATTGTAGGTTTATTCATTAGGTATCTAATGGCTAAATTATCAGTATGCACAAAGAACTTGTAACCTATAATATAATGGTGAAATTTGTTAATAGCATGAATGATTTCAAGAAATTATTTCTTTGTGATAGTGTAATTAAATTCAACACCTGTAAGATGTTTACTGACATGATAAATAGCATAAAATTATTCACCATATTTTTCTCCTAGTACTGCCCCTATCACATTATTGGACGCATTCACATATATGTGAAAGGAAATGGTCCAATTTGGACCTCTCAATACTAGATTAGTAGTCAGTATTTCTTTCAAATTTTGAAATACCAATTCACATTCATATGTCCAAATAAACTCTATATCTTTTGATAACAATGTGGTCAAGGGTTTAGCAATTTTGCTAAAATCTAATATCAATCACCTATAGTATCTAGCAAAACCAAGGAAACTTCGAACATATTTATGAGTTTTGGGAGTGGGCAGATTTTTTATTACCTCAATTTTATTTTTATCTACCTTTATCCCATATCTAGAAATATGATGTCTTAATACAATCCCCTCCTGCATTAACATAAAATATTTTCATGACTCAAGGATAGATCAATTTCCTCACACCATTGAAGCACTCTTTCCAAATTTGTTGTGGCTTCCTCAAAAGTCTCACCATTAATTGTGAAGTCATCCATGTATACTTCCATAGTTTCTCCAATCATATCAGAGAAGATACTCAATACTACCCTTTGAAAAGTGGCAAGACCATTACACAAACTAAAGGGTAAGACTCCGTAAGTGAAGGTTCCTTATGGAAAAGTGAACATTGTTTTATCCTGATCCCTTTCTCCAATTTGTATCTGGTTGTATATACTAAACCCATTCAAGAAAGAGAAATACTTTCTTCTTGCTAAGGTATCAAGGACATGATCCAAAAAAGGTAAGGGGAAGTGGTATTTCTTTTTTTTCTTATTGAGCATTCTATAATCAACATAGATACACCACTTTCCAATTTTTCTTGGGCACCACCACCAAAGGTGATACCCACTCACTATCAGATATAGGATAGATAAATCCAACTATCAGGATTTTTTGTAATTTAGTTTTAACAATTTCTTTTATGGTTGGATTCATCCAACGTTGTAGTTGTCTTACTGGTATTACTTGTTCTTCTAGATATATGTGATGAGTACAAACTTTAGTAGTACTTCTCCTCATGTATGAATAATTCCAAACAAAAGCATATTGTTGTTTGACCAATATCTCTTTTAGGGTGTCCTATTGAATGAGTGTCAACTCATTATTTACATTCAATATTCTCCCAAGTGCAACCTCAATTTGTTTAATGTGATGATCTTTACTTCCAAAAAGTGATGATTCTGGAGGAGGACAAGAGGATTCTTCTTGGAAATTTTTTGTTATAACTCTCTCCTCATAATTTTCATCGTCAAGCTCAGCCAATGCCATTATGTTTTGAATCACTGATAAATCATGAGTATTCTAATTTTTATAGTCGGGTTCTATGTAGGTGGATGAATAATCAATTTTTTTACATTCTAGCAATTAGAAATGGTCATTTTTCCATTCCTACAACTTATGTATGTGTCAACTATTTCCATCTAAGATCTACCTAAGATGAGTGGATAACCACCCAACCCGAACTTTAGTTGCAACACAAATAAATCTATTGGATATTCCCATGCATCTACTATAACTATGGTGTCCTCCAATATTCCTTTAGGGTGTATTGTAGATCTGTCAACCAATTGAAGAACTAATTTAGTTGGCTTAAAATTTGTAAGTTTAAGTTTCAACATAGTATCCTTGGGCATGACATTAATGGTTACCCCTAGATATACTAGTGTGTTGGGTAATGGATAGCTTTTGATTTTGATAGTTAAAACAAGGCTTCCTAGGTTAGAATATTTCTAGAGGTAGATGTTTCCTAGCATAATATCAACTAACTAACCCACCACACTAATTGCTTTTGTTGTATTTTAGACTGTTTTTCTTAGACATAATTATCGTATGACTTTT
Organism: Wollemia nobilis; assembly: GCA_028583015.1. NCBI lineage: Eukaryota > Viridiplantae > Streptophyta > Pinopsida > Araucariales > Araucariaceae > Wollemia > Wollemia nobilis. The sequence goes on from JAQPPZ010000772.1 coordinate 8,021,647, forward strand.
GTGTAAATTGAAACATCTCTTATATCCTAGAAAAAAGGAATTATGACTGTTAAATTTTTTAAATTATATAAAATGTCAAACTTTGTTTGTACTGAATTTTTGGTTCCTGTAACCTTTTATAAAAAGGTGGAACCTATTGATAATCAACACACCCCCACTGAAAAATGAGATTCCATCCGTAGAAAATTCTGAACTTTCATTTTTTGCAGCAGGGACCCTCTTGATCTTTTCAGGTTTTAAATCCAAATTTGCTTGCCTCCTTTTTAAAGTTGTGCTTTTTCTTGCATTCTAGCTGTGTTATCCAAGAATTCACTTTTTACATGCTAGAATCATTCATGCACAAGCAAAATCTTGCACCGGTACCGAGAAAATCCAGAAAACAGTTGCATAATTCATTGAAAAATCAAACTTTCCATTTTTGGTAGTGTCGCGATATCGCGACACTTCCATTTTCGAAAATGTCGCGATATCGCGACGGAGTAAGTCAAAATGCGGCTAAGTGCCGAGAAGGTCGCGATTTCGCGACATGTCGCGAAATCGCGACGATTTTTGGAGAGAGACGCAAGCTGTACGGAAGGCGCGATTTTGCGACATGTCGCGAAATCGCGACATGTCGCATTTTCGCGGTAGGAGAGAGAAAGTGGCTGCAGGATGAAAAATAGGCTAAGTCGCAAACACGTTCCAAAATCGCGGTCAACGCGGTCAACGCATGCAGGTAAGGAACTGTCGCGATATCGCGACGTGTTCTAGAATCGCAGCTGAAAATCGGGATGGCTGTACGGAGGCCAGGAGGGTCGCGATTTCGCGACACGTCGTGAAATCGCGACATGTCGTGTTTTCGCGGCCGACGAGGGAGGAAGTTGCCGATGCGCTGGCAGGGTCGCGATTTCGCGACATGTCGCGAAATCGCGACATGTCGCAGAATCGCGGTAGGAGAGAGAAAGTCATAAGAGGGCCCGAAAGTGCATTTCAGCTGAAACAGAAGGCTTCCTGGGGTAGCGACACGTGTCAAAGCGTGAATGGGACAAACAGAAGCCGACATGCAAACTTATTTTGCGGTTTTTAATCTGTTTTTAATGTTTTAAGCTTCTGATTTAATTAAAATGCTAATCTAATGCATCTTTTTGTCTTTCATGCGGGATTCCACCTGGCACTTACGGGACAACCGGGAAAGACCATAAAGGCAAAGATAAAGTGCGGATTTAGTCAAGGACCGCCATGCTAGAAGAGAAGAAGCCGGTAAAGCATTCAATAGCAAATTTATTGCAGACTTGATAGCATGAAGACAATTTCAACACGGGGATGGCTTTACGGAGATCAGATCTGAGAGAAGTGGTGACTCATCCGGCTCACCAGCAGAATTAATGGAGGCATTTATTTGCAGCTGCGGATGAATGCAAATTGCATTTGATTTTATCTTCTCCATTTATGGCAGCTAACTGCACTGATTTGCAGAAGGGTTAAGTTCTATCCGGACTTTGATTTTTAAATGGATTTTTATTGTAAAACCCGGGTCCTAGGGTTTAAGTGCGATAAGATTTAGGGTTTGAGCAAGATATTTTGGAAAAGATCAGGGTCTGTCCTGAGTCTATAAATACAAATTCTAAATGTAATCGCGGGAGGCGGAGACTTAGAAATAAAAGGCTTATAAGCAATTTCTTGCAAATTTAGTGAAATCCTTTGTTTCTGGACTTGGAGTTGATGTGCTTTAGCTTTTTTGTGATAGCATGGCCAGGAGCCTAATCTTTTGCAGAGTGTGATAAGTGTATTTTCTCTTGTTATCCGTTCCATTTAAAGTTTGTTAGATATATCTCTGTAAATCTGCCATTGTCAAGATTAAATATCTTTGTTAGGCTTCGAGTTGTTCTATTGTCTGCTAGGGGAAATTACAGATTTCGGGTGTAAGTTTGTTCTAATTGCTCTGTCTTCATTTGTGCGAGCTAGGTTGCTAGGTGAAAGATACCGATTTTAATCGGCTGCCCTTGGATTTATAATTTTCTGCTAGATCTGTTTCACTCTGCCTTGTGCTCTTAGTTGAAAGTGATCTTAGGTCGACTGGACACTTTCTTCTTTGATTTGTTCTGTTGTGAAGCTGATAGCATAGATAAGATTGGTAGTTTTAAGTTTTACAGTTTAATGTTTGATAAGCTTCTCTTTTCTGCCTTACCCTACCCTCTCTTTGCTTTCCGTGAATGATCCATTTTTATTTTCTTTATTTGCCTTTTATTTAAATCTGCTGACCCATGAGAGCTAGATCAAAGAATTCAAGTCAAATCTGATTGTCAACAACTTTTGCAACTACTGAACGAGTTCAAGAACCCCCTGTAAGGTAACAGAGCGGTCCATATTGAAATCTATTCCGAAGTGGAAAAGAGTGAATTGCCATTCGACCCAACTCACGTAACTCGCACCTTGGATAACCAGCTAGATCCTAAAGATGAGTGGGATCCGTCCCGTGGGTGTCTCCGGAGCTTTCCTTGCTTCATCCTTCCCGGGGTGTGCATGAAAGCCGGACCAACATCTAATTGGCGCTAGAAGGAGGGCTGAACTCAGTTCAAGTGTTGTAAGGGCATAACGACAACATTTGAAGGACCCACAGTGAACTCCGGACAGTTTTTAAATTGTCAGTACAATTTTGTAAATTGTCAGTACAATTTTTAAATTGTCAGTGTAGTTTTTAAATTGTCAGTGCAGTGTTGTCAGTGCAGTTGTCAGTACAGTATTTCAACTTGCTAAAATACAGAACCTGTTCAGAACTGCAGAGTTTGTCAGTACCTGTGAAATCGGATTCTACATACGGGGGTAACAAGGTCCCACCCAGAGCTGGAGAGCTCCTTGTCCATGAATTAGAAACTCCGAGAAGAAGTAGCCACAGAAGAGCCACATCTCTATCACAGACAGTTTTATCACCATTGATAGTCACTCCAACCAGAGCTCAGAATATCCCTGTTAATCCATTAGCTATGGCAAATTGGTTGGGCTCCACAACTTTGAACATTCTGGGTATAGCCCATGACTTGCCCAGAAATCCAGAAAGATACCTCCCTAGGTATAAACATGATGGGACAAGAACTACAGAGGAACACTTAGTTGCATTCAAGAATGCATCGAAGTTATTAAATGTACGACATGAGGATGTTGCCTGCAGACTCTTCCCGTTCACTCTCCGGGAGGGAGCCTATGATTGGTTTCTAAATCTTACCAATGATTCCATCACCGAGTTGGAGTGACTTAGAAAAAGTCTTTGTGTCACAGTTCGGGGAAGTGATAGACCCCAGTATTTTATATCAGCAGTTTTCTAGCATCAAAAGAGAACTGAATGAGTCTATTAGATCCTATAATGTCAGATTCCAGAAAGCTTATGGTAGACTCACTGGCTATTATGTACCGAATGCTGACATGGCATTAGAGATTTTTAGGAACTCTCTGGACCCAATGACCTCTGTCTTCTTGAAGAGGGATGCCACTGTTACCAACTTGACAGAAGCTTATAAAGAAGCTTTAATCCTGGAAAGACAGTTGGGACCCCAGCCTTTAAATATTCAACAAACTCCTCTGATCACTCAGCCTGCTCCTATACTCAATCCTATCCCACATCAGATGATGCTGCCAGTTTGTCAGACTTTACCATCAGCAGCACCATTAGCTGCAGCACCTGTTGAGAATGTACAGAACCCGGTAAAAGAGGCTGACAATGCTAGGATTGAAGAAGTTTCAAAGATTGTTCAGAAGCTGGCCAATGATTTTTTGAGTTTTAAAAGGCAAACTTCTACTGGAGACAATCCCAACAGATATTCATACCAACCAAACAGATTTAATAGGCCCCCATATGAGCCTAATAAAGATTACAAGGGTAAAGCTCATGATGTGAACATCTGTGATTTGGCTCTGCCCAACTGGTGCAGAATTCATGCCACTTCTCAACATGGGGAATTAGATTGTGTGGAATTTTGCAATGCATTTGAAGCTTTGTCAGGAGATTTGATCTCCCCGAAAATCAAAGAAGCTGCTGAGGGCCCAAGTTCATCTGGACACAGTGCAGCTATGGTCTTGGATTCTTTTTCTTTCCCGGATGAATCTGAGAATGTAGTTGAAATGCCCATGGATGAAGTACAGGCTTTCCAGCAGTACAGAAGAGATAGCTACAACCTGAGGAACAGGAATCCTGAGCCAAATACCACATCAACTCCTCCTGATAATTCTCACAATATTCCTCCTGACCCCTCTCCAAGCAATAATCCACCCCCACCAAAGGGAGGAGCTCAAAGAGTACCAGATGTTGCTATTCCTCCACTTAACAAAGGATATAACATAGTGGAGGATATGAAAAAGATTAAGGCTAACATTACTCTGCATGAGCTGGCATAGATTTTAGAGCAGAGAGACAATCTGATAAAGACATACTCTGGCCCTACTGCTAAACCTGTGGATAAAGGGAAGAAAATAGCCAATGCCAATCTGGCCATGTACAAGGAAAAGACTGAAGTTCCCCCATTTTTACTGACTGTCAGAATTTTTGGGAAGAACTTACATAATTGTTTGGTGGATTCAGGTGCATCTGCTAATGTCATGCCATTGGCAATTTGTCAGCAGTTGGGGCTGACCCCAATGAAGTCTGAGAGGAGAGTTGTCCAATTGGACAAGTCAGAAGTTAAGGTTGTGGGAGAGCTGCAAAACATTCACATTCAATTGGCATCTGAGCCAAGGGCTCAACATAAGATCGAAATCCAAGTTGTGGATATCCCAGTGGGGTATGGAATGCTGTTGAGTAGGGATTGGTCTAAGTCTCTGAATGGATATCTGGCAACAGACTTTTCACACATGTGGTTGCCATGGAAGGGTGTGGCTAATCAATTGCGGGTTGACAGAGAACCCAGGTACAAACACACCATTACAGAGTACAATGCTGCAAATGAGACTGTCAATATTGCAGAGGTAGACATTGGTGTCTACAATTTAACAACTGGGCACAATGATAAATTTAACAAAGCTCATCCTGTACATACTAATGAAGTTTGGACACTTCATGTGGATGGAGCCAGATGTAAGCAGGGTTCGGAACAGGGCGAGTCCTCAAAGGGCCTCAAAGTCAGACATTTTTTATGTCTTACCGCCTGCAGTTCCCATGTACTAATAATTTAGCAGAGTATGAAGCTATGATTTTAGGTTTAAAATTTGCATTGGATAAAAATGTGAAGAACATTCAAGTTTTCACTGATTCAGAATTAGTGGCAAGCCAGGTCAGGGGTAAGTTTCGGTGTAAAGCCTCTTATACGAAGGGATACAAGCACGAGCTTGGGATCTTGTGGAAGGCTTTGATGCATTTAACTTAACACATATACCCAGGGAACAAAATTCACATGCGAGATGTCTTGGCATCTTCGATTTGCAAGTTTAAGGCCATTGGAAGATTTTAAGTGGGATAAGTTTTCAATTGAGCTAGTCCCTGTCCTTCGAGTTCCAAACAATATTGACGACTTTCAAGTTTTCTCGGATGATCAGCAGATTGTGAACTTTCTACAGAGTACCAATACCTTTGAGAATGCTATAATTGATGAGGGCCAAAGGGACACCATGATGGAACAACTAGATGATGACAGGGGAATCATGAGATTGAAGGACAACAGAATCCCAAAGGGAATGGTAGAGCTGGAGAGGCTATTCGATGTTGACAAGATCGGGCAAAGGGTGAATTCGAGGATTATGTGGGCACCACGGACAATGATACTGAAAATTTGAATGTAGGAACCGAAGAGGATCCAAGGAACATCAAGTTGGCAAAGGATCGTGATCCGAGAGATAAAGAGAAATATGATTGATTTCCTGCACGGGTCTAAGGATGTAATGGCTTGGTCATACAAGGATTTAAAGGTATTTGATCCAAAAGTTTACACCCACATCATACCTTTGAAAGAATCTTGCAAGCCTTTCAGACAAAAACAGAGGCATGTTAATGCTCTGTTAGAACCCCTTATTCAGAAAGAAGTGGAGAAGCTCTTGAGTGCAGCAATTATTTTTCCTATCAGGCATTCTACTTGGGTGGCAAATCTGGTGCCAGTAAGGAAGAAAAATGGGGAGATCCGCCTTTGTGTGGATTTTAGGAATCTGAACAAAGCATCTGAAAAGGACAACTATCCCCTGCCTTCTATGGATGAAGTACTACAGATTGTTAATGGCTCAGAGATGATGTCTTTTCTGGATGGTTTCTCAGGCTATAATCAGATTCTAGTTGAGAAGGAGGATAGAATGAAGACTGCTTTTACAACTAAGTGGGGTACTTTTGCTTACAAGAGGATGCCATTTGGTTTAATAAATGCAGGAGCAACATTTCAGAGAGCAATGGACCATGCCTTCAAGGGGCTTATGGGCAAATGTATTGTAGTTTACATGGATGATCTAACGAGTCTTTTCCAAATCCAGATTTTACCATGTCAAGCATTTAGAGTCTGTATTTAACAAGTGCGAGAGAGTTTGGCATCTCTTTGAATCCAAAGAAATGCATATTTGGTGTAACGGAAGGCAAGCTGCTTGGGCATTTGGTCACAAAGGATGGCATTTCCATGGATCCAGAGCGAGTTGAGGCCATATCGGCATACCATTTCCCAACTCCAAGAAAGAGTTGAGATCATTCTTTGGAAAGATTAACTTTGTCGGAAAGTTTATCTCGGGCTTTGCAGAGATAGTTAAACCAATGAATGATATGTTAAAGCAAAGCCCAGATTGCCTGGACCACTGAAGCTAAGGCTGCTTTTCAAGAAATCAAGACGACCATTAAACAAGCACCGGTCTTAGTAAGCCCGGATTTCAGTGTAGATTTCTATCTGTACACTTTCTCTTCTGAACATACACTTGCTGCGAGTGCTGACTCAACGGAGAGATACGGGAGAACATCCAATTGCTTTTAAGAGCACTAATTTGAAGGGAGCTGAACTGAAATATTCCAGATTAGACAAACAGGCTTATGCTTTGGTAAGGGCAGTGAAGCAGTTCAGACATTATATACTCAGAAGCAAAACTCATGCCATAGTGCCAGACCCAGCTGTGAAGTACCTTCTAAGTCAGAATGAGTTGGGTGAACTGAGGGGCAATTGGGTCACCAGGCTGCAAGAATATGACTTGGAGATTAGGCCTGCTAAACTGATCAGAGGACTTGGCTTGTCTAGACACATTGCTGAAGTGCCTCCACAGCAGGAAGTTAATCAATTAAACTCTGAATCTGATGATTGGTATGGGGATATCATTCATCTGCTACAGTTTGGGGTTTGCCCATCCCATTTGAACAGAACTCAAAGGAGAGCATTAAAGTTAAAAGCTTCTCACTATCTCCTCAAGGCGGGTACTCCGTACGGGGAGAATTATCTTCGGCATCTTCCTAAGGTGCATTTCTCCCGGTGAAGTCGGTGAAGTCATGGCTAGCTTTCATGAAAAACTAGGGGCAGGGCATTCATCAGGATCTGCTACAGCACATAAAATATTAAGAGCAGGCTATTACTGGCCTACACTTTTTAAGGATGCACATCAACATGTCAGAACCTGCCATCAGTGCCAGACATTTGCAGCCAAAGAGGCAAATCGAGCTCTGCCATTGCAACCAGTTGTGATAAACAAACCTTTCATGCAGTGGGGACTTGATTTTGTGGGAGTCATTAACCCGAATTCCTCGGCAGGGCATAAATATGTCTTGACAGCTACTGACTATTGCACAAGGTGGGTTGAAGCAGCAGCCACTACAAGAAGTACAGCCCAGGAAGTTATTGATTTTCTTGAATCAAATGTCATAACTAGATTTGGGGTTCCCATGAATTTGGTCTGTGATAATGGGCCCGCCTTCCAATCATTGGAGTTTGCAGATTGGGCATACCAGATGGGGATAGTTATCAGATTCTCATCCAACTATTATCCCCAAGGCAATGGACTGGCTGAGTCAACAAACAAGAACTTAATGAATGCCATCAAAAAGTCTGCGACGAGACAAACCCGAGCGGTGGCATACATTGTTGAAATATGCAGCGGTGGGCTGACCGGATAACACACAAAGTGGCTCTTAAGACCTCTCCCTTTGTTTTGTTGTATGGTACTCGGCCAATTGTCCCCATCTCCTTGAAATTGCCTACCTATCAGTTTGCCTTAGATTATTTTGAAGGTCATGATGATGCTGAAGCCCGTGTTTTAGACCTCACTAACTTGCAGGATGAAAGACTCCAAGCCCTGGAGCACTTCAGCAGACACCAAGAAACCGTCAAGCGGTGGTTTGACAAGAGAGCCAAGGTGAAGGCTTTCGAGTGGCGGACTTAGTGCTTACGTGGGACAAGGCCCATGAGAAGAAGGGTAAGCACACAAAGTTGCGACCACTTGTGGATAGGCCCCTACCAAATTGCTGAAATATTGGGTAACAATGCTTTCCGCTTGCAAGACCTGGATGGTAATTTTTTGGACCTCCCTGTTAATGGCCAGTACTTGAAGCATTATTTCTCTGCTGTTCCATCCAATGTATCATTTGAGTAAGCTATAAAGAAGTTGTAACATGTGTACATATTGTAAATAGCTCCGTAAGTTTTATTTTGTTCTAGTTTAGTTCTTTTAATAGCTCTGTATAGTTGCTTTAGTTGCTTCTTTTTAGTTTTAATTGGGTGTTGTCTGTACAGGTTTGTTTGTTAGATTAATCCTTGTTCTCAGTGCAGTTTTATTTTTTATTTTTTATTTTTATTTTATTTTTTTATTTTTTTAATATGTCTGTGCAGTTGCATTTTAGTTTATTTCAGTTGCTTTAAGTTTATTTCAGTCTTTGTTGCGAGTTTCCCTTTGTCAGTTTTTAGTTCTTTGTGTTTTTAGTTAATCCTTGCTTTTATTTAAGTACATACAGTCTTTTCTTCCTTGCAGTTCTTTTTCTTTGTTGTCTGTACAGTTGCAGTTTAATTTATTTCAGTTGCTTTAAGTTATTTTCAGGTCTAGGCAGTTTTAATTGCTTTGCTTTTGTTTTAGCTTATTTTTGCTGCCTGTACAGTTGTGCTTTGCATCCTTTGTAAATAGCCTTGCGGTTTGTTTTATTCCTTTGTTTGTACAGCTGTGCAGTTTTCAGTTGCTTTAGTTTATGTCTGTGTCTTGCGTTTAGCTTTCTTTGCGATTTAGCGATTTTAGTTACTTTGCTTCGATTCTTTTAGTTTGTTTCTTTTATTGCCTGTACAGTTTTTATTTTCTTCCTTGCATTTCTTTTTCTTTGCTGTCTGTACAGTCTTCAGTTTTAGTTTTAGTCTTAGTTGCTTGTGCAGTTTTATTTGCAGTCTGTGCAGTTTTTATTCTGTCTTGCTTTAGAAGCCTGTGTCTGTCTTTGGAAGTCTGTGCAAAGTCCTTTGGCTTCTGAAATATTTTGTATTTTAACCTTTGCCTGAGCAATCAATGAAAAGTCAGCCTGCTGAAAATTGTTTTATTCCTAGCTGATAAATCCTCAATCCAGTGTTCATGGTCATCATCCAATGCCCATGCTGTTCGCCATTCTAATTATGCCCATGCTGTTCACCATTCTAATTGAGATAGTCTGCTTGCACTGAACTGTGGAACTATTTTGTTATCCAGGATGAAGGTAGAGAGATGATTGGATCTTGTGTCTTACTTGCCACAGTTGTTTTAATGATAGAAAAGCTGTTATCTCTGTTTAGTTGGAGGAACTCTCGGGGAATCCAAGAAAAGATGGTTATAAGAGGGGACTATGGTTCATGCAATTATTTGGGTGTCACCAGAGGCTATCAATGCCTAGACTGAAACAGTTCCAGATTGATCAAGTGTTAAAAGAAAATTGTGATTTCCCTAAAAGCATCTCAGATATTGATATATTTCAGAGGGAGAGATATAAAAAAAAAAAGAGGAAGAAAAAAAGAGAAAAAAAGAGTTATATATTAAAAGAGGCAGCCAATATTAGATTATGCCCTACAGTTGTAAATTGGGTCGTGTAAATCTAAAGGGTAACTCTGTCTAGAGTCTGTAAAAAGCTAAACTAGTAAACAGAGCTCTACTCGGTTTCCCCTTTTACAATCTAGAAAAGTTGATTAATCCAAGTTTATCATTCAATTTAGTCATCCTTGAAGAAAGTTTTATACCCTTTGAAATTGCACATCAGAAATCTTCCTTGAAGTAATCCGACCTAGTATGTCCTTGGAAAATTTTAACGACTTGCGGTTAACGGTCAATTTATTGTGAAGAATGTCCGTGGCAAGGCATGATGCATGGTCTTTTTGTTTTGAAACCGGAGTCTTGGGTTCTAAAATAGTGCTACTATTTTACCCGCGGATATCGCCATTTGTTGATAAGCAACACACCCCCACTGAAAAATGAGATTCCATCCTTAGAAAATTCTGAACTTTCATTTTTTGCGGCAGGGACCCTCTTGATCTTTTCGGGTTTTAAATCTAAATTTGCTTGCCTCTTTTTTAAAGTTGTGTTTTTTCTTGCATTCTAGCTTGTGTTATCCAAGAATTCACTTTTTACATGCTAGAATCATTCATGCACAAGCAAAATCTTGAACCAGTACCGAGAAAATCCAGAAAACAGTTGCATGATTCACTGAAAAATCAAACTTTCCATTTTTGGTAGTGTCGCGATATCGCGACAGGTAAGTCAAAATGCGGCTAAGTGCCAGAAAGGTCGCGATTTCGCGACATGTCGCGAAATCGCGACAGTTTTTTGGAGAGAGACGCAAGCTGTACGGAGGGCGCGATTTTGCGACATGTCGCGAAATCGCGACATGTCGCATTTTCGCGGTAGGAGAGAGAAAGTGGCTGCAGGATGAAAAATAGGCTAAGTCGCAAACACGTTCCAAAATCGCGGTCCGCGGTCAACGCATGCAGGTAAGGAACTGTCGCGATATCGCGACGTGTTCTAGAATCGCAGTGAAAATCGGGATGGCTGTACGGAGGCCAGGAGGGTCGCGATTTCGCGACACGTCGCGAAATCGTGACATGTCGTGTTTTCACGGCCGACGAGGGAGGAAGTTGCCGATGCGCTGGCAGGGTCGCGATTTCGCGACATGTCGCGAAATCGCGACATGTCGCAGAATCGCGATAGGAGAGAGAAAGTCATAAGAGGGCCCGAAAGTGCATTTCAGCTGAAACAGAAGGCTTCCTGGGGTAGCGACACGTGTCAAAGCGTGAATGGGACAAACAGAAGCCGACATGCAAACTTATTTTGCGGTTTTTAATCTGTTTTTAATGTTTTAAGCTTCTGATTTAATTAAAATGCTAATCTAATGCATCTTTTTGTCTTTCATGCAGGATTCCATGGCACTTACGGGACAACCGGGAAAGACCATAAAGGCAAAGATAAAGTGCGGATTTAGTCAAGGACCGCCATGCTAGAAGAGAAGAAGCCGGTAAAGCATTCAATAGCAAATTTATTGCAGACTTGATAGCATGAAGACAATTTCAACACGGGGATGGCTTTACGGAGATCGGATCCGAGAGAAGTGGTGACTCATCCGGCTCACCAGCGAAATTAATGGAGGCATTTATTTGCAGCTGCGGATGAATGCAAATTGCATTTGATTTTATCTTCTCCATTTATGGCGACTAAGCTGCACCGATTTGCAGAAGGGTTAAGTTCTATCCGGACTTTGATTTTTAAATGGATTTTTATTGTAAAACCCGGGTCCTAGGGTTTAAGTGCGATAGGATTTAGGGTTTGAGCAAGATATTTTGGAAAAGATCAGGGTCTGTCCTGAGTCTATAAATACAAATTCTAAATGTAATCGCGGGAGGCGGAGACTTAGAAATAAAAGGCTTATAAGCAATTTCTTGCAAATTTTGTGAAATCCTTTGTTTCCGGACTTGGAGTTGATGTGCTTTAGCTTTTACGTGATAGCATGGCCGGGAGCCTAATATTTTGCAGAGTGTGATAAGTGTATTTTCTTTTGTTATCCGTTCCATTTAAAGTTTGTTAGATATATCTCTGTAAATCTGCCATTGTCAAGATTAAATATTTTGTTAGGCTTCAGTTGTTCTATTGTCTGCTAGGGGAAATTACAGATTTCAGGTGTAAGTTTGTTCTAATTGCTCTGTCTTCACTGTGCGAGCTAGGCTGCCGGTGAAAGATACCAATTTTAATCAGCTGCCCTTGGATTTATAATTTTCTGCTAGATCTGTTTCACTCTGCCTTGTGCTCTTAGTTGAAAGTGATCTTAGACTGACTGGACACTTTCTTCTTTGATTTGTTCTGTTGTGAAGCTGATAGCATAGATAAGATTGGTAGTTTTAAGTTTTACAGTTTAATGTTTGATAAGCTTCTCTTTTCTGCCTTACCCTACCCTCTCTTTGCTTTTCGTGAATGATCCATTTTTATTTTCTTTATTTGCCTTTTATTTAAATCTGCTGACCCATGAGAGCTAGATCAAAGAATTCAAGTCAAATCTGATTGTCAACAACTTTTGCAACTACTGAACGAGTTCAAGAACCCCCTGTAAGGTAACAGAGCAGTCCATATTGAAATCTATTCCAGAAGTGGAAAAGAGTGAATTGCCATTCGACCCAACTCTGTAACTCGCACCTTGGATAACCAGCTAGATCCTAAAGATGAGTGGGATCCGTCCCGTGGGTGTCTCCGGAGCTTTCCTTGCCTTCATCCTTTCCCGGGGTGTGCATGAAAGCCGGACCAACATAACCTCTTCTCTATAATTTTTAGTAATTGGTTCTTCCTCTACTTATTCTACAAGGGGTGATTCCTTATTTTATACTTCTACATTTTCCTCCTCTTCTACCAAAGGAGCTATTTCTAGTACTACTTATTTTCTTGATCTTAACTGTATAGGATTACAACATACTCTAATATTATACATTAGAAATATCTCATTTTCCACTTGATATGATGGTTGATTTGATTTGTTGTTGTTGGGATTTGATGTGGGCTATGTAAGGAGTTGAGAAAGTATCAAAGGAGGGGTAGCTGGAAAAATATATTGTAGTGGCACTTGCATTGCATTCTATGGAGTTGAATTCCATGTATTATAGTTTCTCCATCGAGGTCCAGGGTGCTGATATGGCATCCATGGGTATGGATTATAAGGAGTGATTTCTTGGGGGGTGTTTGTCCAAGGTGGTTGTCCCCACCAACCCATATTGGATGGCTAAACTTGATCTTGATTCATATAATTACCTCCCCCATAGGGTGGCATTCTAGTTGGCATGTTGTTTCCCATAGGAGATTGTTGGCAGTTTCTCTTATTTCCCATGAATATGCTTCCATTACTTCAAGACCTTCTCTATCTTTTGGAAATTGTGGGCATAGTTTGGTCTTATGATATTTTTGACAAACATCACATACTCTAACCTTATTTTTTGGACATGCATTTTTGGGGTGCTTCCCTCTACATTTGGGAAAAAAATAGGCTAATGCTACCTCATTCTCCTACTTCTTTTTTGAAGTAGAAGAGTATCCATTTGAAGTGCAAGGGATTACAACATCTCATTTTTTAGGTCTTCTAGCATGTTACCTATTTTAGTTTTGGTGATTTTAGCTATTGGTTTGATACTTTTGGATGTTGGTTTACCTTTCCTTCATGAATAATTCTAACATAGACATTGGATATCTAACATTTGATGTTGGTAAATGTTTCCTCTAGATATCATATTTAGGTCTTAAAGGGACTCATTGGTGAGTCATTTTAATAAGACACTTCTTAAGGACCTATCACTCAATTTTGCATGGAGAGATATTTGTAGGCAACTAAATCTATCCTAATATTCTTCCAATGATTCATATTCCTTTTGAGTCATATCAAATATTTCCTCTCTAGAATCCTGTGCCCTACCAAATTTTTGGTATTATGCTAGGAAGAGTCTTTTCATATATTCCCACGTAGTAATATTTTTATTTCCAAAACTGATGAACCAATGCAAGGCTAAATCATCTAAAGTTAAGAGAAATAGTTTCAGTTTTTAGGTATCAGTATTGTAATCTAATGACCTGCATAGAATATCATACTTAAAAAGGAATAATTTAGGATCTTCAATCTGAAATCCTCTAAATATAGGAAGGTGGGTAGGAGAGGTGTGTTTCATTTTTGTGTCTCTTGTTGCCTATTTTATTGGAAAGTTAAAACTAGTGGATGTCTCTTCAGTTTTATCCTTCTTTTTAGGAAATGGGGTCTCTACACCTGCTTCCCTTAAAGCAGTCTGTAAGGCTCTTCTATAATTTTGAGTATTCTACACAAGAATGTCTAAGTTAGCTACTGATATAGTTCCATCCTCTATTGCTTTCCAATATTGGTTGTACAATAAATCCTTCTTATATTGGATTCTTCTAAAGTTTCTATTATCTACCATCAATTCTTCATCAATATTTGGCTATTTTGGTAAAGAAGAACTATGTGCAAAAAATGGATATAGACTTCAATGCACTGGTGGAGATGATTGGGGTGATGAAATTTCAACTTCAAAATTTGGTACAACTAATTTAGGGGCTTCTTATGAAACAAAATTTTTACTCTTGAGAAAATGACTATCTGATCCTTTGATTCTTTGTGGACTCATACAAGATTAGGTGGAAAATTTTTATAGATAAGTTAACCTAAAATTTTTAGATATACTTGCTACAGAACATGGTATTATAGTTGGTACTTCCCTGACAACGATGCCAAAATGTTGGGCAAAACATTGGTTACAAATACAGCTAATTTATTGCCTCCATTTAAATTTTCAAACCGGGGAAAGATCATAAACTTATGAAGTACCATGCACAATTTATGCCTATAAAACCAGTGAGATGAGTCCACTACGTCCTAAGGTTTGGGAGGGTGGTTTGTGGTGTAGTTCTATTTCTTGTCCAAACCATTAATCTAGCCTATATTATCAAACACATGATTGAAAATAAACTACAAAAAGTAAAAACACACACTTGCTAGAAAATATAAAAAAATAGGAAAATTGCAGAAATCAAATACAATTTAGAAAGGAAAGAAAATAGGAAAACAAACAGTGAATAAACTAATTACTAAAAAATAGGAAAATGGGAGGAATACTATTGAGAGTGGGCCTAGGCTCTAGTAGACTCGGTCTAAATCAATTCACGCACACCGAGATGCTTAAATAAATAAATAAATAATATATATATATATGAACACTCGAATGAATTTTATTTGCACCTTCAAAAATGATTCATAGAAAATGTTTAGCATCCTTTTCTTAGGGGTGTCTTGTGTATTTATAATGTATAGTCATACCCTATTACAAATTTAGAAAGAACACACACTAAATTTATCCTTTGCAGGATAAATTAGGCGTGTTCTATTTATCCAAACAAAATATGTCTAAAATTACACCTCAATTGATATCAATAGTTTCGTATAGGTGTTTTATCGATTTGCATGTTTGCTTAGCCATTGATGAGAAATGGATAATTTTTTGGTTCATTACATTGTCCTTCATTTGCATTTGTCATTGGAAACTACTACACTATTTCATCTAAAAATAGGGTCCTTATTGTTCTTTGCTTTTATGAGAGTCAGGCATTGTCAAACATGTCACTGGAAATCAGGCATCATTGATATTGAAGTCGAGATTCAGGCACCGCTTGGCCTATCACTGGAAGTCAGACACCGTTGACCCCAAAGTCGGGAGTCAAGTTTTGCTTTATTTGAAGATAGGAGTCAAGAACCTTCCAATATTTAGCTGGAAGTAAGGCACCTAAAACATGAAGTGCTAGGTCCAAATGGTACCTTGATGTATATATGTAGAAAAGTAGTAAAATCATTGAATCTACACACAAATCACACTTAAAATGCATATTAGAGAATATACACAATTTTCTATTGAATATATATAAAACCTTCATAAAAAGTACATTCTATCAAAATAATGCCACACATGTTATGAATCCATACAAATGAGCATTTTTGGAGCTCATCAAATACAATCCCCACTTCCACTTGATCCAATTTTGAATATCCAAAAACCTTGACTAGTATGCATGAAATTTATATATTAAAGCTCTACATTTAAGAACTAGTATATCATGCTCGATCATATCATGGTGTAACATTTGTTCCCTTGATCAAACTTGACATATATTTGCTTCTCTTCCTATATCCAAGTTGGGCATCCATATTTCTAGGTAGTTAATCCTAACTTCACATTAGGGATTTCAAATATCACTTTCCTTCCATGTTACCTAGTGGGGCTCACTCTTGGCTCACTTTTAACTCACACTCGATCTTTAAAAATTATTTTTTATTAATTATATAAAAGTAAAACAAATATATATCAAATTATTACATCATAATATTTATATCTTATTATAACAACCATGTAAATAAAACTATTGGACTCTTTTAAATAAAAAATTACGCTATACCTATGATACACATTTCTTATCATGACACCTAAACAAATAAAACTCACTAGACCTTTTTTTTCAATATTTATGCTATTCATATTTTTTTATAATACCCAAAAAAATAAAATTTATCAGGGCCTAAAATTTTTAACTTAAATTTTATGATATTTATATCTCACCCACATAAATAAAACTTATTGGACTCCTTTTAAGCCAGAAATTATCAATACTCAAATTGTATGATACCCATATCTCATAATGTTACACATACAAGTAAGATCCATTAGACTCCTTTAAAGTAAAAAATTCTTAACTCTCAAACTTTAATTACATGAACTAATAAGTTTTTTTTTGTGCATATACTAGAGGAATCGGTAACTTGTTACATTTTTCATCACCTCTTCGTGGGTTTGAATATTGCTCCTTGCTACTAGTAAATTAATAATATTAATTTTTTACTTATAATAATAAAATTTATATTAAAATATAATTATTTAAATAAATATATTTCATAAAATTTTAAAAAATATATTTTTATTAAAAATTATGCCTAATTATTTTATTATAACAATAATGATGATTTTAAGTCATATATACAAATTAGAAACTAACCTATGAAATCAACATGCATCTAATATTACCATTAAAACTTTAAAATCAAAGGTGTTTTGTAATAATTATCAATACCAATTTCATCTCTAAATTATTATCAATGATATATCTAATATTTTGATTTTTTTTTAATTAGTTATATGGGATTGAAATGACCCCATCCATATTACATCATCACCACATTGTGGTATTACAAAAAATCTTGGATATTATCCATATATCATTTTTGGCAAGACTCAAACTTGGGTATTCTCCTTAAACATTGATAAATCTAACCAATTGAGCTAATGCAACTTGATTAACATTTTGATTTTTTAGTCAAAATAATTATTTAATATTTAAATAAAATGCAGTTTAAAAACAAATAAATAATAAAATATATATTTGATTGATAGTTTATTTTAGTATTTTTAATTATCTCTATAAGTTGATATTTGATATAAGATTTTAAAATGGTTGAGGCTTAATTGATTAGATTCATCAACTTTCAAAACTTACACTAGGTTCAATCTTACCAAATAATATATTCATAACTGTTAAGATGATGTAATATTGTTTTAATATAATCATAATATAATACAAGGGGAGCCCATTTCAATACCACGTAACTAATATTATAGATAGGTAATGGCATGAGATCAAGTGGTTAAAAACTTGCATAGAGTAGGTTTGAATCTTGTCAAGTAATACATGTGTAATTGTCAAAATGTTGTAATATTATGGTAATATGATCATAATGTAACACACATTAGCCCATTTTAATATCACATAAAAAAATTGGTTAAAAACCTGGGATTCTATAATGTAAATCAAAGTTTCAATCTTGTCTAGCAATATATGCATAAGTTCAAAAATGGTTTTTGTAAGACAACCATGTGCTCCTTTCAAATGATATGTTAATACAAAGGGTTATCTTATCACAATGCCCATCATAAGGCAAGTATTTGAACTAAAATTATTTGATATAAAGTTTTAAACTTGAGTTTGTAATAATATATGATTATATTTGCTTTATAAAGATTCCTAATGACTTAGGGTCAAACATTGGGGAATGAATACTTTCACACTATAATGCAAGATTTGATCAATTTTATGATCTTTAAATAAAAAATAGTTTGAAGAAATTGATTAATAACAATGAGTTTCACATCACATGTCAAGGTTCTAATATCATGGATGAATTTTAGAATTATAAGTCAAAGGGCATGAGCTTAAGTTGTTAAAATATGGACTTTTAAGACAAATACCCAAATTCAAATATCGCTAGCACAACTTCCACATACAACTATCTGGTTTATTAAAATATTGTAGTAATGCAATCATGATGTAAAAATAAAAATCATGATTTTTGGATGGGATCCATTATTGAATTTTTAAGCCATATACTACCATAAAATATCACAAGCTAGCTCAAAATATCATAGAGGTCCCAATATAAAATAGCCACAATAATAAAGGTCAACATAATAATATGATGAGTAGAATAATATGAGCAAATTAATATGTATATCATGACTTATATAATAAATAAAATAACATTCATTTTTATATTGAAATATGAATGTAAATAGCCTGATTCATTCATGTACTATGCATGAAGAACAACTTACAATATTAATTGCTCAAAATATATACAAGCTTTATTACTCCTCTTCCTCTTACAATAAGATAATAAGATATATGAATTGTATTCTATATGTGTTCTTATGGAGCATTATATCCATAATATATTCATAGTAGTATGATTCTTTAGACACTTGACTATTTCTCTCCATAGGTCAAGTCTCATGACTCTTGGCTTATCTACTTGCTACTTGCATCCTTGATGAACACTTGAATCTATAACATTTGTAGACCTTTACATGACTCTTACACTTCTACTTGCACACCTATTCTAAGACACTTGTGCACACCTTTACATTACATATTTACACTCTTACATACAAGACACTTGTGCACATTTACTCAACTTACACTTGCACTCTAACTTGCATGGCACTTGTGCATTTCCTATACATTACAACTTTACATGATACTTGTGCATTTTATACACATTTACACTTATAAAAAGAGGGAAATGTAACTCACACTCTAACTATAGAATTAACTCTAATATATTCTTTACAAATGTACCATGAAGGCACCATAGGGGTACATTAGCACGTACCAAATAATGTAATATACCTCAACATCCCCTTGTATTACAATATTTAGTTATTGAAGATTTTAGTCTTCAATCTTGGTATTTATATTTGTATTAAATCTTCAATAGACCTTGCATTATTCAAGAACCTTTGCTTCTCTTGAATCTACTTCATCATATTGAACCTTGGGTTCATATTTGACCTTTATGAAATCTGCTCTGAATTCTTCATCTTTATTCTTTAACTCTTTAGGATTTGTATATTTATGATCTAGATCATGAACTACTAGAACATTTTCTTTAGCATCAGGTTCATGTGCATGAATAACTTGAACTTTTAGATCAAGTGCTTCATTTTTAATTACTTTGTAAGATAAGTTTGGACCATGAATGGTCCATTTATTTTTTCTTTGATTTCTAAACATTTTATTAAAAAAAATTTCCCCATTGGAGTATATTACATTATTTGGTACATTTTAATGTACCCCTATGGTACCTTCATGGTACATATGCAAATTATAGAGTGTGAGTTATATTTACCCTTTATGTAAGTGTGAATGTGCAAGAAATGCACAAGTGTCATGTAAAGTTGTAATGTGCAGGAAATGCACAAGTATCATGTGAGTTAGAGTGCAAGTGTAAGTTGAATCTATATGCACAAGTGTCTTGTATGTATGAGAACAATATGTAATGTAAATATGTGCACAAGTGTCTTAGATTAGAGTGTGCAAGTTATAGAAGTGCAAGAGTCATATATAGGTGTGCATACATTATAGAGTCAAGTGTTCATCAAATATGTAAGTTTCAAGTAGATAAGCCAAGAGTTATGAGACTTGGCATATGGAAAGGAATAGTCAAGTATCCACAGATTCACATTACTATGGATATATTATGGAGATAATACTCCATAAGGAAATGATAATTACAATACGAAGAAAAGATAAAGTCACTATCATATTTATAAGATAAAGAGGAGTAATAAAGATTGCATACATTTTGAGAAAATAATATTGTAAGTTGTATTACATGCTTCGTACATGTTGATTAAAGATATTTATATTTATATTGTTGCATATTATTGGATGTTATTTGGTATATTATAAGTCTTCTATTACATATTAATTTTCTTATATTATTCTACTCTTACCATTATCTTGACCTTATTATATTATGACTATATTATATTTGATCCTATGATATTAACCTGTGATATTTGTGGTTGTATTAAGGCTTAAAAAGCCATCAGTGGTATCATAGGTACCACCAAAATTTGTCTAGGTTGATAAGAGTTCAATTTAGCCACTTTTGCAAAATCAATTTTATCTAGTTTGATAAAGTTCATTAAGAGTCTATCCACTTTGAAGACAATGAGACTCATACTCTATTATAAGTTCATATTGAGTATAAAATCTAGAGTCTTTCCATGGTTGAAGAATAACCAATGAATACTAGGATTCAACTATATTAATTGGTGATTAAATTTTGATATAGTTGATCATTCAGGGCCATAACCAACCCTTGATATTGATAGAGGATACAGGGACATTCAATGTCACCTTGACATTGATAGATATTTTAGGGACATTCAATATTAGCTTGACATTGATAGAATATACAGGGACATTCAATACCACCTTAACATTAATATATATTTTATTGACATTCAAAGTCACCTTGACAATATTAAACTTTTGAGATTAAGAGATTAAGCAACATAAAGAAGATTCAGGTCACAAAGAGATTGACCTTGATATTGGTCCAAGAAGCCAATATAGAAAATATAGTAGTAATAGAATGAGAAGCATTTAGATTTTTCTAATAAAATATAGAAATAAATCAAGAAGAATTCAGAGCTTCCTAAGAGAAGATAGTTGTTGTGGATTGAGAACCATTCAAAGCTTCCTAAGATAAAAAGAGCAAAACAAAAGATATTAGAAGTCAAGAATATCATTATTGAAGAAGGATAAATAAGCACATAGATTACTTTATATTACTTCAAGTATTATATTGAGAATATAATTATTTAAAAAGGATAAATAAGCACCTAGATAGCTTACTTTATATTGCTTCAAGCATTGGATATACGGTGGATAAGAGCTATAAGTTTTTAGAAATATTTAGATATTGACATAGAGGAAAAATTAAAGAATAGATAATCTTCAAAGAAAGAGGTCCATATAGATAATTGAGGCCCTTATAAGTGGAAATAAAAGAGGCCCTTATACATAAAAAGAGAATCCCTTTATAGAGTAGAAAAAGAGGCTTGAATACAAAGAATAATTTAAGAGGCTCAAGGTCTAATAGATAGAGGTCTATAAGCAAACATATAGTGAAAAGAAAAGGCCAAGACATATTCAGAGAATAACAAAAATGAGACCCAAGGTATATTTAGTATATAGAAGAGCTTGAGATATATTCAAAGAAAATAAGAGGCCTGACATATATTTAGAGAACAAAGTACATAGAGGCCAAATATAGAAGATCTTTTAAGGGTCATGTTCAAAGAATAAGGTAGCCTATATTTATTAAAAGGAAAACAAAGATGTTTATTATAGAAAAGATGTTTACTATAGAAGGAACATTTACAAGTCTTAGAGTAAAGCCAAGGAGTAAGAGATAAAGTCTTATAGCAAAGAAATAATGTTACAGGTAAAGCAACAAGATGTTAAGCTAAGCAAAGAGAATAAGTTTTATAGAGTTGTCAAAAATTGATTATCTCCAAGACATACAACAAAAAACATTAGTCAAAATGTAACAATCCCCAAAGCTAACCATCTAGAGAGAGATTATTTTTTGAAACAACTAACAAGGTTCACATAAGCATCCATGGATATTTTTCTTTGGTTGACTAGACATGCCACATTCAGGTTAAAGATGTTGCAAACATCACCCGAGTGGATAGGAGAGGCTAAACTCATGTAATATAAATTGGGGTTAACCTTGAATACCTTCATGAAATAGAGGATGTCTTCATAGGGTCTTCCCACCTTTTTGACATTCTCCATGAATGCAGACCTCTTGATACCAGTGCTAGGATTATCACTTCTTAATATTTAGAGCAAGAGGGAAAGCCAATTCCTACTTCTAGTCATATCTCAATTTAGACTAGATCTATAGGCGTAATGTCTAAGTCTAGTTTAACTGCACCTTCATGGTGATCTCTTAAATGTTATGCTTTCCTCCCACCTCCGTGGTGAGCCTTCAAACACCAATCACTCTATGTGATTATCTTCCCCATGGACACCAAATAAAACTAGGTGTTGCTAGGCTACAACAACCTTAGTCTGGAAGGAGAGTTTGGACAAGGATTACCTCTAAAGATATTTTTTGCAACCCTAAGCCCAAAGTAACTCTCTCTCTCTCTCTCTCTCTCACTCTCAAACTACAAGCATCTAAATAAACCTTCAATGAATTAAGAGTAAAGCAACCACCAAACACTTGTAGTAATAAAACAATCATTAGATTAAACAACATCATGTCTAATATCTATGAGATTAAAAATCACCATAATACCATAAAATCATTCGACCCAAAGTTTAATATTACAAGATATTAGTCCTTGTTGCTAGTACAATAAGTCCTCATACTCCAAGAATGACTTTAATAACTCAACGTAAGTATTTTAAGATAATTCCTTATATGATCTAAACATCTTCCTTCTTCAGCCTCCACGGTGTTTGAATGGAAGGTGGGGATTGAAATAGCTCATATGCAGGTATGAATGCAATCTATAAGATTCAAACACATACAAAATAAGCCCACACTTCTTTCTTAGATATTGTCCAGAAATATGCGTACCTTTAAACAACAATTTCATCCATCATAGCAAACATAAAATAAGCCCATACTTCTTTCTAAGATATTTTCCTCAAATATCAAAATCATTATTTCAATTATTCATTCATCATAGCAAACACAAAAGAATCCCATACTTATTTCTAAGATATTTTCCACAAATATAAAATCATTATTTCAATAATTCATTCATCATAGCAAACACAAAAGAAGCCCATACTTCTTTCTAAGATATTTTCCACAAATATCAAAATCATTATTTCAATAATTCATTCATCATAGCAAACACAAAAGAATCCCATACTTCTTTCTAAGATATTTTCCACAAATATCAAAATCATTATTTCCATAATTCATTCATCATAGCAAACACAAAAGAAGCCCATACTTATTTCTAAGATATTTTCCACAAATATCAAAATCATTATTTCAATAATTCATTCATCATAGCAAACACAAAAGAAGCTCATACCTCTTTCTAGGATATTACTCATGGTTTTGGATCTAGGTTGAACTACCAATAGAAACAACTGATAACCAAAATTTATAATATTTTAGATATTTTATAGATCTACCATTAGATTATTTAACATCTAGGGTTATAAATGCATGGATTCATTTCCAAAATACCTTTATATTAATTAAAATCTAAGGTTATAAATGCATGGGTTCATTTCCAAACTACCATTAGATTAATTAAAATCTAAGGTTATAAATGCATGGATTGATTTTGGTAGGTAAAATATTTTATTTACTTGATGGGTTGAAGGGACCTAATATTTGTTACAAAGGACATTTGAAATGCCACCAATACAAAATTTGACACATCCCACCATCATAGGGATGGACGTGGAGATGACCCATAGTTTGAAAAAACCTATTACAGACTAGCTTTGAAACCTGAAACAACAAATTAAAATAGCACCCTAGACAAAAACCTTAAATAGGGAATACACCATCAATAAGACAAACAAAAAATCCATTGGCAGGCCAATTGCTAGCCACCCCCATCTCAAGCCTACTAGGATTCTTCCACATCCTCCTGCTTGGCACTAGCTTTTTTATCCTTTGCAAGGAGGACACTAAGGGCAGTCGGGAGTTCCTAAATCTCATTGATGATGTTTGAAAATATAACACCCACCTCCTTGACCATGTTAGCTACAACCTTGAGATGTTCCACTACTCTAGTTACATGATTGAGAGTGCTAGTGTGCAATGATTCATCAACATTGGTCCTGTCATCTTCCTCATTGTCTAGAATGATCTCGGGTGAAGGGCACAATTTGTATGCACTCTTACTTCTCAAACATCATAAAATTATGTTTTGAGATGGTTGGACAACTTTCCTCTTGCTCCTTAGAGGTATACTTTTGGGAACAATGGGACAAGACTCCACAGGGTTTGTATCCTTTGGGGTGGACAGTGGACTATCCTCATCTTTGTTGTCGGACTATGAGGGGTTGGCAATTTTTGGGAGACCACTAGAAGTATAAGAAAAAATCAAAGGCTCATTGGTAGAGGGGTTTTGGGACTCCAATGAAGGATTATGATCACAATATTTAGGGCTATGAGCGGGCTCAAAGGAGGGCATAGTTATCATAGGAGGAGCTAAAGTTCTGATAGAAGGAAGGGAAGAGAGGGTATGCTTGTAAATAATGAGGAACAAGCCCTGGTGCTATAGGTGTTTGGAGGATTTCTTATCCCTGAAGTTCTATATGGTGAGGTTGATGAACCAAAACAAAAATTAAGGGATGTTTATATTCTTGATGTAATAGAGGTGGTTGATTAAGGATAAGTGAAAGGAGTGGAGGGGGATGCTAATGTTGTCGACAATGATAACTAAATGATGGGCACAATTATAGAGTCCCATGAGAAAGGGAGAGAGTACCGAAGGACTCCCCCCTTTACCTAAATAAACTCCTTGTCTTTATCAAGAAAATGTTTAGTTTCTTCTTTGAAATTGTGTCTGTCTCGATGCACCGCCATATCCTTAGGAGTCAAACCAAAAATTATAGCTAATATATGGGTGTTTACCTCAATGTGGAGCGATCAAATCTAGACCACTTCGTTGTTCCATGATATTACAAACTTGCTAGTGATACCCTCATCCACATCACCAAAAATATTGAAAAATGGGATGAGCCTTTTGGCTCCTAGCAGAGCTTCAACCACTGGTTCGAGCTACAACAACGACAACTCATGAATGGTCATAATATCAAAAAATCTATAGAAACTTAGGCAACTGAGTAGGAGAATGGTAGCAAGGAAGCTAAAATGCAAGTGAAGCCAATTCAGAGGGTGGTAGAATAATAAAGAGTGCCTAGGACTATAGCAAAATGGATAACCAGATGGAGGGCCCTTTTTGATGCATGTTGGAAAATACACCATAGGGCAAGAGCACAAAACTAGCTCAACACCTGCATGTGACATGAAAACAACTCAATAAAGAAATGGGAAAGGATGGGCACCAGGGTGGAAGAGGCTAGAAAAAATAATGAAATAGACAGTGAGAAATATGGGCAGGTAGTGGAAAAAGAAGGGCGAAGAGGCTAATATCAAGATATGGTGGAAAATAAGGAGGGATAAGTGGAGGCACGAGGTCAAGATATGGAGCCATGGTGGAGCATAAGCTTTGCCATGATTAGACCGAATCACAAGGGAAGTTTTACAATAGACTTTACGGGAGACAATGATTATTTAGGAAGGGGAACAAATATCCTTGGTGTTAATGTGAACACTCTTTGTGTTGATAAAAAAACCTTTTAATATTAGTTTTATTTTAATTTGAATTGTAATCCACATCATTTTTAGTAGCATTAATGATGTCTTAAGGGAAAGAGTCTTCCCAAATGGTGAGATTGTTCTGATTGGATGCTATGTTTGCTAGTAAGTCAACCATCCTATTTTCCTCTCAAAAAACATGTTGGACTATGCTAAGCGGGCATTGTTTAAGGATGGATTGAATTTATTGGATGATACTTTGAATATTCCATCTAGATTTAGAGTTATTATTAATTTGGTTGATCACATTTAGGGAATCCCCTTCGAATATCACAGGGTTAGTAAGACCTTTGTTGAGCTTGAGGCTCCTTCAAAAGGCATGAGCTTTAGCATAGTTATTTTATTGGACTCCAAAATTTTTGATGAAAGATTTGATAATATTGTATTCATGGTCCCTGATGCTTTGATAATATTGTATTCATGATCCCTAATGACACCTCCCACCCCAGCATATCTAGGGTTGCCTTTAGAAGATCCATGAAAATTCACCTTGAACCACCCTGGAGGGGGGGAATCCACTTGATAGTGGATCTGTCGCTGGTATGGGCCTAGGATCTAGTGCACTCGAAAGAGATGTCGAGGAATTTGAATAGGGAAGCTTCCAAAATTGACATAGGAGTATCCAGATAAAGGACCATATTTACATTCTTGATGGTGAAACATAGAGCCCTGTTAGCCATTGCTTCTAGGTCCCTAGAATGATCGTTGAAGATTCTGCTATTGAAAAAATAAGGCTAGATTTGCTATAGGGTATGATATAACATTGCTTCCCACTATAATTTGAGTCTAGGGTTTCAAAATACTTGGGGCCACTAGGTAAAAATATCAATGATTGACTAGGGCCATGCCCACTTGACCTAGAACATACTCACAAACGTAGAGAAAACATTGTAGGCAAAGGGAAACTCTAACATTATATGTTGAGTGGAATCCCATGCCTATAAGCACAAGTAACATCTATTGGGGACTATGACACTTCTATTGATCAATTTTTTTGTAGTGAGAATTCTATTTTGGAAGGCTAACCAAGAGAAGTGGGCAACTTTTAGGATGATATGTTTGAGCAAGATTCTCTTTACAACAGTAAGGGTAACCTAATTTTTGTGCAAGTTCTAAGGGATATCCAACAAGAAGAATGCAAACTTAACCAAAAAATATCCATCATTAATACCTTTATAGAAGGGTTTATCTTTCTTTTGGGCCTTAGGTATGGATTTTAATCTAAAAACTACCTATAGAGAGGTGATAGCTCTATTAATTACTGTGTTGCATACTCTAAAATGAGGTTGCTTCCACTTATGATAGTCCTGATTTTGCATGATGAAATCTACAAATTTCATCCAAAACCTATGAACTGTTAGATGTTTGATGGCAGTGACATCTAGATCATTGATAAGAGACTCATCCCTTGCCCATGGATCATGCTAGAAATCGATGGATTTTTCATCCTTGAGCTATCACTTGGTTCCTCTTTGGATCAGGGGTCTGACTTGGATGATAGACCACCAAAAATGGGACCCTATTTGGGGGATATATTCATATTTGAAGGAGTGATGCTACATATATTTTATTTTGATGATAGAAACCCATTCCAAATTTTTATTAGTGAAAAATTTCCAAGCTTGTTTGGCTAAGAGGGTATGGTTCATTTTGTTGATTCTGTGAAGTCCAAGTCCACCCTTGTTCTTTGGGGAGCAGACTTTGTTCTAGGCCACAAGGTGGAATTTTTTTCGACTGTCAGCTCCTACCCATAGGAAGCATTTTTGAATTTTCTCAATCATGGTCCCAACTACTACAGGAATTTTGAAAACTAAAATAAAATACATCAAAATGCTTTGAAGAACTAAGCTGACCAAGGTCACTTTACCTTCTTGTGAAAGAAGTGTTCCTTTCCACTCTACAAGTTTCTTATGAAATCTTTTAATAACATTGTTCCACATTGTCTTGGTAGGATTTCCCTGAAACATTGGGAATCCAAGATAAGTAGCTAGAAAATTTGTAGTAGAACATCCCATAATGTTTGCAATTTTGGTTTTGTGGGCCACTAGAGTGTTAATAAAATAGATCTTACTCTTGGTGAAATTGATTTTTTGCTTTGTGGCTTCTTTGTAGAGGTTGAGGATAGCTTTGATGATTCTTGCCTTAGAAATAGATGCAGTCATTGCCAACAGTGTGTCATCCACAAATTGTTGGTGGGTTAAGGGCTGGATATTGAACACTTCTTTGATGCCAAATATCAAGCTCATAGAGCAAGCAACTTTTATGGCTCTCCCCAGAATCTCAACAAGGATAATGAAGAGGATGGAAGATAGTGAATCCCCTTGTCTCAGTCCTCTGGTACTAGGGAAGTACCCTACAACAGAACCGTTCAAAAGCACAGACATCCAAGTAGTTGAGATGCATTGCATAATTAGATGAACCCAATTTTCATGAAACCCGAACTTCTAGAGAAATTTAGATAGAAACTCTCTATCCATTTTGTTAAAGGCTTTGTTCATGTTATTATTTAGGAATAAAGCTAATTTTTTGGATATATGGGTAGAGTGAATCATCTCATGAATGGTTATGACCCCATCCATAATATTTCTACCTTTAATCGAGCTTCCTTAGTAGGTATCAATTAAATATGGGAGAATACATTTTAATATGTTGTCCATAGCCTTTGAAAATATTTGTAGACCATGTTACATATATTGATGGGGCGATAATTATATAGGGAGTTGGAATTAGGGACTTTAGGGATGAGGGCCAAAAAAGTAGAATTCACATCTTTGGTAATGATTTTGTATCTCTACATTTCTTTGATGGCTTGGCATAGGTTGGGGTCACTGATTCCTAGAAGGCTTGGAAGAACCTCGAGGAGAATCCGTCAAGACCTGAGGCTTTATTAGGATGCATGGAGAAGAGGGCTTGGTGGATCTCCTCAGAACTTAGAAGACTAAGTATATAGGAATTCATGCTGCTAGTGATGATTTTGGGGATGTGCGTAATGAGGGAGTCCATGACCTAGGCAAAGCAAGGAGGGTAGGAACCTAGGAGGGACTCGAAGTGAAGAAGCACTTTATCATGAATTTTATGAATATTGGAGGTGAAGGTACTACTATTTCTGATTAGGCCCTTGATCCTACTTTCTTCTTTGTTCTTAAGCATAGAAATGTGAAAAAACTTGGAGTTGTAATATCCTTCTTTCACCCACAAATGTCTTGATTTTTGCTACCAAAACATCTCTTCCTTCTTCAGAATGTTATGGAATTTTGAAATCAACTGCTTTTCTTCAACTCTCAATCCAATATCCCCATGATCTTGCTAAAATTTATTTTCAATAATTTGGAGTTTGTCCCTTATGTTCTGCTTATTTTCAAAAATATTTCCAAAAACTTCTTTGTTCCATGTTTTTAGTTTGGCTTTTATAGACCACAACTTCTGAGTAACTTGATTTGTGGTTGATCTAGGGAAATTTTCTCCTCACCATTTAGTAATGCATACCTTAAGGTCAAGGTGTTGGTTCCACATTGCCTCAAAATTAAAGGGAGTTTTGAAAGAAGGTTTGTTGGAAGTTTCAAAAATAAGAGGGTTGTGATCAAACCCAATCTTTGATAGGGCCTGTAAACTAGCATCTCCAAAAAGAAGTAGTGCATCTTGAGAAAGGAAAAATAGTCAAGCCTTTCTTGAATGAGATCACCCCCAACCTTCTATTTCTCCATGTAAACTAAGATACCATAATATGAATGTCCATTAACTCATTAGTATCCATGAATTTGCTGAAATCCCCTATGAACCTGGTAGTGATCTCTTTTCCTCCTTTTTTTTAGAGAGGTACAATAGAGTATTGAAGTCCATAGAAAGGATCTAGGGGATGTTATTGAAAGACTTGCACATTTGAGTGAGCATATGCCAAAGTTTTAGCCTATCCTGAGGAAAAATTGGGGCATAGACATTCGTCAATACCCAATAGTTCTTAGAAACAAAATCATGGAAATATTGGAAACTTGACCTTCACCATAAATCACTCTTCCTTCCACCTTGGTTGGGTCCCAAAGGCATAGGATACTGCCATAGGTTCTAGAAACTGGGTTAAAGGAATATTCACATTTTCTCCATATGATTTTGGCAACTTTCGATGAGGACTATATGCCTAATTTGGTTTCTTTAATTAGAAAAATAGTAGGATTTGAATCCTTGCGCATCGAGGTAGCAGTCTCTATTTTGCTGCTCTGTTTAACCATCTCATGTTCTAGGAGAGGATTCTCATTTGGAAAATTTTGAGGGTTTTCTACCTCCTTTGCCTTGTTGCATAGGAGGTTTGGTTCTCTTTGGTTCATCCTTGTTGGAAATTCCTAAATCCTGAAAGAGAGCACTTTGTGTGCTATTGGCCATGTCTTATGCTACATATTTGTTTCTTTGCTTTGTAAGCGAGGGTATGCCCTTCTTTTTGTCACTTCTAACATTGATTAGGGATTTTTTAAATCTTCTGGTCTATTTAGAGCTCCAAGATTTGGGAAAATTGCTAGGTGATTGAGGCCTCTCAACCTCGTCACCATGGGGATCGTATGGGGTGAGAGAAGGGCCAAACCTATTGGGGGATAGGGGGTAGCTGGGTGGGGGATTAGATGATGATGAGAGATTTGTCGATGGGGGATGGTAAGTAATGGTTGATGGGGTTTTTGGACATAGGTTAGGGATCAAATGAGGAGGTTGTAGGGGAGTGTTTGCCTTATCAAAGGATTGATTCGGTTGACTTGATCTAGGGGATTATTCTCTGGGGATCTTCCCATTATTATTATTTTCATTGAGATATAAATTGTTGAATAAATTGAATCTATTGGAAAAAGTAAACAGTGAACTTACCTTTGTCTTATTGTCATTCATAGATGGGGGAGCAGGTTGCTTGCCTTTGGGCTCATAACATGGTCCCACCTTAGCTCTCATTAATTGAATCTCTCTCTTGAATGGACGTTGCATATCTTGGTGATAATTCAGAATAGGTCTCAGTTTTTGACACTAGCTTCGAAGGTGCCCTAGGTGTGGGACTCTGTGCAAAAGGAGGGTTTGTTCTCATACTCCACCACTTGGTATCTGTGATAAGATCCATAAATCAAGTTCACATGGATTAAAAGCTAGGTTTCTAAATTTGCATTAACACAAATATGGGTCAGTGTCATTCTTGATCAAGCTCATGTAGCAGGGTTTATGGAGATAAGCTCTCCAATCACTCAGACTATCCCTTGTAGAACATACTCATACCAAAAGTGAGATCGTAAATTTGGAAGGCAAACCCAGATGGGAGTTGTGTTGATTATTTGGGTTTCTAGATAAAAATACACTCCCCACTTGTAGAGGAATACATTCCTTCTCCCAAAGAACCACATCCTAGGGTTAGAATACAATCCGTATCTTCTTGAGTGTTGAGCTGAATCATGAAGAAGCCTCTTGACATAGCAACCAGTTCTAGGCAACCCCTAGTTTTCCATTTTAGTGCTACCCATCACCTGATAGCCTCCATATCAGGTCTTCCCCCAATAAATTTCCCAACTAAGGAGAAAGAATCAAGGGAAATGTACCCAACCACAACTTCTTCCAGTAGGATTACATCGCATCTATTAGGAAAGAATGTGCATGATGTCATTGAGGAGGGTTTGGGATTTCCCTTAAGGGTTTCTAAAAATGATGCTAGTTGTGATTTCTTGATACCTACCACTATTTTGTTTGAGGGTTCTTTCCCCCTGAAAACATTGTTCCCATCGTCTGAAGCCATAGGGTCAAAATTTTCTGGGGCCTCATTCCTATTTCCCTGACATTTGAGTCTACCCTTGATCCCATTTTTTTGTGTGCTCATACCATTGTCTACTCCTAAATTGTTGCTTCCCACTCGATGATGATTCAAAAAATGAAGTTTCATTGCCATCGCTCCCTAAGGTTTTAGAAGTTTTGGATGCCTCCAATTTGATCACTAAAGATCAAATGCATGGATTCATTTCCAAACTACCATTAGATTAATTAAAATCTAAGGTTATAAATGCATGGATTCATTTCCAAACTACCATTAGATTAATTAAAATCTAAGGTTATAAATGCATGGATTCATTTCCAAACTACCATTAGATTAATTAAAATCTAAGGTTATAAAAGCATGCATTCATTTCCAACTGATTAGTTAAATTCTAAGGATATAAATTCATGGATTCATTTCCAAACTACCATTATATTAATTAAAATCTAAGGTTATAAAATATTACTTAGGGTTATTTAGGATAAGAGCACACAAATCTAATAGGAATATTAAAAGCTAAAACCAACCAATAAAGGTCAAACCCTAAGAGGGTCA
Source organism: Wollemia nobilis (assembly GCA_028583015.1). Lineage (NCBI taxonomy): Eukaryota > Viridiplantae > Streptophyta > Pinopsida > Araucariales > Araucariaceae > Wollemia > Wollemia nobilis. The sequence continues at coordinate 8,053,617 of JAQPPZ010000772.1, forward strand.
ACTCTAGACCAACATCGCTAAACTTCCCAACTTGAGGCTTAAACACCCATGCAACCCAAAGCACATAGATACCAAAGGTATCATGCATCATGAACTAAGGTAAAACATACACACAACCCTACCGAAAAGCTTCCATGCCTGCTCACATGACCTGCACTATCGTGGAAGAGAAGGTACCAACCTAGCATGGGAGTGTAATATGACCTCAAAAAAAAGGTTACTAAGTTGCTAAGGAAGCGATGACAAGGAAAAATAAGCATTGTTACCCCATGCAAGCTTCACAACCAAGGCAACACAACTACAACTAGATTCTAAATCCAAGATAGGAGCTAAAAGATGCAAGGGTGAGCACTCTATTGCCACCCCTTCCAACATTATTTTTATACTCAATGAACAACATAACTAGAGGTAAATAAAAATACTTGGTAGCTCAGTCAAATCCCACCTGAACCTGACTAAGAGAGCAATCAAAATAGAAAAATATATGCTAGGGAAACATCAATGAGTAACACTAACATTAAGAGAAAGTTGGTAAAAATGAATGTAAGCAACATAACATTCCTCTACCTAAATACAATACCTAGCACCAATGATGAAGGGAGGAGGTGTTCGTCTATGTCCTTTCTCGATCCAAGTTATTGATCCCACATTACTCTTGTACTTTACTGTCTGCTCCTCGAAAATGACATCTTTCACAATAATCTAGCCCTCCTTTTAAAGGTCCAACGATGAGGTATTGTCAAGTTTTTCCATCTAGATCTTGGGTTGCAAAGCAAAGGGTGTTTCCTCTCCCCACAATAGCACCCAACTCGATGATCCATGATGCAACCAAAGCGGAGGATGCAACATAAGAAGGTGGCACTGCCCTAGCCCCTCAACGCATTCAATGCACCACTTCTCCTTAATGAAAGCATGGCAGTCAACACAACAATGTTGAAGAGAAAGAAACTAAAAAAGAAAGCAAAGCCATGATCCTAGAAAGCAAATGTTTTATTGGTTAAAGTCCTAACATAAGCTTTAGTCAAAAATTAATACTGCAATAATCAAAACATTGATTAATCTGATTTAACCTAAATAAAATCACTTTAGTAAAACTAATATTAATATTAATTCTTTTCATTATTTCTAATAATAACATTAGACAAATATTATCGTTCTTAATAATATAAATCTAACATTAAGATTAAATTAATATTTCTTAATATTAATCATTCCATCGATTGATATTATAGACTAACATAAGAATTAAAATAATTTTTCATTTGATTATTAATATTAATCTTTCTTTTGATTAAACTGGCCAAAACAACCAAGGGAAACCAAGCATCACAAAAGCCAAGCATAGGAGAACAAAGCATTCTCTCATTGTTTCATACCTTCATTTTATCCCTAAATGAGTGGCTCCTTATTTGATATAGATCACAACTATCATTGACTCATGTTAAGGAGGCTCGTTGCAAGCAAATTTTCTTGCCCTAAGGTACGATCAAGAGAATAAACAGTTCAATTATGCACCTACATGAAAGAGGGTATTTATTCATGTTACCTTAAGCTATTTTGATCATCATTTCCCCTTTCAATATGGTCTCTCATATCCTTATGGCCAATATTCTTGTCCATCTATGAGAGAAATTGATCCTGCAACCAAGCAACGCATCAACAATACCATATTCCTATTTGTAAATGGATATTATATCAAAGCATATAGCTACAAAACTAAGCATTATCCATCATTTATAACATAGTCAAAACATAAAGGTTTAGTACTGCCAAGGAGGGTCATGACATACTCCCCCCTTAGACTACACATAGTTTACTGTGTTCGTGCACAACATTACATTTGATCATTATTCAAACAAGTAAGAAAAATATCTTTTCATTTCATCCACTTTTTATCAAGTGGTATTTTTCTCTAAATATTGGTCCCATTGGACCTTGCATTGTTCTAGAGTTTTTTTCCTCATTGCTTTGGAATGAAACTCCAAAATCCTTATTGGCCTCACTTTAATGGTCGATGGATCTATCACCCAAAAATTTTTAAACATCCCACACATGATTAGGATCAACAACATACTTCCTAAGCAGGGATATATGGAAAGAGTCTTGAATATTTGACAGATTGGGTGGTAAGGCAAGTTTGTAAACCATCAAACTATTATTTTTAGTGATATCAAAAGGCCCAAAAAATGAGAATCCAACTTAGTAGACTTGATGAAAGTCTTCATTGGTTTGAATCTTAGAAAAACTCTATCTCCTGCAGAGAATTATTTGGGTGATCACTTCAGATCAATGTAGCTCTTTTGATGATCAAAGGCTTCCTTTAGACTTTGCATAATTGTCCTAAGCTGATCCTCCATCTCTCTAACTACATTTAGTTAAATTAAAATATTATCCTCTATGTTGTCCTTATATAGAGGAGTTTTGTATCTCCTACCATAAAAGGATTCACACGGTGACATTTTTAAGGAAGCATGGTACCCATTATTATATGCAAACTCAACTAAGTACAATTTTTTTTTCCATCAAGACTTTTGGTCTATGCAATACATGCAAAGCATGTCTTCCAATTTTTGGTTCACTCTTTCCATTTGACCATCTATCTTTGAATGATACATAGAGATGATATTCAACTTTGTGCCAACTACACGATGAAGGGCCTATAAAAATTCAGATGTGAATTTGAAGTCCCTGCCTGATCATCTTAGGAAAACCATGCAACCTGAAGATTTATTTGGTGAATCTATTAGCCAATATTAGGGTATCATCCTTGGTGTTTTCTAGAATAAAATGAGCAACCTTGGTCAATATATTGACCAATATAAGAATTGCATCATGTTGGTACCTATTCTTGGGTGAACTAACTATGAAGTCCATGGATATCACCTGCCACTTCCTCACTGGTATATCATGTGGGTACCATTATCCCATTGGATGTCTATGCTCAACTTTCACCTTCTAGAATTTGAAACATTGAGCCACAAAATTGGTGATATCTTTCTTCATTCCTAACCAATAGAAGTTCTTCATGTTCTCTTGCATCTTATCCCCTCCTAGATGAGCGAAGTACAATGATATATGTACATCTTGCATGATCAAATCCCTTAGATCATCAACTTCAGGGATCTCCACCCTATTCTTGAAATATAAAAGTCTAATTTTCATGCCAAATCCCTTACTCTCGTTAGGGTTCTCTTTCATCCTTGCTCTTGTTTCACTGCAAAACTGATCCTGTGCTTGCATCTCCCTAACTTGGTCCATTAAGTTAATGTGACAATGGGTCAAAGCAGCTATATGTCTTCTTCTGCTCAAGCATCAACAACCTTATTTTCCTTACCCTTAATATAATCTATACCAAAGTCATATTTTACCAAGAACTCAATCCACCTTCTTTGCCGTGCATTTAGCATTGGTTGGGTAAAGATATGCCTTAAACTCTGATGATCGATCCTTAGCTCAAAGGACTTCCCTAGCATATAATGTCACCACATATTTAGGGTGTGTGTCGAGCTGTAATATCTCCTTATTTTTCAAACCAAGATTAGATTTAAAGAATAGTTATCTCATATAGATATCCACAATTTGGACCTTTAAGTTTTATTCTATTTTCTTAGTTTTTGGCATAAGAATAAAAGTTGCAATAAATAAAATTACACTTAATTTAAAGGATGCAATTATAAATTAATCTAGGTTTTCATGTGGATCCACTTTATGATTTAATAATGCATTATCTATTTTATTATATTATGAAATTCTATAATATGCAATTTAATTAAATTTATATTCTAAGACTATTCTATGTTCTAACTAAGTCTATTGTATTTTATGAGGAAGAGAGCAAGGGATTGACCATTTGGAGTGGGCCCTGCCTCCTCTAGGTTAGTATTAATATCTTCTTCTCTTTCTACTCTATTTTAACTTCAATAATTTATTATTCATTAAACTAACTTTATGCTACTTAATTCATATTTGTAGGAAAATGAAATGAAAGCTACAACAACAAGCAAAACATGAAGGAAATACGGAACACAATTATCATACTCATAGAAGAAAATGCTACTGCTAATTTATTACTTTATTCCAATCTCCACATGAGTTCGTACAATGTAACAATATGCTTTTCTCCACCTGTGTACTGGACGTATTCACTAGACTGGGGGTCTTTTCAAGGTCTTGACATTGTATTATATAGCTTTTACATCATTTCTTTCAATAGAAATTTTCAACCACTATTTTTTACATATCGAATGGTTGCAGATTGAATTCTAAAATTACATAACAATAATTAAAACAACCTAATAACTAATTTGGACTTATTACAAATAACTTTTATCCTTTTCTTTAGGAGAGGACAAATTTGTTACATTTAGATTACGTAAACTTCAAACAATTAACAAATTACATAACAAATTCTAATGCAGTTAGAAATATGATAAAGACTATTCTAACTCCACAACACACACTGTGTTGGCCGAGCTATCAGTACACATGGCAATTTTATCGTGCCAAATAGGTTTATAAAATCAATTGGTTTTCATAGACAATTTTCATAGCACCTTTTTGTAGATGCTTTCCATAACCTATTTTGCCATGTTTTCCCATAGATTGCTTCAACTATGTTTGGATGTAGTATTTCCCTATAATACCTGCAATATTCACTTGCTAAAATCACAATATTCTCATAAAATTTATGTAATATTATAACCATTCAACATATAATACTTTGCAAATCATATTTATCCAGAATCATGCACATTGTTGATAAAATGTGTATATATCGAGTAAATCTATAACCAAAATGCTGAAGTAAGCTACAAATTACAGTCACATTTTAGAACTCAACATTTTCCCCCAAACTGAAGTGAATGCATGTTCCAATGCATTAATTCAAGTACCACTAAAATCGTAAAAAACATACCATAGATAGATAAAAATAAATGAATGTAAGTCTGCAATTTTATTGTAATAAATTAAAAATTAAATATTTTTAGCCTTAATCCAGGATGAAACTTGGGTTGGAACAGGGTGGTTTTTTACCTTCAAATTTCTATGTTTGATCTTTCAAATTTGTGCTCTGGCTACATCTGGATTTGGTTGTCTCTCAATAGCCATAGTTTTCAAGTAGGCTATATCATCCTTTCCACCCTCTACACCCATTGTATCACATGGGGATTCCATCTTTACTTTATTTGTTGGTGAAGATAATTGTTTGACTGACTCGATGATCATGTTGATCACCTTATCAACCTTCACCAATATCTCTAACTCCACTCTTGGGCACACCTTTTGCATGCCATGTGTAGAAGTAGAACGCCTCTAAAATCTAAAAATCTAAAATCTGATAAAGTAGGTGAGCTATCATTAGAAAATATCTTGGTTAAGACAAAATGCTTACTAACATTTACTGACTACCTCATCTTCTTCCCCCCTATTAAAATTTTATTGGGTGAGGCACTGGATATCACCTATTGAGAGGTCTACTCAACCGGTTTGGCTACATTACCTTTGACTTCCATAGATATATGCTTGAGTAGCTCATTCTGGGTGGAGATGGCCTTCTCCACCAATGTTGCATTCTTCACAAAATCCTTGTAGAAGTCATCCAGTCAAAACTACTACAACATTTACTAGTTACAAATTTGATCCAAGGCTTTAGCAAGTTTAGTTTGAGGGCTTTCAGGTAATGATATCAACCTTAGGCTATCATATTACCTAGACATCTCTTCTTTCCTATGCTCCTTCAGATTATACTCCTCAAATATTATCTTCTTCATTGGTGCAGGTGAGGAGGGTTTGGAAGGCTTGGTAGTTTTATTCTAAGTGGTTTTTTTACTCATAGGAGATTCTTCTTCCTCCTGGATATAAAAATCAAAACTTTCTTCAGATTTAGAGCTCTCATTGGACTCAGATTCACTCAATTCAGATGATTGCATAGATAGGTTAGCTTCTTCTATGATTTTATCCCAAGTGTTTTTGGTATCAAGGGTTTTGTGCAAGATAAGTAACTTAATGAGGCCATGGTGAGCTATTAGATGTACTTTAGGTTTAGATCTAGAATTCTTTGCTTGAAACCTCTTGACCATGACTCTTAGGGACCTATAGAGGAAATACGATAGGTTAATGATACAATCTTCTCGATCAGGAAACTTGAGGTTAAGTAGCAACTTGAGGTGATAGACTCCATAAACCGATAGTCTTCCTTCTACAGTGATTTCATTACCAAAGTGACAACTTCCTTCTACTTGAGCGAGAAGGAATAGGTCATCACTCCTTTGATTGATCCTTCTCTATCTCAAATCAAGGAGCACTTCTATCCAAGTTTTATGACCAACTGATTAACTTCTCTATTATTTGATTTAAAGTATCTCTAGACAAATTCAGGGAGGTGTAGGACTTTTGAAATCAAACTCAGGGTAATTTCTATTTCAAATCCACCCACATGAATGACCATGGATGTGGGGTCATAGTTTAAAATAATCTGCTTGGCCACACCCTAATATTGGCCTTGAAACCGTGTCAAGGCCTCCCACTATCTTGCTTTTTGAAAATGTTTTCTGACAAGTTTTTGGGCATTTGGGTTGTTATAGAGGATGGTTCACTCCTTTTGTGAAAGGTGGACTTCATCATGGTAAAAGAAGGGTTTTGTTGGGTTGATGGGTAAGGAGTTAAAGACAATGAGCTTTTCTATTTTGGTTTCACAAAATGTTGGCTATGATAGTGAAGAACACAAGCTTATACTGAGAGGGGGGTGAACAGTATAAGACCACTTTTTACTTTTTCTTTCCCAATCAATATTATGCAATGTAAAGATAGCAATATCAATAGCAGTAATCAAAGCAATGCACAAATCACCACACACAATAGAGACACCACAATTTACATGGTTCACCCAATGTGGGCTACTCCATGGAGAAAATATTTCACTAAAATTTTCTCAATCAATCTCTTGGGAATCCTTTCCCTATTACAATGTTTATGGACCTCTATCCAAAGGAGACACCAATCCCCTAAATCAAGTTCATGGATCTCTATCCATAAGAGAACTCCTTCTCCTCTAATCTGGCTGGTGATCCTCTAGAAGACTACTGCCTCCACTGCACTAGCTTGTGGATCTCTCTCCACTGAAGACTCTTGTCCCCACTCAGAAGACCTATCCTCACTACCCTAGCTGATGGATCTCTATCCACTAGAGACTACTATCCTCTCTACTCTATCACCTCCAAAGCTCTATCTCAAATCTACACTAAACATAGTCCTTCGATCTAGCACAAATTTTCTCAATATCTATCTCTAGTCTAGCATAAATCTGTCCTCAAATATACACCAAACTCTATCCTCAAATCTACTCAACAAGTCCACATAGAACTTGCTTAAATCTACTCAACAAGTCCACACAAAACTTTCTCAAATCTGCTCAACAAGTCCACACAAAACTTGCTCAAATCTCAACAAGTCCACACAGAACTTATCAAATCTACTCAACAAGTCCACATAGAACTTGTCCAATATTCTCAACAAGTCCACACAGAACTTGCTTAAATCTGCTCAACAAGTCCACACAGAACTTGTCCAATCTGCTCAACAAGTCCACATAGAACTTGTTCAAATATGCTCAACAAGTCCACACAGAACTTGTCAAATCTGCTCAACAAGTCCACATAGAACTTGCTCAAATATGCTCAACAAGTCCACACAGAACTTGTCCAATCTGCTCAACAAGTCCACATAGAACTTGCTCAAATCTGCTCAACAAGTCCACACAGAACTTGTACAATATGTATTGTAAGATTCCACAAAAGCTCACACAAAACTATCCACAAGTCTCCTCAAAGACTTACCTCAAATATACTCAATTACTTTCAATCACTCTCTTAGAAACATAAGGAGAATTTTTAGAGACTCAATATGCTTCAAATTCAACTCAATGCTCAATCACTTTCTCAACTCAATTCAGAATATAGAATAGTTTGTTTTATGGAACTTGAACAATCACTTCACACATCCACTTGACTAGGCTCAACCAACTCTACTCAACCAATCACTCAATGAAATAATCCTTTCTCACAAACCCTAGTCCAAGCATATGATCACTCACTCAAAATGTTTCCAACAATGCTCAACAACAAATCTCACATAACAATGATACTCATGTTCTTTTCAAACCCTAGTTCAAGTTCTTTGCTCAACAACTCACTTCAACAACAATGCTTATAAAACAACTCTCACATAACAATGATACTCATGTTCTTTTCAAACCCTAGTTCAAGTTATTTACTCAACAACTCACTTCAACAACAATGATTATAAAACAACTCTCACATAACAATGATACTCATGTTATTTTCAAACCCTAGTTCAAGTTCTTCACTCAATCAATGGCTTCAACAACAATGCTTATCAAACAAGGTTTTAACAACACTTATTTATTCCAGAAAACCTTGAAGCATTCACTCAACACACTCAATAGGAAACCCTAATCAAGTCCTTTTCACTCCAAACTTATTTTCCAGAAAACCAATCAATCAATTCAACTATGGAAGAATATGCTCATACCTTTTTCTTGATTGGAGAATGATCTTCAAAAACTACCTTCAGGAATACCTTCTTCTTTGCCAAGTGCCAAGGGTTAGATAACAAGTGTTATACTTCACAAAATATAAGAATAGCTCAATTTCATGATACACCTTATATCTCCTTCTCAATAGCAATATTTGACAATAATATCTTCACAAAAATTTCCTTTTCAAAACACACCTTCAATTTCTCAATTTCACAAAATTGATATTCCAACTTAATTTCTATCTCCTAAGGTAAAATAATATTTACCTTAATAAAGCACCTATTTACCACTTAGGTAAATAAATTAATATCACCTTATAACTCCCTAACCTTAGCACAATTAATCAAATTCCACAAACACCCCTAAAACCTTAGCACAATGATCAAATATCACAAATATTCCCTTATGCCTCCTAAACCTTAGTATTATGCAAAAATCAAAATTAAATCATAAAAACCTTTGGTGAATCCCCCTTCCATGATTTTTGGAGTTTCGAACCTGCGCCTTCTCCCTCGATTGGCGCCTTAGCTACGGCTAGCTAGCCGTGTGAGCTAAGTGCTCCATGTGCTTAGCTTAAGCCCTAAGGTTGCTTAAGCCTTTTCTCCAAGGCTTTAAAGGCTTTGGCCTTCTTCCACGTCTAGCACCAAGCTAGACCATGAGCGCTACTCCCTCTGCCTTGTTCCTCGCTCGAACATGATGTGCTGCCTCGAACATGATGTGCTACCTTGCTTCTTCAATACCTCACTTCACAATTTTTGGAGGCTCCAAATTTTTGTTGTGTTCGAATTCAAATTTCTATTTCCTCCCTAAGGTTTGTCTTAGGGTTTAAATACCCTTCATTTGCTTTGCATACAACGTCGGTGGATGATTCGACTTGATGACGTCGGCTTGTATAAATTATAATTTATAATTAATTTAAATTCAAAATAATTTAAATATTATAAATTTAATTTATAAACTTTAGACTTTAATAAAAAATTAAAGCCCTCTTTGAGTTAATATCAAATTGTCATTTGCACTTCACTGGGTTGATGAAAAATAATTTTGCCACCTTGGTTTTAATAAAAACCTTAATTCTGCCATCACAATATTAGAGAACTATCATTATGGTTTTAATAAAAAACCTTTTAATGTGCCACCATGGTTTTAACAAAAACCCTTATAAAAACATATTTGGACAACTTTTCTCCATCTCTTTGCATTGCTTCCTGGTGTTAATGATGATGTACTCCATGGTATTTAATGATAGCTTCATGTGTTCACTTTGGCATCAATGACAACTTTTTACCTTGACATCAATGACAACTAAATGAGCTCAAAATGTCCAACAATCTCCCCCTTTGTCATTGATGGCAACCCAACTACTTTTTATCGAAAAATTTGACCTTTCCTTTGTTTTGCTCCCCCTAGGACAATGCTCCCCCTAGCTCAATGCTCTCTCCTCTTTTCACAAATACCAAATCTCTCCCCCTTACTCAAATCTCTCCCCCTTTGACATCAATGGCAAAGGGTCACCTTTGGGGCTCGGGGCTAAGAATGAGCCTCTTAGCTTAGCCCCTCCCCCACCTCCTCTTGAGGTGGTTAATTCTAGGGTGGGAGTATTTCTACTCCTAGAAAGCATTGTTCTTTACCTTTATCCTCTCTTCTTTTTATCTGATCCTTCTGATTCCTCTGACTATTTCTTTCAATATTCCTATCCATGTCCCTATTATATTCCTATTCCTATTCATATCCATGTTCCTGTTCTTGTTCCTGTTCATATCCATGTTCATGTTCCTATTCCGTTCATATCCATGTTCATGTTCCTATTCCAGTTCATATCCATGTTCCTATTCTTGTTCCTACTTGTTTTTGGAATATCTGCTCTACACCACTTTGTTGTGTGACCATCATTATTGCACTTATAACACTTAATGTTATTATTCCTTGGAGGTGCAAATGTCTTAGGATTTCTCCTAGTGAAGCCATACCTTCTTCTGTCATGAACCCTATAATTTATTGCCTTGTGACCAAACTGATTACATGAGTAGCAATACCCATGGAAAAGTTATTTGTTCCCATATTCCTGTCTTTCATATGTCCTGCACTATGAAGCCATGTGCCCAAACCTATGACATGAAAAACATCTTCCATTGAAGTTTCCTTGTCTTGACCTCATTGGTCTCTTAGTCTCTCTTGACCTATTCTGATTGTTGTTCCATCTGTATCTTCTTTGTGCATTGTTCCTGTTCTTGTTGAACTCTCTATTGTCCAACTCATCCTCAGATGTCTCACTCTCTTTTACATTGTCTTCTTCTGAAGTATCTTCTCCTCCAAAACTTGAGGTTGACTTTCCTTCCCATTTCTTTTGAACTTGTTCAAATCCAAGACCTGTTTTGCTTGATGTAGGCTTTTGTATCTTGATGAACTTATCCAAGTTCTTTGAGCTATTTTTGAACCCTTTTAGCTTGACTTTGGAGTCTTCTAAATCTTCTCTTAGTAGTGCCACTTCTTGTGCTAACTTTTCACATTCTAAGATCTTTGCTTCTAACTTATCCTTGAACCTTTTTGCCTTAGCCTTTGATTTTTCTAAATCCTCTATAAGCAATCTTCTCTCTTCATCACATTCTTGAAACTGAATTTCAAGTTTAGAGTGTTGCTTTCTTACCTTATTTACCATGTCAAGGGCATAAATAAGTTCTCCCTTGAGATCATATCCATCATTTTTTGAATATTCCTCTATTTGTTTACCTTTGTCCACATCTTTATTCTCTATTGGCTTGTCTTCTATAGGATCACCTTCTCCTTCTTCTAGTGCCATTAGAATATTCTCTTCTGGTCCTTCAAGTGTATCTTCATATTCATCATCACTGAAACTATAACCATCCCTTGTACAACTATCTTCAAGATGTCCAAAGTTACCACATCTAAAACACTTGAGAATTACTGGAGTCCTTTTCTTAACTTGTTCTTTTTCTTCAATCATAAAAAGAACTTCATCTCTATCATTGTCTGAAAAACTAGCATCACTATCACTTGAGTACTTACTTGCCTTATCCACATAGTAGCTCCTCTTTTATCTTTGAAAGAACTTATTTCCTTGTCTGCTTTGTCCATCCTTGCTTTTCTTTTGGTGCCTATATCTTTCTGATTCCCTGTTCCTGTGATCATATTTTTCTTCATCATTGTTATTCTTGGCTTCTTGACAATCAGTTGCATAATGACCATACCTTCCACAATTGAAACATTTAATAGATCTTGTATCTCTAGATTTTCTTGAATCCTTATTCCTTCTACCATAATTTGCTTCTTCATCACTGGATGACTCATCGCTTGATTCTGACTTCTTACCCTTTGTCTTCTTGATTGCTTTGAATGTTGCTTCCTTCTGGGGAATAGGATATTTTGTTCTTATCTCAAATGTTGTGAGCATACCAAGCAACATATCTCTTGTCAAAGTATCACCATCCATTGACACTTCTATAGCAGAAACCTTTTCACTGAATCTCTTTGGAAGAGTTCTTAAGACTTTATCACAAACATCTGATTCATCAATCTTCATCCCAAGTCCTTGCATAGCATTAACAACCTCATCAATTCAAAGTAGATAAGTACTAATGTTTTCCTCATCCTTCATTCTTAATTCTTCAAATTATCCTTTGAGATTTTGCATCTTTGCTTTCTTGACACTTTTATCTCCTTCATAAATATTTTGCAACTTATCCCACATTTCTTTTGCAGTTTGACAATGCATAACTTTCATAGACTCTGTTCTATGCAAACCTCTCAAAAGTGCATTCATTGCTTTTGAATTGTAATGTTGTAGGAGCTTACCTTCCTTATCTATAGGAGGATTAATCAAGGGATCGTATCCAATTTCAACTGCTTCCCAAATTTCATTTCCAAGAGCCATCAGGTAGATCTTCATTCTCAAACTCCAATATATATAGTCACTTCCATAAAATATTGGTGTTGAATTATCCGAGGACACATTCTTAGAATCCATTGTGTTCTTGTTAGCTTTTCCTTCAAGCTGTTAAACTCTTCTGAAGGAACCCGCTCTGATACCAATTGAAGAACACAAGCTTATACTTGAGAGGGGGGTGAACAATATAAGACCACTTTTTACTTTTCTTTCCCAATCAATATTATGTATGGAAAGATAGAAAATCAAAAGAGAAATAAAAAAGAAAAACCAAAAAAAAACCCAAATTTGGCCCCGGGGCTAAAAAAAAATATTTCACTAAAATTTTCTCAATCAATATCTTGGGAATCCTTTCCCTATTACAATGTTTATGGACCTCTATCCAAAGGAGACACCAATCCCCTAAATCAAGTTCATGGATCTCTATCCACAAGAGAACTCCTTCTCCTCTACTATAGCTGGTGATCCTCTAGAAGACTACTACCTCCACTACATTGGCTTGTGGATCTCTCTCCACTGAAGACTCTTGTCCCCACTTAGAAGACCTATCCTCACTACCCTGGCTGATGGATCTCTATCCACTGGAGACTACTATCCTCTCTTCTCTATCACCTCCAAAGCTCTATCTCAAATCTACACTAAACATAGTCCTTCGATCTAGCACAAATATACTCAATATCTATCTCTGGTCTAGCACAAACTTATCCTCAAATCTACACCAAAATATATCCTCAAATATACTCAACAAGTCCACAAACTTTTAACTCTCACAATCCACAAACTTCTCAATCTTCTCAACAATCCACACAGAACTTGCTAAATCCTCAACAATCCCATATTCAAAATCCACAAAACTTCAATATACTCAACAAGTCCACACAAAACTTGCTCAAATTTTCTCAACAAGTCCACATAGAACTTGCTCAAATATGCTCAACAAGTCCACACAGAACTTGCTCAAATCTGCTCAACAAGTCCACATAGAACTTGCTCCAATATGCTCAACAAGTCCACACTAGAACTTGCTCAAATATGCTCAACAAGTCCACACAGAACTTGCTCAAATATGCTCAACAAGTCCACACAAAACTTGCTCAAATATGCTCAACAAGTCCACACAGAACTTGTCCAATCTACTCAACAAGTCCACTCATAAACTAACAAGTCCACACAAACTTATAAGCTTCCACAAAATCTTACCCAAAACTATCCACAAGTCTCCTCAAAGACTTACCTCAAATCTGCTCAAATACTTTCAATCACTCTCTTAGAAACATAAGGAGAATTATTAGAGACTCAATATGCTTCAAATTCAACTCAATGCTCAATCACTTTCTCAACTCAATTCAGAATATAGAATAGTTTATTTTATGGAACTTGAACAATCACTTCACACATCCACTTGACTAGGCTCAACCAACTCTACTCAACCAATCACTCAATGAAATAATCCTTGCTCACAAACCCTAGTCCAAGCATATGATCACTCACTCAAAATATTTCCAACAATGCTCAACAAAAAATCTCACATAACAATGATACTCATGTTCTTTTCAAACCCTAGTTCAAGTTATTTGCTCAAAAACTCACTTCAACAACAATGCTTATAAAAAAACTCTCACATAACAATGATACTCATGTTCTTTTCAAACCCTAGTTCAAGTTCTTTACTCAACAACTCACTTCAACAAAAATGCTTATAAAACAACTCTCACATAACAATGATACTCATGTTCTTTTCAAACCCTAGTTCAAGTTCTTCACTCAATCAATGGCTTCAACAACAATGCTTATCAAACAAGGTTTTAACAACACTTCTTTATTCTAGAAAACCTTGAAGCATTCACTCAACACACTCAATAGGAAACCCTAATCAAGTCCTTTTCACTCCAAACTTATTTTCCAGAAAACCAATCAATCAATTCAACTATGGAAGAATATGCTCATACCTTTTTCTTGATTGGAGAATGATCTTCAAAAACTACCTTCAGGAATACCTTCTTCTTTGCCAAGTGCCAAGGGTTAGATAACAAGTGTTATACTTCACAAAATACAAGAATAGCTCAATTTCATGATACACCTTATATCTCCTTCTCAATAGCAATATTTGACAATAATATCTTCATAGAAATTTCCTTTTCAAAACACACCTTCAATTTCTCAATTTCACAAAATTGATATTCCAACTTAATTTCTATCTCCTAAGGTAAAATAATATTTACCTTAATAAAGCACCTATTTACCACTTAGGTAAATAAATTAATATCACCTTATAACTCCCTAACCTTAGCACAATTAATCAAATTCCACAAACACCCCTAAAACCTTAGCACAATGATCAAATATCACAAATATTCCCTTATGCCTCCTAAACCTTAGTATTATGCAAAAATCAAAATTAAATCATAAAAACCTTTGGTGAATCCCCCTTTCATGTTTTTTGGAGTTTCGAACCTACGCCTTCTCCCTTGATTGGCGCCTTAGCTGCGGCTAGCTAGCCATGTGAGCTAAGCGCTCCACGTGCTTAGCTTAAGCCCTAAGGTTGCTTAAGCCTTTTCTCAAAGGCTTCAAAGCCTTTGGCCTTCTCCTACATCTAGCACCAAGCTAGACCACGAGCGCTACTCCCTCTGCCTTGTTCCTCGCTCGAACATGATGCGCTACCTCAAACACGATGCACTACCTTGAACACGATGCACTTCTTCAATACCTCACTTCACAATTTTTGGAGGCTCCAAATTTTCACTGTGTTCAAATTCAAATTTCCATTTTTCTCCCTAAGGTTTGTCTTAGGGTTTAAATACCCTTCATTTGCTTTGCATACAACGTCGGCGGATGATTTGACTTGATGATGTCGACTTGTATAAATTATAATTTATAATTAATTTAAATTCAAAAGAATTTAAATATTATAAATTTAATTTATAAACTTTAGACTTTAATAAAAAATTAAAGCCCTCTTTGAGTTAATATCAAATTGTCATTTGCACTTCACTGGGTTGATGAAAAATAATTTTGCCACCTTGGTTTTAATAAAAACCTTAATTCTGCCATCACAATATTAGAGAACTATCATTATGGTTTTAATAAAAAACCTTTTAATGTGCCACCATGGTTTTAACAAAAACCCTTATAAAAACATATTTGGACAACTTTTCTCCATCTCTTTGCATTGCTTCCTGGTGTTAATGATGATGTACTCCATGGTATTAATGATAGCTTCATGTGTTCACTTTGGCATCAATGACAACTTTTTACCTTGACATCAATGACAACTAAATGAGCTCAAAATGTCCAATAGATAGAAACCTTGTAGAGAGAAAAATTCAAATACATGCATATATTTCATCATAATTTCGTAAAAAATTAATTCGTACATAGAAATTCTTTAAAATTTTACCAATTCATATAACATTTCACTCTAAAAAAAAAAATTTTGTTACATTTATCATATTTCATTCTTGAAAATTTTAAAAATTCCTTTGCAAATTCTTCAAAATTTTAAACTTTGAGACTTACTATCGGCTTCTATGCCATAGATGTCTTCAATTTTCCTGCCATAGTCCCTATCAAAACTACCATCGCTCAATTCTACACTTTATGCAACACCTTCAGGTGTGATTACAGTTGAATTTCATAGAGTTTATCGCATGTCAATCACGATTATAAAGCCGAAATGCTAAGATTTTACCTAATTGTGTTATAGAGAAGATAAATTTCATTTTCGCATGAAATTATGTTTTTTTCTATATCTTCCAGTGCATTATGATAAAAAAGGACATGACCATCAATCATGATTTTGACTAATGATCTCTAAGCTCAATTTGTGACATCTTTACTAATTTTCTCCATATGGTGTGGTTATCGATATTTAAACCTTTAAGGTGGTTGCCTCCCTTGGAAATGGGCATCACTTACCACCATGATATGTTAACATTTTACCACCTTTCCATGATGTGTGAGATCCTTACTTGATCCTTCTACTCCAGTTGTGATACACGAGTGAGATAATCTTTGTTGAAAAAAACCTAAAGGGTGAATTTGTATTCTAGTTATGGTGTTTCCATGTAAGGCCCACGATTTTCCAAACAATATTTTATGAGTCAAATAAATAATAAAAATAATTTTTATATTTTAAAATTGCATCGAAAGCCTTACTTTATAGCCCATGCCATGGTATAATTCACGAGTATGAAGTGTGTGTAGACATTAATATTGATTTCCCAGCCCTAGACATGTCTTTCATTTTTTAAACATGAATGTCGCATGTGAAAGTTGAGATGTTTGTGATTTGTCCAACAATTGGTTCAAGGATGCTTGAGTATCCCTTTGTTTGACATCCTTTAGCTTTTGATTATGCTTGATTTTGTTGCGCATGCAATGATAGGTCAAAACTTCCTTAAAAGGTGTGCGCTCAAGCTTATGATACGAATGTCTTACCATTATCTCAGGGCAGTGAGTATGAACACCCATGTTGTATGTGAAATATGATGTGCATGGTGTTTATGAGAAGCCCATTTATCCATTTATCACCTAGGAATGCCCACATGATTCATCATATTCATAACCCTCGGATAACCTTTAAGAAAAATAGAGGGATTTACTTTGAATTTTGCACCACCCGTGACAATAATCCATGACTTCTAGATTATACCCTTCAATGATTTTCTAGTCGTGACCACAATGTCAAATCGTGACTACGAAGGAAAGTGACAAACATCCATGGTTTTTCATCAATTTCAATGTCTATGAAATCCACACCAAGCTTCATGGGGTATGTAATTTGTATGTTGATGCAAAATTTATTTTTAATTCTTTCACATGAAAAAGCTTTGATGATAAGAATCAAAGATGACCATCCCATAGAGCCTTGTTACATAGGACACGTGGCTTCAGTCATGGCACAAATTCACTATAATCATAGACTTAGAAAAAAATTAAGTGATGATGCACCTATAAAATCCACTACAAAAACACACTATAGAAACAATCTATAGAAAGTAACTAAAAAAATTAACTACAAAAATAATCTATAGAAACATATTTATAGGAATGTTTTAACTACTTCCATTTTCTCTCTTTTTTTCCCCTCCCCAAAATATATTATAGAAATTATCATACTAACCCTATTCTTCTCCCCCAAACTAAATTTTTGGTTATATAGCCAAAACAAGATAAGGAGAGAATTTTGTATTTTATTTATAGAGGTTTATATTACAAAAAATCTTAATTATAATAAAATATGCATATTTTTATTATTATATTTTTTATTTATTTAGGAGTATGGGGGTGTTTTATTTATATATCAACTACTTATTTAAGCTAAGCCAATTAAACAAGATTGTAGGATAATAAATCTCCTTAGAATGAGACTGTTTGTTTCCAATAACAAAGATGTCCTGCAAAAACATTGATGTCTTCCTTGACCTTTAATAAAATATTTCATGGCCTAGTAACAAATATTTCTAATATCCTAGAGAGATCAATTTATTTGTTCTATTTCCTTTGGCATCATTGAGGAGCTCTTTGTGAGAGAAAAAATAATAATGAGCTTAAGCCAATATCAATCAACAATACTTTGGTTTACAAAAATAGGTCTCATCAATGGTTGGACACACTCAAAACCTATTTTGGAAGAGGAAAGTAAGATAGTCATTCAGGTATCATCTATGTTTAATCATTTTATTGCCATTTTTCACTTTAAATACATACATATGTATTCATTTGTTTAATTTTTTAGAGGTGCAGAGCTTTGGGGAATTAGATTTCTAACCACTCTATCAAAGTCCTGATGGGAATTGTTACCCTATCCTCACCACTCTACCCATTTAAGTAATAAGAGTTAAGGCTTTGGGGATTCGGGTTGCATAACCATCTAGATGAAAATATATGCTATTCTTACTACCCTCTCTTTTATTTGGAGAAGAAATTAGAAATTTGGGGATTCGGACCGCATAACCATATGGATGGAAATGTAGTCCTATCCTTATTATTATTATTCTTCATTTTATTATTTGTGGGCTATAAGAAACAAGGTCTTTTACTACCTTGCTTTATTAATTAGTGATACCATGACTATATGACCTGTCTTCTATAATGTAAGAATATGTCTTCACAAACTAAAGTTGACTTCTTCCTTAAAAACTGAGTGTGACTAAAAAGTGATGAATAATAAGATGAATGAAAATATTGTATATTAGAAATCCATCATGAAATAAAGAAAGTATATTTAAATAACATAGAATGATATTATAGTTTATTTTTAAAAAATATTATTGTTCCATGATAATATTATTTCATTGGTCAAGTAGTGTAAATATTTCTACCATCCATCTTATTTACTGGTACTTATACATCTAACCAATAGGATTGATTAGACTACATTCCTTTTAATGGCTGCACTTATTTTCTCAATATATACTAGATTATAGAGCAACAATTTATTTATTAAATAGTATTTTTTTTCTTAAGATAGAAAAGAGAAGTTCTTATTTAATAGTAGTTGATTGCATTTCAAAAATGTACTGCAAATCAACTTGTTGCTTAAGGTGGTTTTTGAATTTTGTTTTAGATAATGGCTTCATATAGAGCTTAAGCCTATGTCCATTAACTAATAATTTTTGTGTTGAATCATCAATGGGCTTAAGTTATAATACACCATTCTCAAATATTTCTTCAATCTCATAGGGTCCAAGCCATTGTGTCCTTAGCTTTCCATAAAAATCTTGGAAGCGATCAAAGCAAGAAAAAAGAAAAGTTTTACAAGATCTATCTCAGAGCAAGGATAAAGAAAAGGTTTGCAAGGTTTAAAGGCAAACCAAATATTTAAAATATTTATTAATTTGCAAATCCAAGGTTCAAATATTTAAAAGGAGTCCCAAAGGTTTAAAGTTTCATAAAAGGAGAGAAGCCCAATGTTCAAAAGGAAATATTTTAATATTTTTAAAATATTTTAATATACAACATATTTCATTGGTTCCAATGATTATGAAGCAAGGTTCAAATATATATATATATATATATATATATATATATATATATAAATATATATATATATATATATATATATATATATATATATATATATATATATATATAATATTTCTCTCATGGAGCATCAACATCATTCAAAGAAGGAGGTAAAATTTTATAAATATCTTATCAAATTCATTTGGATGCTAATGTTTTGGAGATGCAAAAATTTTATGTGATGCCAATGTTTTGATGATGCAAAAAATTATTGTGATGTCCATGCTTTCACTGTGAAATTATTTTCTCTCGTGCGCTAGTTTCTACGAAGTTCATTGAGAAGAGAGGACACATTTTTTAGGACAATGATTTATGAACAAGAGGAAGTGCCACTATTTTGAATGCTAATTAGGTGGCTGGTCCAGATGGATGCCTAGATGGAGCTAAGGTGCTATTGAACCAGAGTGCACAGGGTTGAATCTCGTAAAGTTATTTTTTGCTGGGCAAAATACATGGTTTGTTTGGCAGGCACAATGAAGAGGGTTTTTATTGGGCACACACACTATATATCTCACTTGCTAGGGTAGCACAACTAGTAGTCTAGACGTGGTTAGGATGTTGTGTGGGCAGAGGTTGTAATTTTGATTTCCGTGCGGTTTGCAGGCATGTGATGTTGAGGTTCATGCTAAAAATTTTAAAATATATTTTGCTAGCCTATGTTGTGAGGTATGCACCAAATTTTTGAATAATTAATGCTTTAGTGAGAAAAATATTTCACTGGTTATTTGATATTGTGAAAGGGAGAGTTTATTTTAATTAAGTAGTGAAGGAATAACGTGTATAAAAAAATAATTTTTATTGTAATGTGTGTATAAATTTAATTCTTAGAGGGAAATTTGTGTATGGTTTAAAAAGAAATATATCTTGTATTTTGAAAGGGGAAATAAAGTTTCTTAGGGCTTTATTGAAGTTATAATTTTTGCTTGCTTAAGAAAGGAGAAATAAGGTGTAATTCAAGTCTATTGAAATTTGTATTTTGGCACACCTTAGAAAAGAGAAGTTTGAGGTTTTTACTCTTAAAATTCAAAGATTTATCTTTTCAAAACTAAAGAGAAATTATAGAGTATCTTTGAGCACATATTTGAGGAAAGGTTTTTGTGATTGTTTTGAAAAGAAGATAACCTCTTGAAGTGGCAAAAAGGAAATTATTATGAAATAGGTTTTGAGGGCACATCTTCTTATTATACCCCTTTCTTCATACCCCTTACTTAATATCCCTCACTTCATACCCTTAACTTCATACCCCTAACTAATTAAATACTTAAAAAAAACACTTATTTAATCAATTAATGTCTCATACCCCTAAATTCATACCCCTAACTAATTGAATACTTACAAAAACCACTTATTTAACTAAAACCTAAACCCTAAAGTTAGGGGTATAAGACATTAATTGATTAAAGAAGTGGTTTTTGTAAGTATTCAATTAGTTAGGGGTATGAAGTGAGGGGTATGAAGTTAGGGGTATGAGACATTAATTGATTAAAGAATTGGTTTTTGTAAGTATTCAATTAGTGAGGGGTATGAAGAAAGGGGTATGAAGTTAGGGGTATGAAGTGAGGGGTATGAAGAAATATTGATTTTTTTTTTCTTTCAAAAAAATGTTGTTTTTTTTGGATTGTCTAAAGTTAAAAAAAAAATGATTTTCTAACATTTTGATTTTTTTGTTTTCTTTTTCTAAGGTTAAAAATTAAAATTAAAATTGAAATTTTAAAGGTCCTAAAAAAAAAAAATAAAGTTAAAATTAAAAATTTAAAGTTCCTATTTTTTTTAAGTTTACAATTAAAAAAATAAATATAAAAAAAAACACTTCTTTAATCAATTAAGGTCTCATACCCCTAACTTCATACCCATCTCTTCATACCCCTAACTTTAATCAACTAAGGTCTCATACCTCTAACTCCATACCCCTCACTTCACACCCCTATCTTTATACCCCTCACTTCATACCCTTTTCTTCATACACCTTTCTTCATACCCCTTTCTTCATACCCTCTAACTTCATAACCATAACTTCATACCCCTTTATTCATACCCCTTTCTTCATACCCCTCACTAAATACCCCTCACTTCTACCCCTATGTAATTGAATACTTTAAAAAACCACTTATTTTATCAATTAATGTCTCATATCCCTTTCTTCATACCCCTCACTCCATACATCTTTCTTCATACCCCTCACTTAATACCCCTTTATTCATACCCCTAACTAATTGAATAATTATAAAAACTACTTTAATCAATTAAGGTCTCATACCCCTCACTTCATACCCCTAACTTCATATCCCTAACTAATTAAATACTTACAAAAACACTTATTTAATCAATTAATGTCTCATAACCCTAACTTCATACCCCTCACTTCACACCCCTTTCTTCATACCCTTCACTTCATACCCCTAACTTCATACCCCTTTCTTCATATCCCTAAATTCATACCCTTAACTTCATAACCATTTATTCATACCCCTTTATTCATACCCCTTTCCCCATACACCTAACATTAATCGATTAAGGCCTCATACCCCTAATTCATACCCCTCACTTCACACCCCTTTCTTCATACCCCTCACTTCATACCCCTTTCTTCATATCCCTTTCTTCATATCCCTAATTTCATACCCATAACTTCATACCTCTAATTTCATACCCCTAAATTCATACTCCTAACTTCATACCCCTTTATTCAAACCCCTTTTTCCATACCCTTTTCTTCATACCCCTAAATAAATATCCCTCACTTCAAATCCCTAAGTTATTGAATACTTACAAAAACCACTTTTTTAATCAGTTAATGTCTCATATCCCTTTATTTATACCCCTTTCTTCATATCCCTCACTTCATACCCATTTTTTCATACCCCTAACTAATTGAATACTTACAAAAATCACCTTTTTAATAAATTAATGTCTCATACCCCTTAGTTAATACCCCTAACTTCATTCACTTCATACCCCTAGCTTCATACCCCTTACTTCATACCCTTAACTTCATACCCCTAACTAATTAAATACTTACAAAAACCACTTATTTAATTAATTAATGTCTCATACCCCTAACTTCATACCCTTAACTAATTGAATACTTACAAAAATCACTTCTTTAACTAAATCCTAAACCCTAAAGTTAGGGCTATGAGATATTAATTGATTAAATAAGTGGTTTTTGTAAGTATTCAATTAGTTAGGGGTATGATGAGGGGTATGAAGTTAGGGGTATGAGACATTAATTGATTAAATAATTGGTTTTTGTAAGTATTCAATTAGTGATGGGTATGAAGAAAGGGGTATGAAGAAAGGGGTATGAAGTTAGGGGTGTGAATAAAGGGGTATGAAGTTAGGGGTGTGAAGTGAGGGGTGTGAAGAAACATTGATTTTTTTTGGATTTTATAAAGTTTTTCAAAAAATATATATTTTCTAACATTATGGTGTTTTTGTTTTTTCTAAGGTTAAAAATTAAAAATTTAAAGTTCCTAAGAAAAAAAGAAATAAAAAATTAAAGTTAACTTTTAAAATTTTAAAATTCCTATTTTTTATACAATTAAAAAAATAAAATTAAAAAAAGACCACTTATTTAATCAATTAAGGTCTCATACCCCTATTTTCATACCCCTCACTTCATACCGCTCAATTCATACCCCTCACTTCATACCCCTAACTTCATACCCGTAACTTCATACCCCTCATTTCATACCCCTCTCTTTATACCCCTAACTTTAGTTAGTTAAGGTCTTATACCCCTCACTTCATACCCCTTTATTCATACCTTCAATTCATACCCCCTAACTTCATACCCCTTTCTTAATACCCCTAAATTCATACCCCTTTATTCATATCCCTATATTCATACCTCTTTATTCATACCCCTTTCTTCATACCCCTCACTAAATACCCCTCACTTCATACCCCTGAGTATTGAATACTTATAAAATCTACTTCTTTAATTAATTAATGTCTCATATCCCTTTCTTCATACCCCTCACTTCATAACCATTTCTTCATACCCCTTTCTTCATACCCCTAACTAATTGAATACTTGAAAAAACCACTTCTTTAATTAATTAAGGTCTCATAGCCATCAATTCATACCCCTAACCTTATTCACTTCATATCCCTTTATTCATACCCCTAACTTCATACCCCTAACCAATTAAATACTTACAAAAACCACTTCTTCAATCAATTAATGTCTCATATCCCTAACTAATTGAATACTTAAAAAAACCACTTCTTTAACTAAACCCTAAACCCTAAACCCTAAACCCTAAAGTTAGGGTTATGAGACATTAATTGATTAAAGAAGTGGTTTTTGTAAGTATTCAATTAGTTAGGGGTATGAAGTGGGGTATGAAGTGAGGGGTATGAAGTTAGAGGTATGAAGTTAGGGGTGTGAAGTATTCAATTAATGAGGGGTATGAAGTTAGAGGTTATGATACATTAATTGATTAAAGAATTGGTTTTTGTAAGTATTCAATTAATGAGGGGTATGAAGTGAGGTGTATGAAGTTAGGGGTATGAAGAAAGGGGTATGAAATTAGGGGTGTGAAGTGAGGGGTATGAAGAAACATTGATTTTTTTGGATTTTCTAAAGTTTTTTATTTTTATTTTATTTTATAACGTTTTATTTTTTTGTTTTTTGTTTTCTAAGGTTAAATAATTAAAATTTTAAAGTACCTAAAAATGAAAGAAAAAAAATTAAAGTTAAAATTAAAATTTAAAGTTCCTCTTTTTTTTTTAAGCTTACAATTAAAAAAATAAAAAATAAAAAAAGTGTGAAGTGAGGGGTATGAAGAAACATTTGATTTTTTTTTTATTTTCTAAAGTTTTTGAAAACAATTTTATTTTCTAACGTTTTGATTTTTTTTGTTTTTTTTCTAAGGTTGAAGAATTAAAATTAAAATTAAAATTTTAAAGTACCTGATGGCTCCAGTGCCAGGTTCCTTGGGATTGTCTAATCTCACTTTTCCATTTCCTTGTCCCCCTCCTTGGGCTACTCTCTAGCCTAGTTCTCGGGATTCTTGGGTTTCTCAGGTTTCCCATTTTTTATTGGATTGTTTCACTGCAAGGAGTGTGTTGTGGTTTTTGTCCCTGAGTACCCTAGTTTGGTGGGTTTTCGGCTAGCTTGGGGGGATTCTGGAAGAGATTTTGGATCTGATTTCTTATCCATTGCTCGGGATTCTCATTTGCAATCTTTTTTGACTTTAGGGGGGTCTAGAATTCATTCTTACAAATGAATTTCCTTCTCTGTCATTCCAGGAACTCTCTGCCTTCGGGATCTCCTTGTAGATCCAGTGGTTACTTGTTTTTTGGATGGATCCTTGGTTTCTTCCCGTAGTCTATCCTTTTGGTCTTGGAGGGGACCCTGAGCTTCTTTGTGCAGTTGTGGCTTTCCCTGGATACATCCTTTTGCAAGAAAGGGTGGGACTGGTAGATTTTTTGTTGGTTGTTTATGTGGTATGTTTCTTTGCAGGTTTAAAGGTCTTGGGATGGGACCTCATGATTCATCTACTACAAAGGCACTACCATGTTTTTCAACCTAGGCAAGAAATCCTCTCCA
Organism: Wollemia nobilis; assembly: GCA_028583015.1. Classification (NCBI taxonomy): domain Eukaryota; kingdom Viridiplantae; phylum Streptophyta; class Pinopsida; order Araucariales; family Araucariaceae; genus Wollemia; species Wollemia nobilis. The sequence continues at coordinate 8,078,661 of JAQPPZ010000772.1, forward strand.
GTCACGGGTGCTCATGTGACAGTTTTCCTATTTCTCCTTTGCAGTTGCATTCCCAGTCTGGTTACAGGGGAGATCCAGTGGTCTTGGGGATCTCCCATTTCTGTTGTTCTATTTCTAGACCTTGTCCCAACCTGGCTACCTCGTACTATTTTTGGTAGGATACTAGTGTTACAATTTTTTAAATCCATTTTCTACTATTTTTCCTGTTGGGTGGGATTTTTCAAATCCATTTTTTTGCTGGTTTTTTGGGCAAGATTTTCTAAACCTGCTGGTTTTCCCATTGGGCAGGATTTTTCAAATTTGTTTTTTGTTGGTTTTCCTACTGGGCGGGATTCTCCAAAACTACTTGTTTTTATACTGGATGGGGTTTTTCAAATTTATTTTTTTTGTTGGTTTTCCTGTTGGGCGAGATTTTCCAAACCTACTAGTTTTACCGCTGGGTGGGATTTTCAATTTGGTGATTTTTGGCTGCTTCTTGTTCGGTGGGATTTTAAAATTTGTCATCCTACATGTTTTCCCACTAGGTGGGATTTTTCAAAATTGGTGGTTTCTCATTGGATGAGATTTTCAGATTTACCTGTTCCTGCTGGGCGGGTTTTTCCAAATTGTTTGTTTCCCACTAGGCATGGTTTTTTAAATTGATTGTTTTTTACCTTTGATTTGGTCATTTGACATGTTGTAAAAAAAATTTGGGGTCCTTTCAAAACCCACTTTTAATATAATTTTAACCTACCAAAAAAAAAAAAAATTAAAGTACCTAAGAAAAAAAATTAAAGTTAAAATTAAAATTTAAAGTTCCTATTTTTTCTTCTAAAGTTTAGAATTATTAAAAATTAAAATAAAAAACCACTTATTTAATCAATTAAGGTATCATAACGCTAAATTCACACCCCTCACTTCATACCCCTGACTTTATATCCCTCACTTCATACCCCTCAATTCATACCCTAGGGTTATGCATAAGGGGTAAGACTCGAAAGGTACTTGTAAAAAATGATGAATCTATTGTGAAAAATTGACAAATCCTAGCCAACTACATGTAGGATGGCATGGTGAATGACATTAAATTTAAAAAAAATGACAAAAAATAGTGAATTTTAAAGTTATGATCGAACCAGGTAAAAAAGGAGTTTCAACGATGATGGCCAGGTTACAAATCATGATCCGGTCTTGGATTGGATGCAAAATATAATTTGATCTTAGACTGGATGCATAATATGATCTGAACTTGGATTGGATGCATAATATGATCTAGTCTCGAATTGAATGCATAATATGATTTGGTCACCGATTGGTGCATAATATAATCCGATCTCGGATCGAATGCAAAATTTGGTTCAGTATCAGATCGTATAATATTATGCAACCGATCTTAGACCGGGTGCATAATATGATTCTATCATCGACCGAATGTAGAATAGGATTCAATCCAACATCGAATGCATAATGTGATCCAATATGAGACCAAATGCATACTATGGTCTGAAATTATACCGGATGCAGAATTTGGTCCGATATTGGACCTGATGTATAATATGATTTGACCTTGGATCGGGTGCACAATATGATCTAATCATCGATTATATGTAGAATAGGATCCGATCCAACATTGAATACATAATGTGATCCGATTTGATATTGAATGTATAATATGGTCCGACATTGTACCAAATGCAAAATCTGATCTAGTATCAGGCCTGATGCAATTTTTTATTCAACATCAGATCAAACATAGAATAAGGTCAGGTTCCAAGGCCTCATATAGAATATGGTCATGATGCAAATAAATATTTGGTTGCCATGTGTCACACATTCATTTAGCAACATTCCATGTCCAATATAATGTTGCCACATGTGAACCCTGTTTCTTCAATCTATAAAAGGGCATCAGCTAACAATTTTTCCATTTTATTTATGTGACTACACCAGCCATAGATAAAATTTCCAATCAAATTTTTGATTTCCAATCATATTTATTTGGCTTCCAACTTCTTACAATGGCCACCCCTTTCATCCTTGCATCAAAATTCAAGAATATTTCTTGCTCTATGATTTCAAATTTAATGACAACCCTAGGTATGGAATTTACATGGCTCCATAACGTAGGTTTGATAATCTTGGTTTTAATACCACAATTAAAAATAGATAAAGTCCTACTGCAACATATCATAGCCAACTATGACCATGATAAGGCTATATTAAAAATCAAAGAACAAAATAGAAATTTGCTTTTCATCATTACTCCTGCAAATATTAATAGATTAATAGGTCTTCCTTTCATTGATTTTTCTGAAGTGTTGATGACGTTGCAGTTATCTCTAGATAAAAAAACACACCTCGAAACCAAGTATGATCTGTCATTAGAAGATTTTGTAGGTATAATTCTTGTTAATTATATTCTATTAATGTTCAAAGTTTCAAATTTATAAATTATCATCTAATTTTATTTGTGCAACTTCTGCCACCAAGTCAAAAAGAGGGTTAACAATCAATGATGTTAACTATCTAAATATGAAGGTCATTATCAAGTTCTTCCAGGCCAGACTAATTTTTATGGGAAGGCAAAAAATTCTATTTTGGGCACTAGCTTATATTGTTCAATTTGAGAACAATCAAAGGTTTGATTGGTGCATGCATATTTTAGATTATATCAAGACCGAGTTACACACTGTACAAATGACAACCAACAAGACACATACCATTATAGGTACTATTAATTTCCTTTTAGCACTCTATTATGATAATTTTCATAATTTACAAACTACTCCTTTACCAACTGTAGTGCATGCAACACTATAGGCTATTATAATGTCAATAGAGAAATTGAAGGTAATAACTACATCTTTGACCTTGACATACTATTTTATATTTTATTACATTTTATTTTTTTTAATTTTCTTTTCATCTATATGTAGGGTAGGGAAACCATTACAAAGATTAAATAGGATGTTGTTAATAGGGATCACAAGCCAAAACAAATTGGTGATTTGAAGATACAATATAAGAAGCAACACCATTGTAGAGGTCGTATAAACGTTCTAAGCAAGCCACTACTCCTAGGGGTTCTCGTACACTTAGGTATGCACAAAATGTGCAAGTTAAATCTAGTGTGGCCAAACCCTCCCCCATCAAAATCCAAATTCAACACATTTCATTGTCTTCAGGTAAATCTATGTGTAGTTAATTTAAATTAAGAACTTGTTCTATTTTATTTTTTTTAATTGTAACAAAATATTTTTGACTATTTTTAGTTGATTCTAAAAATCAATGACAAGTACAAACACCACAAGTGAGAGGCCATATACCACAACCACCTCCATCATAGCCACAATTTTCATCACACCCACCGCTTGCACCATAGCCACTACTTCCACCACATCAGCGATAGACACAACCTATGCTAATACGATGGCAAAACCGTGTTGGAAAAAAAATATTTTCACAGATATCATAAGGGGACCACAAATTTTTGGGCATGGGTTATCACACTCAAAGAGATCATACATGCTAGCACCAAGTTCTGGGTATGGTTGATCATATTTTATATTTAACATAAATTCACAAGCACCAGAAGTCTTAATCAAGGGATTGGATAATATTCAACTCGATGATGATTTTCTTTTGTAGGGAAACATTGTAGGCTTCAAGGCAATAGTTGTGCTTTATGAACCATAGTGTCAAGTAGAACAAGGAGAATACCATTCTTCTATAGCTGAGTGGACATCATTATCATCAACTCAAGGAGACAACCCTCATCCTCAGGATCCTTAAACCGAGGATGATATTGTAAATTTTAATGAAAATGTTTTAAGGACTAAAAATATTGAAGCAACCATTAATATGGTTGTTCTTAGAGATTTTTAGGAGATGAAGGAATGGGAATATCAAATAAAAATTATGCAAAAATAGATTATCTTTATTATTTGGTTTACTATGAACCAAGAAAGCTTGATGGACTGCTACAACAAGCCACATCAGGATCAATAAAGTCTAATTTTATTTATGATGATGATGTTTTAAATGTTATTGTTGGTAGATTAGAGAACATTAATGCTAAATCCCAAAAATTTTATAACCATCGGGCTTTTGATAAGGATAAAGTTGTAGTTGCTGAGGCTACAAGGGAAATAGCTGAGGTAAGAAAAGTTTTTTATGTTTCAATTTTTTATTGCAGTTAAATTTTTATATTTCTTAAAAATATGTAATAATTTCAATATAACCCTTTTAAATTATGTTTTCAATTTGTTTTTGCAGTCAAATTTTGAAAACTTAAAAACACAGGTTAAGAGCATGGAGTCAATATTAATAGGGTGAAGACATTTTTACATAATGCAATGGAAATAAAAAATATAATGCAAGAAAAAATATAAAAAAAATAATCATTTAAAAAATACATAGGGATAGGCTCAAAGAAGATCCAAAAAAAATACTTGAAAAACAAAAAAATACTTCCAACAATACTCGAAGATCCAAACAAAGAAGCAACATTGGTGACAAGTATTGTGAAAGTACGTGAAAACCTAGTCAGATCTAGAGCACTACCAAAAGAGAGTGTCACAAAAGTAGATAAAGGAAAATAAACAACAACTCCAATCGATAGTGAAGCATAAAAGCCCCAATCAAATGTTTGACAATGTAATATGCTATCAAGTTGACTGTAGTCAACAATTTTGTATGGTGTAATATATTTCTATTCGAACTAGTGAAAATGACATTGTCTCATTTTGTATTTTCCAATTGGTTACACGAGTTTTTATGAGGGGTACCAACCCTCTCGTACCAAGTGGGTTTTGAACTTAGATCCCTTGAATGAAAACCCAAGAGCTTTACCACTACGATAAGTTTACATCTATCTCATTTTGTGTTTTTCATCATTCAAATTTTGTTTGCATTTATAAATTTGTGTTGCTATTTTAGTTTATTTCTGGATAATATTTTTCAGTATGTTCATCTCAAAAAAAAAAATCATCATAGATAAAATTATATAGCTTTATGCAAACCAAGCATCTATTAATATCTCGTGAACTAAAATAGATCCTAAATTTATTATTGTTTAACATACATACATCAAAAATAATATACCAATAACAATATTTAAAACATGAAACATAAAGATTTATCAATGAAAAGAGTTGAGACAGTAAGACATAAACATACAATTTTAAAAACCACAATAAGATATAAGACATGTAATTTTTAAAACAACAATTCTTTGAGATCTTATAAATCTGGAACAATATTGTGAAATCTGGTATCAAATCAATTCATGTTTATCAATGTTAATGAAATCATGGAATAATTATCATTAAGGTAGCTAAAACATATCAACTTGTCTAGAATCATTATTAAGCATAGCAAAAATCTATGTCTCCACCATCTGATCACTGAAAGCATCATCATCATCCTTATCGATCGTATTTGTGGTACCCTTTCTATCTACAAGGGAACTCTAGTATGCCAAAGATTTGTCATACATAAATTTATCCAACTGATATGATGACATATAAATTCTTAAACAATTTTCTAAATTTTTTTCGAGTTTGTTGCAGAGCTTAGATTTAACAAAAGATAGTACATTGAAAACTCTTTCATCTTTGACAGACCCCAAAATCATTATTTTATATAATTTATATAAACAAAAGTATTCACTTATTGTATCTTGTAAGACAATACTTGGATACAATTTTTGCCACAAACATGCAGTGGAACAAATCTCATGGACACCTATCATAAGTGATGTTTACCCAACATTGTTCTTCTAAAATGTGATTATTGTTGTTTCAAAAGATCACTATTGAGTATACCTCTGATTTCAACACCATTGACTTCCATACTCTTACTAAAATGGTTATTGAGGTTACCCATATATTTAATAAATATCTCATTTGTAGAATTATATTTAGTACAAGGATCCCAAAACATGGGGTTAACCACACCCATGGTCTCGAGAAACTCATCTCACTGAAATCATTCTCTTATCTCACCTGTCAAATATTTTGCTATTTTTGACAAATTACACTTAGTTTTCTATACAATAACATGAAATCTATTGTATGTTATAGAAACTTCTTTAAAATCATCCACAACTATACTTGATTTCCTTTCAAAACAATAAAGTGCTATCATATTTCCATGAATATTAATACAAAGATGATAATTGATGTCAAATTTAAAAAATATTTCTGGATTGTTCTCGTTTATCAATGTATTCCAACTATCAAACAAAGGTTTTGTAAAATCTACTTTAAACACATATAATGTATCAATAAACACACATATTTGTTTTATCATTCTCATGAAATCAATGATATAGATGGATCTCTCTTGTATAAGTTTAATTAATCTATTCATTTCTTGTAACATTGGAAGAATACCACATAAGGTCAAAAGTGTTTTCAAGTCAGTCAAATGGAACAATATATCTTTTACCTTATCAACTCTCCTGCAAATTGCATACATAAACCTCGTCAATGATTGATATTTTGTAAAAAATCTCTATGCAGGTTGATACAATGAAATCCATCTTGTATCCACATATTTTAACATTTTTTTTCTTCCATAACTCCTAGTGCAAACTATTGAAACTCTACAAATCTTTTTGGGCTCACAATTTTCATGAAGGTCTTCCACTCTAGCAAAATTTACAAATGTGCTCACTATTTTATATGCAAGATTCACTCTATGAGCCATACAATGAATTGGAATCATATATGGGGCAATTATGGTTTGGATTCAAACACAAAGACCAAACCTATGCCCTTGCATAATAGCAAAACCATTAGCTCCAACGCAAATTAACTTTGTTGCTATGTCTATATAATTCATTCTTGCAATATTCTTTAAACTATTGACAACAAAATTATAAATATTTTTTGCATTTGAACTTTCCAACATCTTATGTATTCCTAACAAAATTGGCCTCCTTAAATGATTTTGAAATGTGTACACATGCATGCAAATCCAAGATGTTTTTTCCATAGTCATTACCTCATCAATAGAAAATGAAATTAATTTGGCATGTTTTACTTGCTTCCTTAGGTCTTCTTTCTCAACTAAAGATAAACATTTTACCATTTCCCAACCACTTTGATCTGACCAATGGAAATTAGGAAGGTTTTGGAAATTAGCTAGGTGTAATAGCTACTTATAATCAATAAAATTGGATATTGGTCTACCTTTCTTGAGAATACTATAAAAAACAACAAACTATAAACTTTTTAAAGCTAATATGGTCTTCTAAATTTTATGAAATTGGGCTGCAATTGTTCCACCTTTATCAACAAGAGATTGTTGTTGCTTTAAGTGATTATCATATACTATAGCATATCTTAAATGTATAAATTTTGATGCATCCTTCCACTTAATTTCTTTAATAATTTCACCATTACTTTTTATAACTTTTACATAAGCTTTGCCAGCATTTTTTTCAATTATATCAATCTTATTTTGTAGCCTATGATCCTTATCAAGTCTTCAACTGTAAATTGTGCATATACATTGTTTTATCAATTTGGTTATCCTTAATCAGGATAGACCCAAGCCAGGGAAATATTTATGCCCATTCTTTCTTAAATCCCCTTCCAATTATCCAGTTAGATGTTTTTCCTTTTTTAGACTTTTTGCTTGAAGATTCATATGAAGCTTTTAATGATTTTGATTTATCACTTTCATTTTCAATTGTAATGTCATTTTGAGGGTTGTCTTCAAGTGTTTTTGGATGCCATTGTCAAGGGCATTTTCATTAGAAGTCATCTCTTGTTGGAAAATATCTTCAAGTCAAGGCATATCAGGATCGATAGGTATTCTACATAGTAGCATACCATAATATTTTTTATCATTCTTGGATTATAAAAAAAAAATATTCATATCATCAATTAAGCACATTCTAGGAAGTCAAAAATCATTTGTATCTTGAATTTGCATGGATATCGTTGGCTCATTGCATTTCAAAATTTGGCTAAAATATTTGAGAATACTCTTTTTAGCAGAATATTTGACCCCCTTATTTCCATCACTAGGTGATATTTTACCTGTAACAAAAATGTTTTTCAATTTAAAATAGTAATAAAATGTTGAAGACGGTGTACTTTTGGTAGGCCTTAAGATAAAATTGTAAATAGAATAAACAAATGTTTGGGCTATAGATTATACATACTTGTTTCATACCATGTTTTATTGTGATTTTATCAATTTATACCACTGGTTTATTTTATGGTGAAAGCACTTGTAACTAACAAGAGCACAAAGGTAATTAGTATTTAAATTGAAATCAATTTAAGAAAAATATTCTTTATGCAAAAAATAATTGGAGATACGTATATAGAAAATATTAGATTACAGCACAAAATGGGCTAAAAACAAAGAATTAAAATGTCTTCGAAGGGTCCGAAGTGTAGACCAATTGGTTCATCCAAACCCTATAAGGGGGCGGAGGTCCAAGGTTCAAATCTCGAGCCTTGTCAGACTGAACTCTTGTCCCTTTTCTGGTGCTTTCAGTGGCATAAAATGTTTAAAATGATTGTGATATGGTGGTTATAGGGGAGGATTGCATGAAGATCTGTGTGGTAGCTTCTAGGGCGGACAACGCAGAATACTGTGGCGGCCATAGAAGCTAGACAACCTACCAGATTCGTGGCGGCTACCGCTTCCACCATGTAAATACAAAAAAAAATGTCTTCGAATAAATAGAGCATCAATATGTCTTTAGAGAACTAAAGCATTTACACATGTATAATATTAGCAAAGAAAAAAGATCTGAATAGAAACTAAGAATGAAAGAGTTTTAAAACATGTAGAATAGGGTAAAATACAGAAAAAATAGGAATAGAGCAATGACCATCTAGATGCAGAAGAGGGCTCAGATATTGGTGTGGTGTAGGACAGGATTGAAAAATCATTAAAGATACATATCAAAAAATATAAGATTATGATACAAAATGGACTAGAAATAGAGAATCAAAATGTCTTTAGAGAAGGGTTGTTAGTGAGAGCTATGAAATTAGGGTTTCTTGGGAGGGTGGGGATGACGGTGGGCGGGAAGGCTGTTCTGGGAGAGCACGGGAGTGTCAGCAGGTCAAACCAGGGGCTCGGCAGGGTGGAGGGAGGGCAAACAGAGTCTGGGGACGCCGAGGAGTCCTTGCCAAGTCGCGGCAAGGATCCGCCAGACAAACGGGGAGATGGACCTCGAAAGTCATATGCTTTGGCAGCGGCCTCTGAAACCCTAAGCGGGCTCTTCTCCAAGGAGTTATTTCCGTCCGGGGACGAGTTGGACATCCCGATAGAAATTCTCTCAAGCTTTGTGGATTTCGAAAAATTTACCCTCATCGGTAAATTTATTGGTGGTCGTCCCGACATGGAGACCATTCGCAAGTGGGCGTCTGGCAAATGGCGGACCTTTGGTCACTTAGAGCTGGCTGCCCTAACCCGAGGTTTTTTCGCGATTAGGCTGAGCAACAAGGAGGACTACTATAAAATCCTGGCTGGAGGGCCTTGGTTCTTGGGCCGTAGGAGTCTTTTTCTAAGGAAGTGGGGTTTGGACTTTAACCCCGATACCCAGAATATCAACATTGCTCCAATATGGGTTAGGCTCCCGAGTCTTCCCCTTTTCTGCTGGCATGAAAATGTAATCAGAGGTATTGCTCGGTCCATCGGGGAGCTGATCACTTTAGACCCTCCCACCAGAGCTCGAACTAGATTTGTCCAAGCTCGGTTCTGTGTTTTGACGGACTTGGAGACGGACCTCCCATCCTCCATTACTCTGCGGTCTGGGGGTACTTTTCTACACAAGTAAGCTATTGTTTATGAGAACAGGCCAGCTTTCTGCCCTCAATGTAGTTCTCAAGGGCATCTTCAGTCCAATTGTCCTCTCTAAAAGCCGAGGAAGAATTAGCGAGATCCTTGCAACCCTCTAGAGCACGGTGAAGGTCAGACGAAGCACCCTTTTATGAAAGGCCATGAATCTCTAGGTCCATCCAAGGACCATCTCGAATCCTCCTTACCAGAAGAGGAAATCACCACCCATCCGGACTTCGAGCAGTGTGGTGGGCGCCCCCATCTAGGACCACAGGAGGAAAATGAACAGGCCCCCCCCTTATCACCACACAGGCAGATTCATCCAAAATTTATGATCGGAACTCTCCCGAGGCACAAAAGATATTGGAAGACTACCTGTTGGGAAGAAGAGGTTACCAGCCTGGTAATATTAGCCCTCGAATTACGAGGAGTCAAAAGCGAGGGGTGGATTTTGGTAGTGAAAGGAAGCAGGGTTGTCCCCCCAACAAGGAAAAGAGAGACAAAGAAACTGCGGCTGATGTTGCAAATGGAACCCAACGGTTGCTGTTTCAGGATGACTCTGATTCTCTTATGGGTGACGTGCTTATCCCAAAACCTCCCTTCTAGCAGGGAAAGGGAAGTAAGAAGAACCTCAAATCGTACGGATGAAATCCTGGATGTGAGAAGACTAAACGGAGTGGCCATTTGGGCCAGGGTAAAATTTTCCAGCAGGATTTTCAACGGTTTGTTTCAGTCCAGTCATTTTTCTTGGATCCTATCCAACATGTATGCTTCGAATTCTACCTCCGGGAAAGCAGAAATGTGGAAAGTTATTTCCCAGGTATGGGAGAATTTTTTGTAGTTTTCTTGGTTGTCTTCTTCTGCTTTTCAATGGTCCAGCTTCTCCAGCTAGTTTCTGTTTTCCCAGTTATAATGGCCATGGTTTCTAGGATAATCAGGCAAAAATGCCTTACTTGTAGCCCTCGGGCAATTAGCAGCTTTTTGTTTTTTTTTTGCATACAGGTTTATTCTTCCAGGTTTATTCTTCCAGCCAAGAGGCATGAAGCACTATTTAGCAAGGCTGATTTTGTATATAAGGTTTTGGGATCCTCTATAAAAACCCACTGTTAATCTATTATAATAATTACCAAAAAAAAAAAATGTCTTTAGAGAAATAGAGCATCAATATGTCTTTAGAGAACCAAAGCATTTACACATTATACTCTTAGCAAGGAAAAAAAATCTGAATAGAAACTAAGAATCAAAGAGTTTTAAAACATGCAGAATAGGGCAAAACATAGAAAACATGGGAACAAAGAAATGACCATCTGGATGTAGAAGAGCGCTTAGATATTGGTGTGGTGCAAAATAGGATTGAAAAATCATTAAAGACACATGTCAAAAAATATAATATTATGGTACAAAATGAACTAGAAATAGAGAATCAGAATGTCTTCATTTCACCTATTCATAAGGAATCAAATATTTTTAACAAAAAGAGAGAAAAGAGGAGATAACATGTAGAAAATGGTAAAATAGAGAAAAACAAGGCAAGTAGAGCAGTGATAGAGAACCTAGTGTAGAATGAGGTTTGGATGTAGAACAAGGTCCAAAAATCAACTTGGTGCAAAAAGAGGCTCAATTATCTGATGCAGAATAAGATTCGGTTATAGAAAAGGTTTTGGTTGCAAAAATGGTTTTGACTAGTTGCAAAATAGGTTTCATCTACAAAAGTGATATTGATAGATTATAGAATAGAGTTTGCTTGTAAAATTATTTTGATTAGTTGTAGAGTATGTTTTAATTGTAGAAGTGGTTCTAGCCAATTGCAAAACAAAGTTCGCTTACAAATTGGTTATGGTTGGTTGCAGAACAGATTTTGGTTACAAAATGGTTTTGGTCAGTTGCACAATAGGTGTCGATTATAGAATAATTTCTAGTTACAAAAATTGTTTTGATCGATTGTAAAATTGGTGTTGAATGGTTGTAGAACTAGTGTCGATCGATTGCAGAATAGGTTCGAGTCTGGTACAAAAATGGATCCAGTATTGCCTTGATATGTAAAGGTTTCAATTTAGTTCTGAAATGGTTTTGGTCTTGTGTAGAACTAGGTCAGTATATCCGTCAGGTGTAGAACAAGATCCAAAAATGAAAATGTATCCCTAGGGTGTTAATTATATATAGAGGTATACTTGGCGAGTTGGGCAGGATAATTTAGAAATTTTAGGTTGAAAATGGTACTCTATTTTGGCAAGATTGCTTGTAAATTTTTCAAAATAATCGTGATACTCTTATCAAAGCACGGTGAATAGACACCTAAAATTTATTTATCCCAATTTTTTTGGCTAAATGGCCGACATTCGAGTCCTCCAAATTTTGTAAATTTGAATTTTTGAAAATGCTACTTTTTGCCCCAATGGTGAATTTTCACCACTATGCATAACTCTATCATACCTATTTCTTCATACCTCTCACTTCATACCCCTTAATTCATACCCCTAACTATAATCAATTAAGGTCTTATACCCCTAACTTCATACCCCTCACTTCACACCCTTTTCTTCATACCCCTCACTTTAGACCTCTTTCTTCATACACCTAACTTCATACCCCTTTCTTCATACCCCCTAACTTCATACCCCTTTCTTCATACCCCTAATTTCATACCCCTTTCTTCATACCCTTAACTAAATACCCCTCACTTCATACCCATTTATTCATACCCCTTTCTTCATACCCTTAACTAAATACCCCTCACTTCATACCCCTAAGTAATTGAAAACTTATAAAAAACATTTATTTAATAAATTAATGTATCACATCCCTTTCTTCATACCCCTCACTTCATACCCCTTTATTCATACCTGTCACTTCATACCCTTAACTAATTGAATACTTACAAAAATCACTTTTTAAATCAATTAAGGTTGCATACCCCTCACTTCATACCCCTAACTTCATGCCCCTAACTAATTGAATACTTACAAAAACTACTTCTTTAACTAAATCCTAAACCCTAAATCATAAAACCTAAATTTATGGGTATGAGATATTTTATTAAATAAGTGGTTTTTGTAAGTATTCAATTAGTTAGGGGTATAAAGTGAGGGGTATAAAGTTAGGGGTATGAAGTTAAGGGTATGAGACATTAATTGATTAAAGAATTAATTTTTGTAAGTATTCAATTAGTGAGGGGTATGAAGTTAGGTGTATGAAGTTAGGGGTGGGAAGTGAGGGGTATGATATGAAAAAAAATTGATTTTTTTTTGAAGAAAACATTGATTTTTTTTTTAAAACATTGATTTTTTTGGAAAAAAACATTGATTTTTTTTGGATTTTCTAGAGTTTTTGAAAAATTTTGATTTTTAATGTTTTGATTTTTTTTTTCTAAGGTTAAAAATTTTAAAATTTTAAAGTTCCTAAGAAAAAAAGAAAAAAAAATGAAGTTAAATTTAAAATTTTAAAGTTCCTATTTTTTAAAGTTTACAATTAAAAAAATTAAAATTAAAATAAAATGTTTCTTTAATCAATTAAGGTATCATACCCCTAACTTCATACCCCTTATTTCACACCTCTCACTTCATATCCTAAAATTCATACCCCTCAATTCATACTCCTTTCTTCATACCCCTCTCCTCATATACCTAACTTTAATCAATTAAGGTCTCATACCCCTAACTTCATACCCTTGACTTTATACCCCTTTCTTCATGCCCCTAACTTCATACCCCTTTTTCATGCCCCTAAAGTCATACTCCTAACTTCATACCCCTTTATTCATACCCCTTTCTTCATACCCCTCACTAAATACCCCTCATTTCATACCCATAAGTAGTTGAATACTTACAAAAACCACTTCTTTAATCAATTAATGTCTCACATCCCTTTCTTCATACCCCTCACTTCGTATCATTTTCTTCATACCTCTCACTTCATACCTCTTTCTTCATACCTATAACTAATTCAATACTTACAAAAACTTCTTTAATAAATTAAGGTCTCATACCCCACACTTCATACACCTAACTTCATTCACTTCATACCCCTTTCTTCACAAAAAAAAAAAAATTACTTGTTTAATCAATTAAAGTCTCATACTCCTAACTTCATACCCATAACTTCATACACATCAATTTATACCCATTTTTTATACCCCCTAAATTCATACCCCTTTCTTCATACCCCTAACTTCATACCCCTTTCTTCATACCCCTCTCTTCATACCCATAAATTTAATAAATTAAGGTCTCATACCCCTAACTTCATACCCCTTACTTCACACCCTTTTCTTCATGCCGCTCACTTCATACCACTTTCTTCATACCCCTAACTTCATACCCCTTACTTCATATCCCTAAATTCATACCCCTTTCCTCATACCCCTCACTTTATACCCCTAAGTAATTGAATACTTATAAAAACCACTTCTTTAATAAATTAATGTCTTATATCATTTTATTCATACCCTCACTTTATACCCCTTTATTCATACCCCTCACTTCAAACCCTTGTATTCACACCCCTAACTAAATGGATACCTACAAAAATCACTTATTTAATCAATTAAGGTCTCATACCCCTAACTTCATTGACTTCAGACCCCTAAGTTCATACCCCTCAATTCATACCCCTAACTTCATACCCCTAACTAATTAAATATTTACAAAAACCACCTTTTTAATAAACCAATGTTTCATACCACTAACTTTATAGCCCCAACTAATTGAATACTTACAAAAACCACTTCTTTAACTAAACCCTAAACCTTAAACCCTAAACCCTAAAGTTAGGGGTATGAAACATTAATTTATTAAAAGAAACCTTTGCAACCTTTTATAAATGCTCAATAAACCTTGTATTGAATACTTATTTTTTAATGATTTCTTGGACCCAATTATTATAATATTGAAAAATATTATAATAATATGACTTTCCTTTTAAACCATGGCTTCTTGTTTTTGACCAATTTGCTTGCTTTTTGGGATGAACTTTGCCTTGATCAATTTTAACCATAACAATCATAGAAGAATATTCTTGCCATACAAAGTGCTCTATGAAATCAAACTTTTGAAATTTGACCTTTTGACATTAAATCTTTTGATATCAATGACAACACAACTTACTCAAAAATTTTAACAACTTCATATCCCTAACGAATTGAATACTTACAAAAACCACTTTTTTAATCAATTAATGTCTCATACCGCTAACTTTAGGGTTTAGGGTTTGGTTAAATAAGTGGTTTTTGTAAGTATTAAATTAGTAAGAGGTATGAAGTTAGGGGTATGAGACATTAATTGATTAAATAAGTGGTTTTGTAAGTATTTAATTAGTTAGGGGTATGAAGTTAGGAGTATGAAGTGAGGGGTATGAAGTAATGGGTATGAATTTAGGTGTATGAAGAAAGAGGTATGAATTAAATGAAAGTAGAGGTATGAAGTGAGGGGTATGAAGTGAGGGATATGAATAAAGGGGTATGAAGTGAGGGGTATAAAGTGAGAGGTATGAGACATTAATTGATTAAAGAAGTGGTTTTTGTAAGTATTCATTGACTTAGAGATATGAAGTGAGGGGTATAAATAAAAGGGTATGAAGAAAGCAGTATGAATAAAGGGGTTTGAGGAAAGGGGTATGCAGTTAGGGGTACAAAGTTAGGGGGTATAAATAAATGGATATGAAGTTAGTGGTATGAGACGTTAATTGATTAAATAAGTGGTTTTTATAAGTATTTATTTAGTTAGGGGTATGAAGTTAGGCGTATGAAGTGAGGGGTATGAAGAAAGGGATATAAAGTGAATGAAGTTAGGGGTATCAAGTGAGGGGTATGAGACCTTAATTTATTAAATAAGTGAGGGGTATGAGACCTTAATTTATTAAATAAGTGGTTTATGTAATTATTCAATTAGATAGGGGTATGAAGTGAAGACTATGAATAAAGGTATATGAAGTGAGGGGTATGAAAAAGGGATATGAGACATTAATTTACTAAAGAAGTGGTTTTTGTAAGTATTAAATTACTTAGGGGTATGAAATGAGGGGTATTTAGTGAAGGGTATGAAGAAAGGGGTATGAATAAAGGGGTATGAATAAAAGGGTATGAATTTAGGGGTATGAAGTTAGGGGTATGAAATTAGGGGGTATGAAGAAAGGGGTATGAAGAAAGGGATATGAAGTGAGGGGTATGAAGAAAGGGATGTGAAGTTAGGGGTATGAAGTTAGGGGTATGATACCTTAATTGATTCAAGTTATGGGTATGAATATAGGGGTATGAAGAAAGGGGTATGAATTGAGGTTTATAATGTTAGGGGTATGAATATAGGTGTATGAAGTGAGGGGTCTGAAGTTAGGGGTATGAGACCTTAATTGATTAAATAAGTGGTTTCTATTTTTAATTTTAATTTTTTTAATTGTAAACTTTAATTAAAAAATTAGGAACTTTAAAATTTTAATTTTAACTTTAATTTTTTTCTTAGAAAATTTAAAATTTTAATTTTAATTTTAGTTTTTTAACCTGAGAAAAAAAAACGAAAAAATCAACACATTAGAAAATCAATTTTTTTCAAAAACTTTAGAAAATCCAAAAAAATCAATGTTTTTTTTTCAAATCAATCTTTCTTCATACCCCTCACTTTGTATCCCTAACTTCATACCCCTAACTTCATACCCATTTCTTCATACCCCTAACTTCATATCACTCACTTCATACCCCTCACTAATTGAATACTTACAAAAACCAATTATTTAATAAATTAATGTCTCATACCCCTAACTAATTAAATATTTACAAAATTCACTTCTTTAAATAATTAATGTCTCATACCCCTAACTTCATGATTTAGGGTTTAGGGTTTAGTTAACGAAGTGGTTTTTGTAAGTATTCAATTATTTAGGGGTATAAGACATTAATTGATTAAAAAAGTGGTTTTTGTAAGTATTTAATTAGTTAGGGGTATGAAGTAAGGGGTATGAAGTAAGGGGTATGAATTGAGGGGTATGAGATATTAATTGATTAAAGAAGTGGTTTTTGTAAGTATTCAATTACTTAGGGGTATGAAGTGAGGGGTATGAAAAAAGGGGTATGAAAAAAAGGGTATGAAGTTAGCGGTATGAAGTAAGGGGTATGAAGTTAGAGGTATGCAGTGATTGAAGTTAGAGGTATGAAGTGAGGGGTATGAAACCTTAAGTGATTAAAGAAGTGGTTTTTGTAAGTATTCAATTAGTTAGGGATATGAATAAAGGGGTATGTGAAATTAATTGATTAAAGAAGTGGTTTTTGTAAGTATTTAATTAGTTAGGGGTATGAAGTTAGGAGTATGAAGTGAGGGGTATGAAGTAATGGGTATGAAGTTAGGTGTATGAAGAAAGGGGTATGAAGTGAATGAAAGTAGAGGTATGAAGTGATGGGTATGAAGTGAGGGCTATGAAGAAAGAGGTATGAAGTGAGGGGTATAAAGTGAGGGGTATGGAGAAAGGGGTATGAGACATTACTTGATTAAAGAAGTGGTTTTTGTAAGTATTCAATTACTTAGGGGTATGAAGTGATGGGTATAAAGAAAATGGTATGAAGAAAGCAGTATGAATAAAGGGGTATTAATAAATGGGTATGAAGTTATGGGTACGAAGTTAGGGGGTATGAAGAAATTGGTATGAAGTTAGTTTTATGAGATATTAATTGATTAAATAAGTGGTTTGTGTAAGTATTTAATTAGTTAGGTGTATGAAGTGAGGGATATGAAGTAAGGGGTATGAAGTTAGGGGTATGAATAAAGGGGTATGAAGTGAATGAATTTAGGGGTATGAATTGAGGGGTATGAGACCTTAATTTTTTAAAGAAGTGGTTTTTTGTAATTATTCAATTAGATAGGGGTATGAAGTGAAGGCTATGAAGAAAGGGATATGAAGTGAGGGGTATGAAAAAATGGATATGAGACATTATTTGACTAAAGAAGTTGTTTTTATAAGTATTCAATTACTTAGGGGTATGAAATGAGGGGTATTTAGTGAGGGGTATGAATAAAGGGGTATGAATAAAGGGGTATGAATTTAGGGGTATAAATTTAGGGGTATGAAGTTTGGGGTGTGAAATTAGGGGTTATGAAGAAAGGGGTATGAAGAAAGGGGTATGAAGTGAGGGGTGTGAAAAAAGTGGTATCAAATGAGGGGTATGGAGAAAGGGATGTGAAGTGATGGGTATGCAGTTAGGGGTATGATACCTCAATTGATTAAAGTTAGGGGTATGAAGAGAGGGGTATGAATAAAGGGGTATGAAGTGAGGGTTATGAAGAAAGGGGTATAAATTGATGAGTATGATGTTTGGGATATGAATATAGGTGTATGAAGTGAGCGGTTTGAAGTGAGGGGTATGAAGTTAGGGGTATGAAACCTTAATTGACTAAATAAGTGGTTTCTTTTTTAATTTTAATTTCTTTTAATTATAAAATTTAATTAAAAAAATTAGGAACTTTAAAATTTTAATTTTAATTTTAGTTTTTTAACCTTAGAAAAAAAAATTAAAACATTAGAAAATCAATTTTTTTTCAAAAACTTTAAAAAATCCAAAAAAATCAATTTTTTTTAAATCAATATTTCTTCATATCCCTCACTTCACACCCCTAACTTCATACCCCTTTCTTAATACCCTTAACTTCATACACATTTCTTCATACCCCTAACTTCATACCACTCACTTCATACCCCTCACTAATTGAATACTTACAAAAACTAAATTTTTAATAAATTAATGTCTCATACCCCTAAATTCATATCCCTAACTTCATACCCCTCACTTCATACCCCTAACTAATTGAATACTTACAAAATCCACTTATTTAATCAATTAATGTCTCATACCCCTAACTTCATGATTTAGGTTTTCGGGTTTAGTTAAAGAAGTGGTTTTTGTAAGTATTCAATTAGTTAGGGGTATGAAGTTAAGGGTATGAGATATTAATTGATTGAAAAAGTGGTTTTGTAAGTATTTAATTAGTTAGGGGTATGAATTAAGGGGTATTAAGTGAATGAATTTAGGGGTATGAAGAGAGGGATATGAGATCTTAATTGATTAAAGAAGTGGTTATGGTAAGTATTCAATTATTTAGGGGTATTTAGTGAGGGGTATGAATAAATAGGTATGATTAAAGGGATATGAATAAAGGGGTATGAAGTTAGGGGGAAGTTAGGGGTATGAAGTTAGGTGTATGTAGTGATTGAAGTTAGAGGTATGAAGTGAGGGGTATGAAACCTTAATTTATTAAAGAAGTTGTTTTTGTAAGTATTAAATTAGTTAGGGGTATGAATAAAGGGGTATGAAGTGAGGGGTATAAAGAAAGTGGTATGAAGTCAAGGGTGTGAAGAAAGGGATATGAGACATTAATTTATTAAATAAGTGGTCTTTGTAAGTATTCAATTACTTAGGGGTATGAAGTGATGGGTATGAAGAAAGGAGTATGAAGTTAGGGATATGAATTTAGAGGTATGAAGAAAGAGGTATGAAGTTAGGGGGTATGAAGAAAGTGGTATGAAGAAAGGGGTATGATGTTAGGGGTATAACTAAAGTGATATTAAGTGAGGGCTATGAAGAAAGGGATATGAAGAAAGGGTTGTGAAGTGAGGGGTATGAAGTTATGGGTATGAGACCTTAATTGATTAAAGTTAGGGGTATGAAGAGAGGGGTATGAAGAGAGGGGTATGAAGAAAGAGGTATGAAGTGAGGGGTATGAAGAAAGGGGTATGAAGTGAGGGGTATAAATTTAGGGGTATGAAGTGAGAGGTATGAAGTTAGGGATATGAGACCTTAATTTATTAAAGAAGTGTTTTTTAAGTTTATTTTTATTTTTAATTTTAAATTTTAATTTAAAAAAATAGGAACTTTAAAATTTTAATTTTAACTTTAATTTTTTTTTCTTTTTTTCTTAGGAACTTTAAAATTTAAAAATTTTAACCTTAGAAAGAAAACAAAAAAATCAAAATGTTAGAAAATCATTTTTTTTCACAAGGTTTAGAAAATCCAAAAAAATCAATATTTAAAAAAAAAAAAACAATGTTTCTTCATACCCCTCACTTTTTTTTTTGATTGATAATGGTTTTGGAAAGGGACCCAAAACCTTATCAACATGTTGTAAAGAGGATCCTGTGAAGGTTCAACTCTCTACAGGAAAAGTGGACCATATGTTGAGTCCATATAGCAGAAACAAAGTAGAAACCCTATTACGCAAACAACCCGTATGCACAAAAGGAAATCCAAAAAATGTAGGGAGAGTGTAGGGAACATCCCAAAAAACAAAATGGGACAATACCATAAGAGGAATATTCGGGATCATATGTTCATTATAGGACATAGTCCTCACCTTCCTTGGGGTCATCCTCCATAGAGATGGTATTCCTCTGCTCATCCATTAGGGTAAAAATATTACTAGCTCTAAGAAGCATTAAGATGGCCAGCATGACTATGTATTATTGTTCAATAATATAATCCACATATTCCTTATGTTGCATGAAGTGAAATCCTCCCATAGATGGGCTAGATGTAGTCATCTAGCTCTTACAAGTAGGGGATGGGGTTTAATTTATCGTTAGCATTTTTAAACAAGATGGAGCACCATATTAGGGTTCTGAAAGACCTTATGTGGGGTAGTTACCTTGGATGGCCGAATCTACTTGGAGTATCATTGTCCACCTCAACCACTAGATCTTCTTATGTTCCATCCAAAATCACCAGAGGTGTGAGAATAGGTTTAGGGTAACCACCCAGTCTCACCTGCTCCATGGTGTGCTGGTCAAGATTTTGACTCATAAATTTATAGATGATGTAGTGTAGGCCCTAGTTCTTGGGATAGGTGGATTTTACCTATTGAACACTATCCAAAAAAATATTCATCGAGCAGTACATGTACTCTAGGACATTGATTTGATTGATGTCCTTAAGAAAGTTAAGAAACTCCATATGGAAACTACACAGGGGTGACATCGGCTCATCCATAGTCAAATACTGCATTATAAGTCCCATAACCTTATTCCATGGAGGGGGAAGCCCTTACCTGATGTAACCATTGTCCTTCTTAGTCAAAGACTTTCCTTTGTCATGAAGAAGTGCCAATTCACCTACCATGGAATGGTTGTCTTGATGAACAATCTCACCTTCGTTCAAGAGCTTTATGATTTCCATAAACATGCCAATGGTAAAAATGAAAGTTAATCCTTTCAAATATATAGTTCTATTGTCCCATGTTTGGACAAATTCATGGGATATATTAGGGTTGTGGCCACTGAAATTCTTTAGGAAATTTAACAATTTGTAGGTTGTCAGGATCTCTTCAACCATCAAGTCCAGCTATAACTGGTCAGTCTTGAGCAGCGCAATTACTACCCACTCAAAAGAGAAAAATTCATGCCACCACCTCAAAATCCCACTCTGTTTGATGAGTACTCTGGTTCTCTCAGTAGCCTGGCTTACTAAAAGTCTTCCTTCCAAAAACCAAAATTATTTCATGTCAATATGCATAGCCTTGGGACTTATTTGACACTGATGATTGGATTGTTCAAGTGTGAGATGTCTTGAAGTGTGTTTCAATCAATTTTTAAGGATTATTTGGTTCATATGGAAGGCATGCACAAAAATTAGAGGTAGCTGAGGTGGTGGAAAAATTTGGTATAAGTAGTTGGAGGTTTTATCAATGGACAAGGTGTACCATTGGGAACCTGCCATGTATGCAACACACCTCCATTGGTGATCCATTAGGGCATCAAACACCACATTGGGATATAGGGCATGTGCAATATTGACAAGTCTATCATCATTCTTGGCATAGTTATCATCTTGGCACAAGGTGGTAGTCCCTAGATGACTCATTCCAAACACATGAAAATGATCACTTTTTTATTGGTGCTTTTCCTTTGCTCCACACGCATCTTTCCAATGGATGTAACTATGAAAACCCTTGTTGATTTGGTAGGATAATACTGCTATACAATGGTTGCTATGTCGAGGGATGCCAACTTGAAGAGTGACAATAATGACACTTGGGTATGAGTGTCTATCACCTCCTCTCACACAAAAGTGAATATCAATATGCCACCTTAGCATGATGGTGTAGTAGGTTCCATCGATGCACCTTAAGTTGTGGGATAGAAGGGTCCTCGAAATTGGGGAATTAATCATCATTGGCTACTACAAGTTCATAGTAAGAATTGATGATGCATTGGGGAAGGTCCTACCACCACATCGAGAAGGACTGAACTATCAACCCAAAATTTGCCATGGAATCGATGGCCTTATTGCCATACCTGTACATATGTTGGATGTACTTGTTGCTGATTAACCTTAGGTGGAGAATGATTTATTCAATTAGTGGCCTCATGTTCTAGGGTGGATTCAAGACCCCTTTTATGTAGTTTATTGTGTTTAAAGTGTAGACACCTAAAACATGTCATGTTTAGGAGACTACTCATATGGGCACATTCACAAACCATATAAATGATCTTGGGCCTTGCCAAGATATAGAAATGGTTTTCACCACTCAAATAGGGTAGTTTTATCCCATCCAAGCTTGGTCACTCTCAAGCAAAGTGGCCGTAAAACTTGGTCGCTAAAGACTACAATGGCCACACCTAGCCACTAAACCTGGTAGTGGCTAGCACTATGCACAGTCTAGCCATGAATACTAGCCTAAATCATGTAGTCTGACTACACCTTTACATTGTTTATGGGTGGATTTTTGTGAGGAACTACCTGAGTTCCTCCTAAATGCTCCTTCAATGCTAGTTTGTGACTGATGCTTCCCACTTAGGATGGTTAGTTGCATGCAATTTGGATTGAATCTTCTCCAAGAAGCCAAGGTCTAGATTTGAGAGAGGGAAGTCTACATATGGACTCTTCCACAAAGAGCAAAGGATCCACAATTTTTAGAGTTTATATAGTGAAGCTTTGTCAGTTTGGAGAGTGAATCTATGCACCCCTTAGGAGAAACAAAGTGCTATCTAGATGAGGAAATACAATGCATATGTTATTCACATTCACTATTATTCACCACCATTTTGTGTATTTGACACATTTGGTGGCCCTTGAACACCAATTGGATTAGATAGCCTTATTCTATAGCCCTTGGAGTGCTAGGAGGAAAGTCTATTTAGTAATTGTTGTCTTGGACAATGGCCCACAATCACATCCTAGGGTATTTACATTAGTTTTCTTTGTTCTAGCTTTAGATATGCTTAGTTTATGTTTCATCATTAATTTTTAGAATACATCTAGTTTATTGTATATATTTACATTTTTTTAATTTAATCTACACACATATTTCATTAGTTTTATCACATTTAGTTGTATTATGCTTATTCACATTGGTTATCAGCTTTCATACTAATAGCCTCATCAAGGGAGGTAGCCTGAACTATTAAGAGTGCTTTGTTGTTTTCTTATACATAGATATGCAAGTTTACAGGACCAGATCAAGATATTCGAAGCACGAGATCCCTCTTGGATGAGAGAAGGAGGAGGTATTTTTTAGCCCTCAAACAAGTTTGGTGTACAAGAATGGGAGGACTGTGAAGGTGCATCGTTCCCTTGCGGGGAATAATTTCATAGTCATACCACTTGTAACAAATTGTATCAAAACGAGTATCCCTCAAAAGGATGAATATGTAACCGTGGATTGGAAATATCAATAAAAAGCATATTTATTCATTTCTTAGTTACATGTCATTTATATGTTCATTTATTTTAGTTTGATATAATAAATACATTGCAAGTTAGGTCAGTTGTGATGTGCGCTTCTCGGGGTCGCATAGATGGCGATCACGATGGGAACCCTACCAAGTTTTTGTTTCTTTTTAGTTTATTGAAATTCTCAAGTTTTCTAAGTTGTAGGTTTGGCTGCTCTAGTCGAAAGTGACCCACAAGTCTTGGCCACTCTGGTTGACAACAACCAACTAAAATTAGCCTCTCCTACAATCAGTAGCCAAAATTAGCCACTTTGGTCATCAACGTCCAGCAACAGAGGTCAAAAGTTTTAGCATAAAAGTGGTATTTGAGGTTGGTTTAATCCTCTATTTTCTTTGTATTTTTTGTCAGCATCGGATTTCCAAAAATAGTAAGCAATAACATAGTCTAATTAGAAAAAATGAAAGAAAAGGAAATACAAATTGTATTTACATTTTTTAGGTCTTCTGTAATTTCCTCTAGGCACTGCTAGGAATATCAAACCTATGATTGAAAGGTCTGCCCTAGTCTCCAGCGTGCTAGGCCATTGTATGTTGGTTTACTTGCATGTGGCCCAAATAGTGGTCATGTTATCATAAAGTAAAAGAATGCATCAAATCCATGTATATTAGGTATAAGTGCATTAATCTAAAAATAAATGTTCTTTCTAGGCATGTACGTAAAATAATCATGGATGTTGGGTGATTGCATAGCTTTCTATTTTTACATGTCTAAAATAAACCCCACACACATCACATTTCATATCAATGCCAATAAGTTGGAAGTCATGACCAACCATTGGTAGATATCCAGTGAGGTGTCTTTCATATCCACCCGCTATCTCAACTCCCACAAACCTGATATTTTGGCCAATAACAGACCCAAGATCTGATGTATCCTAGAAAATTTGCATATACTCCTCTTTGGAGGGTATGACACTAACCAGGTGAGATTGGGTGAGGGTCTTGTAGGACCTACGCTCCCTGGCCGAGTGTTGGTTTTCATTGCCATACTTTGGGGGGTTTACATGGCCTGGATTTCATCACCAAGTTGTCGTGTTGTGATCATACAAGTGAAAATCAATTTAACTCAAGATTATCATCCAATGCAATGCAAAACATGAACATGAGGTATTATTTACAAATAATAAATCTAAACACACAAGATAGCTTAGGGAACACATAATTCCTTAAAACAAGATAAACATATGATTACTTTATTTGTGTAGTTTAGAATTCACTTAAGAAGATAACTCATAAGCCATCATGGTATGCACGTGAAGCAACTACCATTGATCCAACATCGAGGTGGGAACTAATGCTTCACACACTCATAATAACATAGGAGTTGAGTCACCCACCCATAGTGTCATCAGATGGAGTTTGATAAGTCTTAGGGGTGACAATTCAACCCTTGGGGGGACTCCTCAAGAAACCTCGATAAGAGAGCCACATCCTGGTTTCTCATCATGTAGACATGAGGAGGCCTCAAAGCCTCTCTCATCATATAGATAGGAAGAGACCTCATGGCCTATTTATTCACTTAGACATGAGGAAGCCTCAAGGCCTTCCTCCTCACATAAACATGTGGAGGCATCATGACCTTCCTTGTCACATAGACATGCAGGCATCACGACCTCCCTCATTACACAAACATGAGGAGGCCTCATGACCTTACTCCTCACATAGACATGTATAGGAATCATGACCTTCCTCATCATACAGACATGAGGAAGCCTCAAGGCCTTCCTCTTCACACAAATATGTTGAGGCCTCAAGGCCTCCATCAACACATAGGCATGTAGGGGTCTTCGAGCCCTAAACTTCACATGGTACATTCAAGATAGATCAACCCACTAAGGGGTAAGACATCAGGGCTACACCTATTCGTAGACCTAAGACATCCTATTGCCTCCCTACAAATGGAAGGGTGCCCCTAGATCATGGCCTCATTTATGTAAATGGGACTCCACGAAGTCCACCATGGATGTCTAGAAAACATGATGATTTGGATTGGTTTCCATCGAGACCAGCCCAAAGAAGCATCACTACCAAGAATTTTGCTTTAGGAAGCTCATGTAGTGTAACTACTAGATGCACCAATGAGCTAGGAGAAGTTTCCAAGTTACCCTACAACACATACACTACTTCTAACTATGGGGGCACTCAACATAGATCACAATGCATAGAACAGGTCGCCCTAGTGGATAAGGGCCAACACACAATAGGGGTCTCTCCAAGAGGTCTAACAACTAGAACTCATCACACAGAGTTAGAAAGACATGGACCTTCATTAGTGGGTCGATCTGACCGTGTACATAGGTTGGATGAAGCATTAAACATTTAGTAAGAGCATGTAGATGCTCTCAAACAAGAGGAGTGAAGGGAAAGGTGCCATCACCTAAAAGAACAATGCTTAAGAGAATAGAAATTTGAGCATGAAGAGTGAGCCAATAGGTTAGCTCAAGCCAATATACATATATATGGTGAGGGATATCGATAGGATAGATGAACCGATTCTCATATAGAGACGTGTTAGGTAGAGATATGAGTACACTCACCATGGTTCACAACAGCAACAATGCTTGGACCTTGAACAAATAAAATTTTATGAGGAACATGTAATGTTGGAAGATCAAGATCAGACATATCCTAAACTTCCTCCTATGGCTAGTAGGAATGAATATAGATGCCCAAATTAGGCAAATACAATATTACCTCCTTTACCACTATGAGTAGACCTTTAGTAACATGAGATTATTGCCTTAAAGGTGCATCAAACACTCATCGAGAGATTCAAATCTCTCAAAAATCATGATATGGCTGTGCATAAGCCAACTTTGAGCAAGATACACAACCAGCCTCTATGCCCATTAGTTCCAAGCCCTGCGTACCCTAGGCACTTTGAGATGCCTAGGCTAGACAAGTTTAGGGGAGAAGAAGATGCGTAGGAGCATATCATGAATTTCATGAATGCATGCTTCCACATTGAAAATAATGATGCCCTAATGCTAAGAACATTCATCATGATGTTCTAAAGCATGGCAATGCAATGGTTCAACCAATTTCCCAAGCATAGCATTGTCCATTTTGAGCAACTGGTGGATGCTTTTTTAGAATGCTTCTCCTTCGATGCTAAGAAGAAGGTGAACCTCTCTGATCCGGATAACATGAAACAATATGATGATGAGCTAATGATGAAGTACATGGATAGGTGGAGAAAAATCATGGCAAAGCTATCATTCTCTGTCCCAACTAAAGAACTCATTTGGATGTTCACAAAGAGCTACATTAAACACATCTCATTGTTACTACAACTGCAATAGTGTGAATCATTCAAAGAAGCCTTGGCTCAAGCCAAGCTTATTGAGGATATCAAGGTTGATGAGGGAGAACTTAAGCTTTGGACTAAGAAGGAATGGAGTAAGAACAAGAACAAATAGAATTAGGTCAAATATAATCAGGTTAATAAGGTGATATTGGCCACACCAAAAGATGGGAATGAATAGCAACCTCAAAATTATCAAGCGCATCCCCCACAAAAAATTACAATCCTCAGAACAACCAAGTTTGAAACAAAGAGCATCAACCACCTCACTATTACACACCTCTAAATGAATCGATGTAGTCGATATTCAACCAATTGAGCGAGGCACAGAGGATAAGGTTTTCTAATGTGCAACTTCTTGATCCTAACCATCCTAGGTTGAAGTGATATAGGGAAGACCAATACTACCCTTATCATAGAATATAGGGACATGACATCGAAAGCTATATTGGATTCAAGAATGTCATGCAAAACATGATCGAGAAGGGTGAATTGAAAGTTGACAACCCTCTAGCCCTCAACAACCAAGATATGGGTATATTTAGGAACCCATTACAAAATCATGAGGCCCCTAGGGATTAGGGTACCCAAGTCAACCAAGTCTAAGTTGAACCACCCACTCAAGGGTGCATCGACATGGTTGAGATTGTCAACATGGAAACTAGGACTTAGTGATATGGGCAACCGCAACCTCCAATGGCTCCCATGAAAATCCTAGTTGCACCTCGGTAAAGATAGGTTCCAAATAATCCTCCAGGTCTGCTAGTGTGACCTATGATAACTATTTAGAGTAGACTAGAACAAAATCTAAAAATAACTCTGGCCAAGCTGTTGATTTACAAGATAATACAATAGTCTCCCAGGCACAGGGAGAATTTGATGGGGATCTTGAGATCAATCAAGATCTAGCCCTAGAACCCAGATGTGTTCACACATTTTGTAGTGCAAGTGCAACTGTGCCAAGAGCCTATGATCCACTTCTATGATCATGAAATTAAGGTGGTTATGTTGGCATTTTTGCCACATTGTTTTTTTTGTTACTGTTAATGTAAAATAATGCACAAATTGTAGAGATACTAATTCTTTTGTTTGTCCCTCCATGCACTTTGAAAGGGAAAATGTAAAAATCTCTATAAGTTTTGTGTTAGAGCAAAGTAACTGTAACATGTCACGATATCACGACCTGTCGCAGTTTCGTGACGTCAAATACAGAAATCAGCTTAGTATGAAAATTGTCGCGATATTGTGACATGTCGCATTTTCATGACCTGTCGCATTTTTGCGATCAAAATAGTCAACGGAAGCAACGAAGACAAACTGTTGTGATATCATGACATGTTGGAGTTTCATGACTTGTTGCGGTGAGGGAGCATTCAAATGAAATTTGGCGCGATATCGCGACATGTCGTGTTATCGCGGAAGGGCTGAAAAATAAGCACAAGGCAAGAAATTTGTCGCGATATCACGACATTTTTAGAAATGAATCCAAGCAAGAGGAACTTGTCGCGATATCGTGATAGAAAGCGGCAACGATAGAGAAGGCAAGAAATTTTCATGATTTAATGACATGTTGGATAGGAAGGACAAAGCGCAAAGAAATGTCATGATTTCGTGACATGTCGTGTTTTCGCAAGGAAGAAGTATGGAGGCAGCCAGGTTGTACGAAATGTCGCGATTTCACGACCTACAAGAATCAAAGCGAAAGAAGACAAAAAATGTCACAATTTCATGACATATTGTGGAGATCAAGCCAAATGGATAAAAATGTCACGATTTCATGACTTGTTGAAGATGAAAGAGCCAAATGGAAAAAACGTCACGATTTCATGACATGTTTCATTTTCATGATAAGGAGCAGTAGACAAAGCCAAAAGGAGGAGAATGTCATGATTTCATGACATATCATGAGGATGAAGCTAAACAAGAGAAGATGTCACGATTTTGCAACATGTCGCATTTTCGCGACTGGTGGCAGAAATAGAAGGTAGTAAGGTAAAAGTATCACGATTTCGTGACATGTCACATTTTCGTGACCTGTCATATTTTCACGACCGAAGCAATAACAAAGGCCCAATACAGTTATGTTTGCATTTTTCTTCAGAATTGCATAGGAGAACATGAAGAGAAGATAAGGATCAAGTAAAATATCTAAAACTCATTTTTAGATCGTGGTCGAAGAAGCTCAAAAGATTCAATGCTGCTGATTACCGATATGCACTAGATGGAAGAACCTAAGGCAGTTTTCGATACCGCCAAAATTAAAGATGCTTCCAATATTAAAATATCATGTTCATGATCTCTTAAAAACTTCTAAATTCCCATGATAATGGTCATTTGATGAAGAAATATGGGCCCTTGTTTCTGTTTCATTTTTTATTTCAATCCATTAAAATAGGGACTGTCATTTCTCCGAAGCAGATTAAGGGGATTGTTTCTTCAAAATATGTTTCATGTATTAAATGTTGTAATACAAAAGGAATATGGAAGGCCTCCATAAATACCAATGTAAAATCTCAATCAAAAGGAGGAACCTTTTGCAAAAATATTGAAGCAAAAATCCTAGATGTAGTCTCGCTCTATTCTTAGCATCTTTTGAGTCGGTGATCCAAACTATTGTTCACGTTTTGTTTTTTGTGTGATTTACTTCTATTTCATCCAGTGTCAATATAATTTGAATTATTTTGTTCTTAATTTGGTTGTATTTGCATTTGAATGTTTGAAGTATGATTGGAAGCGAACTCACGGCTAATGCATGATCCAATTTCAGTTTACGTATTCTAAGAGTCAGTTGTTGTTAGCTTCAGGATCTAGTTGAGTTTATTACTGTTCGAGGTTTTTCTCCCCATAAACGATCAGATTCGGCCATATTTCCCATTTCTTTCTACATTATTTCCCATTTCTTTTTGAATTATTTCCCATTTCTTTCCTGCATCCTTATCTTGAAACAATTTTAGACTAGTTTGGGAGCCAGCCCTCTCTGGATATTGACCCGGGAGACTTCTATTTCTCTCGACCTTTCAATGTTGGCCAAGTCTAGGGCACACAAGTAATAAAATATTGTACTTAGGCAGATTTGTGACCAACAATTTTTGGCATGCCCGGTGGGACAGACTATTTCTATCTCAAAAAGATCCATAATCGGTGGGACAAGCAAGTCTCATTTTTTGACACCCAGAGGAATCAAGATTTTAATGAACTGTCTTGACCTCAAAGTGGAGATTGTAAGTTCAGCTGGTGACTCTACTGAAGGTGATTGTATAGTATCCAAAAATCTCTAATCCTAAAGCTAGTGAAAATATTTGCATCTTTGCTTCATGATCACGAGATCAAGTGTCAAAGAATCGAAAGATCCAGTAAAATTTTTCAAGATTGATGTTCAAAACTAGAGGGAGCGCTCAAGATGGGTAATTCCTATGAACCCATCATTTGTTGTTTCTTCATAGGCAACGGGTCAGTTTATGCCATATATGACTCCTCCCAGTACTGCTATGATCTTGCGAGTAGATTGAAATCTTACAGTCCAAATGGCTGGTCAACAACCTCCACCATGGCAATTTCCTTACTGGAATGATTCGGGAGCGTTGGACCTACCTTTTCAAAATCTAGTTCTTGTTGCAACAATAAAAGCCTTGCCTACATATGATGGGAGTGGAAAGACAATGTACGAGCATGTGTCAGATGTGGAAACCTTGGCTTCAATTCATAATATCATAGATGAATATGTCATGATCAAATTGCTCGTCCTGTCACTCTGAGGTAAGTTGTTGTGCTGGTATAGATCCTTGCCTCCCAACTCCATAACTTCATGGGATCAATTAGCAGAGATGTTAATCCAAGGGTTCAATGAGCAAGCAGACCCATTTTCTTTAGTGCATCAATTTAATAATATCAAGAGGCATCCTCAAGAGGAGATAGTGGATTTCAATGTTAGGTTTTCCTGAACTTGGCAGAGAGTTCCTGAAGGTCTTCACCCTACTCATGAACAAGCAGCATTGTATTTTCTTAGGGTTTTTCATTCAGATATTGGTATGAATATTAGGATTTCTGGTGTTCAAACCTTTCCTGCATTGTATTCCTAGGCATAGAAGGTTGAGGCTGATCTGATTATCGTTGGGAAGTTGCCTTCGAAGATGACTATGCCTATTTTTCCTGAGCTTCCACAATACTAGTTTACAGGTGCAGCCCATACATCTTACACTGCTCCATACATATATCCTTCATCTTCATGGAATCCTCCCATACCTTCAGTACCTATGATTCCCATTCCACAGATAACCTCTCCACTTCCAACTCCTGCATTACCTTCTCCATCAGTTCCATTACCTCTACCTGCACCACCTATTTCCTCAAGCCCAGATCCTCAATTGGTTGTTTTGTAAGAAATTCAGTCGAGCATGAGAGTTCTCACTAACAAGGTGACATCTATGGAGTGGATATAGGTGGAAAGGAACTATCAGCCATGAAAATTTGTTCCGGTAGTAACTAGAGAGAAACTTGCTCCTAGAAAGGCTATGGAGAAAGTACCTGAGAGGAACTCTATGGTCCTGATGAGTGAAGAGGTTGGCCCTTCTAAAGTTTCACATGAGCCTTCTTATTGGTGTTCTTCATGCAATTATCCACGTGATGAGTCCACTTGCATGGTCCACAAAAATTATTTGCAAGTTCTTGTAGGGAGTCAGGTAAACATGATTCGAGAGGTGGATCTTAATTCTGTGAAGTCTCCGGGGGAACACATAGCAGTCTTGACATGCAACGATAAGAAACCAATGTTGGTAGATCCAGCTAAGATGGAGCCATTGAAAGTGCCTCCTGCACAAGCAACAAAGCAACAAATACCTGCAAAGACTCATGATTCTCTAGCTCCACAACAACCACCTATTTTGTCGAAGGATCCACTTCCACCACAAGCAAAGAGAAGGAAAAAGCTTTTGTCTCCCATCCACAAGTAGAAACAAAGGAACAAGCTAGGGCGACGTTGCGGTATTCTTTATTGATTAAACAACAATGAGTTGAGGCCACCCAGCAATATAAAAGTAAATTTGAATTTGCCAGTGGAGGGAAAGAGCAGATCTCGATGGAGTACAACATAGTGGAAGAAATCAAATGGATACCAACTAAGGTAAGTTTGTATGACACCTTGCAGCTGCCTGGATAGGTGAATCTCTTACAGGAATCCTTGAAGAACATACAAAGTAATGGGAAGGGTACAGCCCAGATATTTTGTCTCAAACATTGACCACTTCAGCCACTGGAAAGAATAGACCACCCCCATTTTATTTGTCACTCAAGATGGAGGGTTGGATTGTGCACAACTGTATGATTGATTCTGGTGCTACGACAACTGTCATGCCAAAGGCAGTTTGTGAAGTCATGGGTATGGAGTATACAAGAAGTAGCCCCGGTGTCTTGCAGTTGGACAGGACTCCTATGAAAATAGTGGGTGTAATTAAGGATGTTTCTATTGCTCTACATAATCTACCTAATATTACAATAATTCAGGAGATAGTTGTGGTCGATTTGGAACCATATTTTAGTGTGTTTATCGAGAGAATTCACTGATAAGCTGGGAGGTTACCTTTCTCTGGATTATTCTCACTTGGAGATTACTTTCAAAGGAAGAAGAGTCCGTATTGAGAATTAGAAGCCTTCTACTTTTCATGTAGAGAATATGGGAGAAGAAGAAAGATCCAAACATTCTGTCAATATGATCACTGAGGAATTGGAAGATCTTAATTTGATGGGCGAAGTCTTGGTTGAGCTTTGCTTGGAGGATGAGTTTTCAATGCTCAATTTTAACACCATGATAGAAAATGACTTGGGGTGTTATTCTATTCTCAATACTAAAAAGGCTCAAGAACAGAATGATGGAAGTCAAGATCAGCTCTATTTCGATGGAGCACAATGCAAAAATGGTGCTAGAATTAGGACTGTTCAAGTATTACCTTCTGGCATTCCATGATCCTATTCAGACAAGTTAACCTAGAGTAGCACAGATAATATCACAGAGGATGAGGCTTTATGCTTAGGTTTCAAGACGGTTGAGACACTTGGAACATGATAGTTGCAAATCTTTGATGACTCCGAGCTGATTATCAATCAGGAGACCACTGAGTGTCTGTCCAAGGTCTAGGATCTAGGAGATCATAGAGCCATGTTTGGGTATGTGTCTCTCCCGAGAGTTCACAACTAAATTCGAGAGTTACCTTGTACATAGAGAAAAAAAAGAAAAAGAAAAAAAGAAAAGAAAAGAAAAAATTTTGGCTCCTTTTGCATGTGAGCCCGCAAGTACGTTTATTTATTTTTCTTTTTCTTTTCCTTCCTTCCCAGCAGTTAGTGGCTTCCATCTATTTCCTTCTTCCCCTCTACTCCATTCCCTTCCTCTCTCTCTCCTTCTTCTTCTGCAAAT
Source organism: Wollemia nobilis (assembly GCA_028583015.1). Classification (NCBI taxonomy): domain Eukaryota; kingdom Viridiplantae; phylum Streptophyta; class Pinopsida; order Araucariales; family Araucariaceae; genus Wollemia; species Wollemia nobilis. The sequence continues at coordinate 8,111,861 of JAQPPZ010000772.1, forward strand.
AATCAAGCCACTACTATTGTTTCTACTCCCCTCTCTGATGTTCCCTTTTCTTCACTTCCATTTCTTCTAATTCTTTGTCTTTTGAGCACTTCTCCACAGCCACAGTTCCCACCACCTCCTCCATTCCATCCACTTCTATTTCATTTTTTTGTTTTCATAGAAACCCAGTAGTTGGTAGCACAGTAGCACCCTGTTGCTGTATCTACCATTTCCATTCCTCCACCTTCCATCATTTCATCATTCACTATTCCCATTCCATGGCCTGCACATTTGCTGGCCATCACTCCATTCATTTCTATTTTTGTAATTCAGGTGCTTTTCACTACTGCCATGGAGATCCTTGCATAGCACCTAGTGATTACCCAGCTCATCCAAGCTAGGCAAAGTGTAGTAGTTCTAAAGAAATAAAGGAAGTTTTGTTCTTCCATAAATTTCTATTGAAGGTCCTATTTTGAGAGCCGAGTACCAGCAAGAGCTTGTTGCAGCAGCCCGCAGATGCGTCCAACATCAACCAACACTAGTTTTTTTTGCTCCTCCAGTTTCTTGACTCTGTTGCCCAATGGATAAAGGCCTGAGGTTCATGCATACAATAGAACTGTATACCCCACGAGCCACCAAGAATGTTGGCATTTTTGCCACATTTTTTTTGTTGTTACTGTTAATGTAAAAGAATGCACAAATTGTAGAGATACTAATTCTTTTGTTTGTCCCTCCATGCACTTTGAAAGGGAAAATGTAAAAATCTCTATAAGTTTTGTGTTAGAGCAAAGTAACTATAACATGTCATGATATCATGACCTGTCGTAGTTTTGTGACATCAAATGCAGAAATCAGCTTAGTATGAAAATTGTCATGATATCGCGACATGTCGCATTTTTGCGACCTATCACGTTTTTGCGGTCAAAATAGTCAACGAAAGCAACAAAGCCAAACTTCATGATATCATGACATGTTGAAGTTTTGTGACTTGTTGCGGTGAGGGATCATTCAAATGAAATTTGGCGCGCTATCGTGACATGTCGTGTTATCACTGAAGGGCTGAAAAATAAACACAAGGCAAGAAATTTGTCGTGATATCGCGACATTTTTAGAAATGAAGCCAAGCAAGAGGAACTTGTCGTGATATCACAACAGAAAGTGGCAACGACAGAGAAGGCAAGAAAATGTCGCGATTTCACGACATGTTGAACATGAAGGACAAAGCGTAAGAAATGTCACGATTTCATGACATGTCATGTTTTTGCGAGGAAGAAGTACAGAGGCAGCCAGGTTGTATGAAATGTCACAATTTTAGGACATGTCAAACTTTTGCGGCCTAAAAGCATCAAAGCGAAAGAAGACAAAAAATGTCACGATTTTGTGACATATTGTGGAGATAAAGCCAAATGGAGAAACATGTCATGATTTCGTGACTTGTTGAAGATGAAAGAGCCAAATGGAAAAAACATCGTGATTTCGCGACATGTCACATTTTTGCGACCTATCATGTTTTTGCGAGTTGAAATTTGAACCGTACAAAGAAAATGAAATTGTCACGATTTCGTGACATGTCACGTTTTCACGGGTATAAAGTAGACAAGACAGTGTTGAGTGGAAGATGTCGCAATTTCGCAACATGTTTCATTTTCATGATTAGGAGCAGCAGACAAAGCCAGAAAGAGGAGAATGTCGTTATTTCATGACATATCATGAGGATGAAGCTAAATGAGAGAAGATGTCATGATTTCATGACATGTCGCATTTCTGTGACTAGTGGCAAAAATAGAAGGCAATAAGGTAAAAGTGTTGTGATTTCATGACATGTTGCATTTTGGTGACCTGTCACATTTTTGCAATCGAAGCAATAACAAAGGCTCGATACAGTTATGTTTGCATTTTCCTTCAGAATTGCATAGGATAACATGAAGAGAAGATAAGGATCAAGTAAAAGCTCTACAACTCATTTTTAGATCATGGTCTAAGAAGCTCAAAAGATTCAATGCTGCTAATTACCGATGTGTGCTAGATGGAAGAACCTAAGGCAATTTTTGATGCTGCAAAAATTAAAGATGCCTCCAATATTAAAAGCACCTATTCATGATCTCTTAAAAACTTCCAGCTTCCCCTGATAACGGTTATTTGATGAAGAAATATGGGCCCTTCTTTCTATTTCATTTTCGGTTTCAATCCATTAAAATAGGGACTGTCATTTCTTCGAGGCAGATTAAGGGGATTATTTCTTCGAAATCTGTTTCATGTATTAAATGTTGTAATACGAAATGAAGAGGGAAGGCCTCTATAAATACCAATGTAAAATCTCAAGAAAAAGGAGGAGAACCTTTTGCAAAAATATTGAAGCAGAAATCCTAGATGTAGTCTCGCTCTATTCTTAGCATCTTTTGAGTCGGTGATCCAAACTATTGTTCACATTTTGTTTTTTGTGTGATTTACTTCTGTTTCATCCAATTTTAATATAAGTTGAATTCTGCCATTTTGAATTTGGCTATATTTGCATTTGAATGTTTGAAGTATGATTGGAAGTGAACTCACGACTAATGCGTGATCCAATTTCTATTTACATATTCTAAGAGTCAGTTGTTGTTAGCTTCAAGATCTAGTTGAGGTTATTACTATTCGAGGTTGTTCTCCCCATCAACGATCAGCTTCAGCCATATTTCCCATTTCTTTTTGCATTATTTCCCATTTATTTTTGCATTATTTCCCATTTATTTCTTGCATCCTTATCTTGAAACAACTTTAGACTAGTTTGGGAGCCAACCCTCTCTGGAGATTGGCCCGGGAGACTTCTCTTTCTCTCGGCCTTTCAATGTTGGTCGAGTCTAGGGCGTACAAGTAATAAAATCTTGTACTTAGGCAGATTTGTGACCAACAGGTTCCCACTACCTTATTAGACCCACCTTTGCACATTATTGCATCAATCAATGATATTCCTTTCAAGTGGGTTCTGATCGATACAGGCTCATCGATCAACATCATCACTATAAAGGCTATAGGGCATCTCAAGATGCCTAAGTCCAACATTATTTAAACCTCTTACATGTTAAGGGCCTTTAATGACGCGATGTGCTCTATAGTAGGTACAATAATTATACCTATAAATGTAGGATATAAGACCATACCCATGATGTGTCATGTGTTAGAATGGGCAATGCAATATAACATCCTCCTAGGGCATCTCTGGATAAGGGACATAAAATATTTTCTTTCAATATTGTACCAATGCCTCAAGTACATGCATGAGGGGAAAGTTCATGTGGTTCTATCATATGAAGAGTCATTTAAATATGTACATCAGGTCAGCCTACCAGGGGACTTTGTCCTTTTTCCAATGAACCTATACATAATACCTTCATCTCCAACCACGTAGATAAAGCATAAGAGAAAATCAGTATGAGGTGACCCATCCACATTGACACCATCTCATGCATATAAAGTCATTGGCATTCTTGAAAAACCTTTGACATCCAAGGCTAAGGATAAACAAAAGTTGAAGGCACCCCTAATAGATGAAAATCCTAAAGAGCTATCAACTATAGCAACTCTAAAAATTCTAAATCCCATAGAGGAGGAATATCCCCAAGATAAATCTGAGGAGGTGACTCAACCTGCCTTACCTGCTTCATCAATAACATCATCTACATCATAGGTGATAGTTCACTTGGCCAACATAAGGTTATGTGAATATCTTGTGCAGAATGTAACTTTTGCACCTATCATTGGGTCTACGTAAGATATGGGATGACCAAGAGTCCCAAATTTTCTAGTGGATACAGTAGTTCCATTAGGGATTCTCCCTAGCCAGACCAACTTCATCTATGCTAGTTTGGACTGTACCCATACTGCTCTGAACATTGAGGAAATCGAGGATGAGCCATTCACCATGAATGTTCATTACTTATCAAATCCTAAGTTCGCTCTACAATACTTTGAGCAGTGTCACTAGCAAAACTATGGCCTAGGCCTGTACAAACAAGGAGGATGACTGCAATTACAACTACAATACCAGTTGCCTACTTACAAGTGTAGCCTAGGTTATCAGATACAGAGCGGTGATTATTCTTTGGTAGCCAACCTATATAGGCTAAGCATAGGGTTCGAGGAGGACATTGACTAGAATCCTTATCAATCGCCTAGCCAAAACTACTTGGGTGATTGATGGGTATCGATGATCAATGTTGCTCCACCTGATGAATATCACCTTGAATCCTCTCCAAAATCACCCCCATTAGGATCCATCCTATGGGAGGAAGAGCCAATGCATGGGTATGAGCAAGAGGAGTATGACTATGTCCTAAGCAAGGACAGAGATGAGCCTATCATGGGCATTGATATGTACAAAGCCTCACTTGGGCAGGTTATGTAGAGAGTGGGTACATCTCAGATGAGCATGAATACATCTTGGATGAGGATGCATACATGTAAACTGAGATTAACTGATTCAGAAGACTCAACATGGAGAGTCTAATTGGGGCCTAGGCACCAGCACCATACCTTAGGGCCAACATAAACTCTAATGGTTGCTTTAGTAGTGATGATGATTATGAGGATGAGATTGGGACATGCATTTGGTCAACTGATTGGTTGAGATGGAGGAAGTCCTTCACACCATCATAGGAGGAAAACCCACCCTAGAGGATGTTTGTTGTGTGGTATTCCATTACTAGCCCAAAATTAGGAAGTGGCTCATAATAAATCTATTTGAGGGGTTCCCTCCAAGATAACCTAACTCTGAAGTGACCATGCACATATTTGTGGGGATGGTTGACATCAAGTGGGACAACCCAGTAACTTTAAAGCAATCAGAGCAAGATGTGGCACAACCTAATGATTTTTAGACTAAGGGGTCAAAGCCATTAAAATTGGTCACTCTCGACTCATTTCTCATGGTGCCTCCTTGAAAGAAAGAACAAGGGTCTTCCCCACTTCAAGCTAGGGACACCCAATTTGGCAAGCATGAATAGGCAGATATCCCTAACAAAGGACACTAACATAAAGCATCCACATCAGCTCAAACAAATAAAATGGATGATCCATATTTTTTGGATTATTATGCAAATTTGTCACCTCTATCGATCTACGATGACATTCCCATCTCATCATTAAAGGTGCACATGCAATCCTTTTCAGTCTTGTAATCCATTTTGGATTGTTTGGATAGAATGGAATGCCAAATAGACGAGCAAAAAAAAATATTGTAATATGTCAAGAACCTGCCTAAGAACTTGGAAACTCAAAATCAAACCTCATCTAAGGTCTAACAATTTTTAGTGAGGTCACAAAAAAATCCATAGCTAGAGTAGGCACTAATTCAACCACCTCAACATCCTGGAAAGTATCCCTCATTTCCTGAATTAGCAGTATTGTTTTTCAATAGATTATGTGTTGTAAATGCTATCAAGTTGCTTGAGGTTCACCTGTTGGATCCAAATCATCCAAAGCCTCCAATGTATGATAAGGAGGTGTACTATCTATATCATAGGTGAGATGGTCATGATAATCATGTTAGGATTTTTGAGTTGTGGTTTATGATATGCTCGAAAATAAGCAACTTCAGTTTGTAAATCGATAGATGATATTAGCTAGTAATCCATCTATCACATCCAAAGAGTAGGAAGGAACCCCTAAGACATCAAGCAATATACCTATGGCTCCACCTAGTTAAAAAATTAGGCCAATGCATGTTACACACGAAGAACAACATCAACGCAGTTGGAATCCTTTGAATGAGCCTATGTTAGTCATATTTTGAAGATTACAATAAGCTAAGGTAATCACCTAACTAGAAATAAACCCTTTAGACCCAAATAGAGATAAACCTAAGGGGAGGACCACTATTACCTCTACCATCGAGTACAAGGAATGGCATTCACAATTTCCATAGATTCAAGAGTGTGGTTCAATATCTCATAGATAGTAGGGCATTCCCCATGGAGCATTCACTCGTAGTATCTCAGTGTACAAAAATAGAGGCTATATCATACCAAGGCTAATCACAACCTCAGGGGTTTGACAAGCCAATTCATCAAGTGATCACTTTCAGGATGACTGTTGCAACTTTATTCCAAAATTTGTATGTGACAAACTCATTGGTGTTACAAAAGGTTGAGAAAAGAGACCCCAAGCATGGGTCCACTAATGAGAGCCTCTTCTACATATATCATCGAATTTAGGGACATAACATCAGTAATTTTCAGTCATTCTAAAAATTGGTCCATAATTTAATAGAACAAAACAAGCTTTGTACAAATGGTTCACTAGTTTCTACCCACCAAGACACAAGCACCCTACAGAGGTCTATGCCCAAATTGGGAGAGTTGATGTCTGTCACTCTTCCTAAGCAAATTAAATACATCACAAAAGACAACCTATATATTTGGGGTACGTAAGGTGTCACACATTCCCCCTTTCAAAATATCAAAAACATTTATAAGTTTCAAAAATTACAAAAATAGTGTAAAACATTAAAAATCCAAACAAATTATAAAGAATTAAAATCAAATAAAAAAAAAGCTCCAAGGGTATCTCCAAGACCTTTGGTCAATTCACAAAAATCTCCAAGGGCATCTCCAAGACTCTTGGTCAAATCACCAATCTCCAAGGGCATCTCCAAGCCGCTTGGTCAACTCACCAAAATTTACAAAGGCATATTAAAGGCATTTGGTCATTCACAAAAGGCCCCAAAGGCATAGTAATCCCTTTGGTAAAAAATGAACAAAAAACATAAAAACACTTTAAAATTAAAAAAAAAAAAAAGCACAAAAACAACTTAAAGTCAAGAAACGTCAAAAACATTGCATAACACAAAAAACAATGAAACACTATAAAATACAAAAATATTTGCATTTGCATTTGTGTAGTTGCATTGCATTAGGCATGTTGCATCTGTTGCATTCACATTTGTGTTTACAATCTTGCAAATGACACCACATTTGTACATAAATCATGCACCTCCAAAATCCATCATCATTCACAACCCATGTGTGTAACTGTGTTTTTCAACACAACCCCTCCTATTGCTATAAGGAATATACTAGGGTTTTTTGGTTACTCAGCCATACCTAGCGGTTTTATCAAACTTTGTAGAAATTCATCTTTGCTTTTGATAAATGAGTTTTGGTTTTGATAGTGCCTAGTATATTTTAGAATCCCGTCACTAATCAAAACACTAAAATCCTAGTCAAAACAAGGTAAATATGAATGTTGCAAAGCGGCATTAGGCATCCTAAGGTAAAAATTTTATCTTGCTCATCCCACTATGTGACTAGCTTGGAAGTTCTAAGAATTGGCAAAAGGACAAGTGCACCCCTACCCAAAAAAATCCCTTGCTTTAATCAAAACAAGCAAAAATCCTGAATGAAGCAAAAGTCAAAAGCAAAATAAATAGTGATTATCATCACTACATAAATCCCTTGCTCAAACAAAGAACAAAAAGAAAACAAAAATTCAAAATAAATAGTGATTTTCATCACTAATAATGAGCAATTATCCCAAACAAATATGAAGAAAAGAAGAGAGTTTTGAAATTGAATCCCTGGAATTCTTAGCATGGATGAACCGAAATGTATCCTTACGCACGATGATGTCTATCATAATAGCATCTTGATTTTGTACAAACCAGTATTTGCATGTGGAAGGGCTAGTTTTAGGTGTCCTATATCGCCTAGTGGTCTAATCCAACTGAGTCCAACTTAGGATTAGGATGAACATTTGAGGATCCCCAATATAGTAATGGGCTGAATGAATCCTGCCTGGCACTAGGGTATGCTTATGTTTTATCTAATATATTCATTTACACATACAAGGATAATGAATATCTAGGTCTTCATAATAAGAAATTTATCCTTCAGAAGCTTTGTATGATCAGTATACAAATTTTGATCAAGCAACTAGGGTGTTTGAGTCTCATGGAAAACCTCAAATATTCCTAACTAGCAATAAATTATTCCATCAATCACATCATCAAATTTATTTGAGAGGTTGTGTTCATTAGAGGGTGTTCATGAAGTAGGATAGATATCGCATAAATTTTAGCAATGATATTTAGATGACCATTGACTATTTTATGCATATCTTTTAATTTATAGAAGCTCATCAAGAAAGCACATACATATCACATCATCTCATCGTGCATTTGGATGTTTAAATAATTTATTCCTATTATAAGAGTTGTTATTTATTCATGATTTTTATATAGTCTATGGTGTCACCCATTATATTGTAGAACACATATCACATCATACCATATGTTTTAAGTGATTAAAGCATGCAGGTTCATTCACAATAGATCATCAACGTAATGCATTACACACATTGCATTTATCATATCATTACAACTAAATAGAAATTAAGCATGCATCTAACAATAAGCATTGCATTCTTAAATGCATAACATCATAAGTAGTCCATCTACACCTAGGTCACAACATACATCATCTAGCTAGTACATGTCAATACATCACATCATATAGCAGTAATTAAATCAAGTAAAGCATTGCATTCATGTAGGCATACATCACCATAGTACATCTATCCATCTAGATCACAATATCTAACCATACATCTATCATATAGATAAAACATGTTAATGTATTTCACCACATAGCATAAACCACATCTCATAGCATGTAGATCATAATATTGCATCACATAAACATAAAAGCGTAATCATAAAAGATACACATAATGAGTCTCAAAGTCTAGATATCATATAAATATGTGTCAAATAAGTACATGTAGATACAAAAAGAGCCATAAGGCTACAACTATGTATATCAGCTAACATTACACTCAAAAATAATATAAAATACCCAAGGAGCCATAGTGCTCAAGAGTGGCCTGCACCACTAGCATCACCTCTGCCCTCACCGCCCCCTTTGGGAGGTGACATAGAACTGGCACCCCCCTAGTCTACTCTATTTGGGTCTTCGTCCTGTGACTCGACTAAGCTAATGACTACTCTGAGTTACTCTGGTCGGTCCTCTATGACCCTCCTTCCATAGGCCTATCCAGTAGGTGCCCTCCCCAAATCCTGATCTCATTCTATAATGCCAAGATGTAGGAAGAATCTAAGGTTTGCTTCTCCAAGTCATCTGCTAAAATCCCATGCAAATGTTGGATCTCCACACCTTCATCTAGACCACTAGGTCCCTAAGGCACTACAATAGGTGGTACAATCTATCCCTGAGCTGCAATCGCAACCTGGTCCCATGCAACATCCCGCTCAATAATAACCTACGTAACCTATATCTATAGTAAAGCAATGGTGGCATCCCTCTGTTGTACCTAAATTTGAGAGGCCTACAACTTAGTCTCCACCTGATGCAACTAGGCTCGGAGAGGAGAATCATTCTCCTCTAGAGCCAACTCCTCCTCCTCTGTGGCTACCTGCTCCTCTACCACCAACTACTCTACTGGCTAGCCCCAAACCTCTGTTCGAGCTCACACTCAGGAGCAAGGTTATATGCAAAATTATTATTCTTGACTAGTCATCTCTCCTTATTCAAATTGAGTATCCCTAAAAGCAGTAGCGGAATATCTCCCAAAGACCCTCACAAAGACTGCATCTCAGGCATTTGTGGGGGAAGAAACAATGGGCACTCCATAAAAGGGGATCTTGAAGATCCTGTAGACATCCTCCATCGTAATGGTCATCTCACCTATAGTAAGATGGAAAGTGTTAGTCCTGGAGTCCTATCTATGGTCCAGGGTAGTAAGATAAGCCTGATATTCCATTATCATGGAAATCCAAGTAAAATACTGGAGGTCACAAGCATTAAGCCAACCCCAGTTCATGTCATCCATGGTAGTAAATAGGTCTAAAAGAAATTGTGGGTCCTAGGCCTGAGTAAAAAAAAATCTAGAAGTGCAAAATAAATCTAAATCAAATGCACTAACAAACTAATAAATGCATAAAATAAAAATGATGGAATCTTATATAAGATGTGCTTAAGGAAACAAGCATAGTAATTAAATGCACCTAAAAAACAAAAACAAAAATAGAAACTACACTTCAAAATTTAAAAAAAAAATTAATTAATTTGCTTTAAAATTCAAAAATTTGAATAAAAAACCTAAATTTACCTAGCCGCTCATGCTGGGAGTAGCCAAGCAGTGGTTTTTGAAGCCGATAGTGTCTAGTTTCCAATGGTAAAAAATTTAACCATTAGATTTCCAACTAGTCATTAACGATGACATCGGCCAGCCTTAGGCTAGGCTAGCCACTCTATGCAACAACAACCAGTGGGCGACATGCCAACGACGTTCTCCTATGGTCAAAAATCAATATTTTTTTATAAAAATACAAAATAGAAGGAACCCATTTTCTTAAATCCTAAACTATCCCTATCTACTAGTTTATTTCATTGTCGATAAGCTTAATGAGGTTCATTTACCAAATTGCTTAATTAGGTTCATTTTACCACAATAATAAATGGGGTTAGGGTTTAGAAAAGTACCCATGAAGCTTCGGCTCCTCTACTGGTCAAAGCCTCACCTTGCTTAGCAATGGCATCAAATACGTATCATCTTGGGTCATAAGCAATCACTATCACCTCAGAGCTCAAAAAGTAGAATTGATAGTTGGAAGTAATGAAGAGTCCAAAACCCTAATTTGCTTTTGTATTTTTCACTCAAGCCTTGGAAAATTTTGGTGTTAGCGGCCCACACTTCCTGGTTGTTGGACCTGACAATGGCCATGAGGTAGCAATTGGGGGTCATTGGACCTGACAACGGTGAAGCAATAAGGAGAAATTTACTCAATTTTTCACCACAAAGCTCCTCAAAATGGGTCAATAAACATGCCTACTGGTCCAAAGCATCCAAAAATAGGCATAAAAGAAAAAAAAATACATAGATCAAAATCCAAAAACAACATAAAATTCAAAGTAACTCGAAAAAAAATAAAAAAATAACAAAATCTCAATTGAGCCTCGTATTCAATTAATTGCTCTATAAACTTGGTGATTGCAATGACTAGTGCTCCATGCAATTTGGCAAGATGAGTAAATTACCATAAGACCACTTGGGGCAAATTAGTTAAGGTAGAATTGAGATGCTTCACTTCAATCCTGAAGAAGGCCATGGCAGTCAGACTACTCCACAGGAATGAGGAATCATCTCCTTTCTTCTATAAAATGATCAATAAATCATCAAACACAGTGATGCAACACACACCTAAAAAGAATTGCTATCATCTTGATTCCCTAAGAAGGCCATTATGGTTAGACCACCCCATGGGATAGGGATGTAAAATTATTAGAAAGGGTAGAAATCACACCTGGATGGGGCATACCCTTAACAAAAAAGGTGATCCTCTTCAAGGATCCAAATCATTCATTTTGGTCAAGTGACTCATCGCTTTATTCATTGTCCTTTCCTCATAGACTCATCGCTTGAGGGGGTAATCAAAAATTTTTAAAAAATCATAATAAAAATAAAAAAAAATATCACTCAATCATGTTAAATTGCATTCATCTTATGAATCATTATAAAAAACTATCATAAGCTTACCCTTTGCTAGGAAAAAAAGCAAATATGACAGTTAAATTTGTAGCTCTCTGCATTTTAGACCTATAGTAGTACTAAAGCTACCTGATCACCAATGGATGAGTGCAAACTTCCACAAATTGAAGCCTTCCATCCTATTGGAGGTAATGATTCTAGGATGTGTGCCCTCCTACATGATTAGGGCATCCAATGTTGATCAGATCAATGATTATCATACAACCTACAACATGGCCATAGGTGGTCTATATTTTTTTTCTTTGCACTATGTTTTCCCACAGTGCATTCCAAAAAGGGGCATCTATAGACACCTAAAAGGCATCATGTTTAGGAGACTAATGATATGGGCATGTTCATAGACCATATGAATGATCTTGGGCCTTGAAAAGAGATAGCAATAGTTTTCACCACTCAAATAGGGTAGTTCTAGCCCACCCAGGCTTGGTCACTCTCAAGTAGAGTGGCCACCACACTTGGCTATTGAAGACTACAGGGGCCACACCTAGCTACTGAACCTAGTAGCAGCTAGCACCATGCACAGTCTAGCCATGAATACTGGCACAAATAATGTAGTTTGACTACACCTTTGCATTGTTTGTGGGCAGATTTTGGCAAGGAACTACCTGAGTTCCTCCTAACTGTCCCTTCAATCCTAGTTTGTAATTGATGCTTCTCACTTGGGATGGTCAATCACATGCAATTTGGATTGAAGCTTCTATAGGAAGCCAAGGTCCAGATCTGAGAGAGGGGAATCTACATATGCACTCTACCACAAAGAGCAAAGGATCCACAATTTTTAGAGTTTATGCAGTGAATCCCTATCACTTTGGAGAGCAAATCTATGCACCCTTAAGAAGCAATGAAGTGTTATCCATATGAGGAGAGAAAATGCATCCACTATTCACATTCACTACTATTCACTACTCTTTCATGTATTTGACACATCTGATGACCCTTGAACACCAATTGGATAAGAGAGCCTTGTGGTACAACCCTTGGAGTGCTAGGAGGAAAGTTTATTTAGCAGTCGTTGTCTTGGGTAGTGGCCTGTAGGCATATCCTAGGGACTTTACAGTAGTTTTCTCTATTCTAGCTTTATATCTACTTAGTTTATATTTTAGTATTCATTTTTAGGATAGATCTAGTTTATTGTATGCATTTACATTATTGTTATTTAAGCTACACACATCTTTAATTAGTTTTATCGCATTTAGTCATAGTATTCTTATTCACATTGGTTATCAGCTTTCATACTAATAACCTCATCCAGGGAGGTAGCCAGAACTATTAAGTGTGCTTTGTTGTTTTCTTGTGCACAAATCTATAGGTTTACAAGACCATATCAAGATATTCATAGCACGAGATCCCTCTTGGATGAGAGAAGGATAAAGAGGCATCTGTTAGCCCTCAGACAAGTTTGGTATGCAATATCGGGAGGCCTGTGAAGGCGCATAGTTCCCTTACAGGGAATACTTTTATAGTTGCCCCACTTGTAAAAAATTGTATCAAAATGAGTATCCCTCAGAGGGACGAATATGTAAGTATGGATTGAAAATATCAATAAAAAGCATACTTATTCATTTATTATTTATGTGTCATTTGCATGTTAATTTCTTTTAGTTGATATAATAAATACATTGCAAGTTGGATCAGTTATGGTGCGCACTTCCCAAGGTTACACATAAAGAGTTGCCTTCATCGATCAGGTGCTAGATGTTGGAATCTAGAGCCATTTGAATGCCATAAAAAGCTTCTTGGGCCTCAGCAAAATTATTTGTTTGGATTCCAAGCCTTTATACATAGGCTAAAATGATTATGCCTCTATCATCATGAATCACTCCACCACAAGTCGCTTCACCAGGATTACCCTTGGATGCGCCATAAAAATAGAGCTTGAACCACCAGGGAAGGAGGAATCCATGAAACAAGGGATCTATCCACCACAATATGAGGATGACCAAAAACCTTGAACAAGAGGTTGGTGAAACGTGCCACTTGGATCTCAAAGGAGGACAAAGGAAAATCTTTGAATGGAATAATATTGGTATTTTAAGAGGCAAAGGTGACAACTCTTAATGACATAGATTCTAGGTCAAGACACAAAAACCTAAAGGCTTTGTTGTTCCTTTCCAGCCAGATCTACCACATGAAGTGAGGGAGGATGACTAACCACCAATACTTCAAGTAGGTGGAATGAAAGGGGTTGGGCCATTAGATGAAGAAGTCATTAATGAATTGAGGAGCAACCCAAGAAATGGACACACTGGAAATAATAGAGGATAGGACATTTCCATAAAAGGGGTAGTCTAAGAATAGATGGTTTACTGACTCCTAGGTAGATTTGTAGAGGAGGCATCTATTTAGTAGGATCATGCCATGGGTGATTATATTATCGATGGTCAAGAGTCTGTTTTTAGCTGCCAACCAATAAAAGTGAGCTATCTTGGGAATGAGGTTTTTAATCTATATCTTTGGAAGGGAATCAATCATTCTTAGTTTTGTTTTGCGACATGTAGGATAATTTGATTTTAAATATCCCAGATTGGCTAAGATGCTAGAAGGAAGCATCAGGTGGTTGGCTACTAGGAATCAGCTGAGTTCAAAGAAGCTCAAATAAGCAGATATGCATAGAGTGAAGTTCCAACGATTCTAGGTCAACAATTAGGTTAACCCAGTGGGGGAAAGTAGATTCATGGATAATAAAATTATCAAATTTAGGCCCAAAAATTAGATCAGTTATAGGTTTGAGGATACTTATAGACTAATCGTGACTCAGAGGTTGAGCCATAATCCATGGGTCTTCCCTGAATCTAATTTGTGATCCATATCTGAGATTCCATAAGCAACCTTTCTGAATGATAGGTTTGGTATGGCATACCGAGCTCCAAAAATTATACCTAAGGGGCATAAGATATTTGTCCAGCAGAGACCCTTGCCTGAGATATTTGTATTTTACAAAATCAACCCATTGGGCTAGGGAATTAGTAGCAACCTTTCATCCCTGTTTGGATATTATTGCCATATTTATTTGGTGAAATATTCAAAGGCCTATCCCACTCATGCAATTTGGAAGATAGAACTTATCCCATGTGAAAAAGGGAAATTTTCTTTTATTTTCCGTTCCTGACCATAGAAATTTCCTTTGAATTTATTCTAGTTTATTACATACAGTGATCAGGGCTTGGAATAAGGACATGAAGTAGATTGGCATGCTCTGGAGACAAGATTAGATTAATGTGAACTTCCCTGCACTACTGACGAGGGCTCATTTCTAGCTTGTAATATTCTTCATTGCCCACTGAGTGACACAGTCCCACATTCTCGCTGAGTGATTTCCTTGGAAGAGAGGAAGGCCAAGGTAAATTGTAGGAAACTCAACAATAGAACACCATAGGATTTGAGCAATTCTTGCCTATTTATGGGCCAACATATTTATGAAGTAAATTTTGCTTTTCAAATAGTTGAATTTTTGGTCAACGACCCTCTCATAAGCCTCCAAAATGGATCTAATGACTTTAGCTTCTAGGATGCTAGAGAGGTTGGCAAGGAATGTGTCATCATAGAATTGTTGGTGAAATACTAGAGAAAGGCCAGTTGATGCTTTGATTCCTGATATATCACCCATAGAGAAAGCATCCTTAAGAGCTCTTCCTAGACTTTCAACCACTAGGATGAATAAAAATGGTGACATGGGGTCATCTTGTCTTATTCCCCATCTGCTTTTGAAGTACCCTGTCGTTGCTCCGTTGAAAATAACTGAAAACCATGTTGAGGAGATACAAGCTTTGATCAAACATAACCATCTATGGTGGAAGCCAAACCAAGTTAGGACAGCAATGATAAAATCCTAAGAAATTTTGTCAAAGGCTTTACTAATGTCCAGTTTAAAAAAAAAAAACTTGGCAATCTATTAGCTGTAATAGTATGGATGAGCTCATGGATGGTGATCATGCTTTCAGTTATGACTCTTACTTGGACCAAGCTATCCTAGAACATGTTGATGATCTTAGGCATGATTCATTTCATTCTATTCACCATGTATTTAGTGAGGATTTTACATAACACATTGCACAGGCTTATAGGCCAAAAATCAGATATGGAACGACATTCATAGGATTTCGGGATGAGGGTAAGAAACGTGGAGTTAAGATCTTTGGGGATAAAATTGGACCTCTGGATTTCCAAGATGGAGTCAAAAACATCTTCTCCAATGATATCCCAATAGTTTTGAAAATAACTTAAGGGAAATCCATCGGGGTAGGGGGCCTTGTCTGTAGGCATAGAAAAGAGAGCTTTGATTTCATTGTGGGAGAATGGTTGTAGTAGAAAATAATTATCAGCTTGGGAGATAAGGGGCAAAATGTGTTGAATAAGGGATTCAGACACATCAGTTGGGTAAGCGTGAGATAAGCCAAGGATGGTGCGAAAATGCTCCATCTCCTCAAGTCGGATGTCTTCAATACCTTCAACAAGTGACCCATATTCTCTACAAAGACATCTAATAACATTTGCTCCTTTATGTATCATTATGGTGGCATGGAAGAACTTTGTATTCAAATCACCTTCTTTAAGCCACAATGCTATGGAATTTTTCCACCATAATATTTCCTCTTTGGCTAGCGATTTTTGGAACTCACATAAGAGTATTTTATCTTGTCTTCTAACCTCATTGGTGGCATTACCGTTCTAAAACTGATTTTATATTTCTTTCAATTAGTAGTAGATTACTCTTCGTGATTCAAAAATATTATTGAACACTTTTTTATTCCATATTTTGATAAGGATTTTTAGTTTCATGTAAACCTTGAAGACGCACAAGCCATTGACAGGTTGACTCCACCATTCAATGATTTTTGGACTAAAATTCAGGTGTTGTAGTCACATAGACTCAAAATTGAATGGGGGTCTGTAACTGGTATTCACCCTTGATACTTCCAAAAGTAGGGGATTATGGTCAGAAGCTATTCTTACTAGGGATGATAGTTTAGCATCATCGAGGATCAGGATGGCTTCTTTGGAAAACAAGACTCTATCAAGTCTCATTTGGATGAGCTAATCTCCTACGCACTAGTTTTTCTAGGTGAACAATGAGTCTTGAAGTTCAACATCCATGAGTTAATTGAATTAATGAAGTCGAGGAAGTTCTCATAGCTCCTGGGAGTGATTGGAAAACCTCCAACTTTATTAGTGGGATACAAAGGATTATTAAAATTGCTAGCCAACATCCATTCACAACAGGGGAAGGATGAGTACATCTATGTGAGGCTATCCCACATTACAATCCAATCACTAAAGTTATTTAGAGCATAAATATTGGTTGGAACCCACTGCTTATTAGTTTCATTACATTTGAAGAGGATGTTGATAACTCTGTTACTATGAGATAATAGTTCTCCAATTACCTTAAGTGGATCCCATAGGCATAACAATCCCCTTGAAGCACCATGGGTGGGGCTAGCTACGAATTTGAAACTATTCCACACTGATTTGACCACTTTTTTTTCCTAGATGATGAATATTGAGGGTCTCATTTCCTTTCTCATAGAATAAAATACCCTTGGTTTTACTACTCCATAAGGCCTCTAGTATTTTAGGAAAGGACATTCATTTTCATGATTTTGAAATAGACTTTTTCCCCCCTTTCAACTATGGGGGTTTGGATATTTTACCTTCTTCCTTGGACATCTCTCTGAGGGGAGATAATGAATATAATAATGTTGTTTGTATGCCACTAGCTATGTCATCCACCATCTGCATTTTCCTGGAATCAAGGTTGTGCGATCGACCTTGATTTCTCTATAAAACCACATCACATTAGGGTTTTTTGTGGCTTTTGGTGTTATTCATGGGGGGTTGGAAGATTCACCACCACATGGATAAACAAGGGCTTGTGAAGGAGATCCCGAAGAAGAAGCTTCAATGAGGGATCACACTGCGTGCAAGGGGGAGCTAACTGGAGAAGGCAAAAAAGGGAGGGAAGGTTGGGATGGGTGGGACAAGGAGGATACTGGCTTGATGGGAGAGGCCAATGGGGAGGGGTCGTAGGGGGGTTTAGACTTACACTTGAGTGGGTATGGGAGTGGGGATACGAGGGTAGAAGCAATGGTGGTGGGGGTGGATAGAATATGGGAGGGGGTGGAAGCAACAACGATGGGGTGGATGAAAGAGGGGAGGATGTTGGAACATTGTCCTAGGAAATGGGAGGGTTAGGAGGAACACCTTGGTTTAAGGGATGGTTCTAGGTGAGGAAGTTATTTTACAAAAAAACCTTTAGAAGTAAATTCACTGTCCTTATTAGTATGTATTTCAAACTAGTTAGCAAAGATAGAATACCTCATTGATACCATGGTTCTATCCTTTAGATGATTATTTAGGTGAAACTTCTTTTTTCTTCTATTTCTCCAACTGGGGTTACGGATTTTGGTTTCCTCATCAGTGGTTGATGTTTCTTAAGTGCTTCCCACCAGGGTGAGCTCCATGGAAATATTTTTTGAGGGACGAACACTACTCCTTGGAGTGGTCTGGGCTTTTGCATAAAATGCATGTTGCTTTCTTTGCCTGTAGGACTTGCTTAGTCATAGGATATTGATATTTAAGGTGTCCCTATTTTTGGCACCCCACATAGAAGGTGGATTTGTTCTCATACTCAAAGGCCTATCTCCATTGGTATGACCCATATATTAGGTTGATGTACATCAATAGCTAGGAATATAGGATTTCCATTACATAAAACTAGGCATAAGGCATTCAAGACTAAGCTTTGGTGGTTGGGTTGAGGGTGACCAAGTCACCGACTACACAAGAAATACTTCAAATGAAGCCTTCATCCTAGAACTAAAAAGGTATATTGGGTAGCCTAAACCATATAGGAGCCATATTAATGCTTTGTGTCCTAGGGTTGAAGCCAAGATTCCATCGCATGATGAATAGGAGTCATCTACCGAAGAACCAAGATCCTCCCATAAAAATATAAGTTGTATCATTCACATTATTAAATTGTATGATAAAAAACCCACGAGTCAAAACCAAAATTTCTATGTGGCCATCAAAATTTCATTTATTCATCACCTAGTAGTGATGGATTCGATGTCAGGTCTTGATACGCTGAACTTTCCAACTAGGGATAGGGATTTCTTGCTCAACACTAGTGTCATGACATCTTCAGGAAAGTTGAGTTCCTTGCAATCATTAGAGAGGGTGCAAATGGTTGGTGATGGATTTGAATGAGTCTAGTGGATATTATTTCTAAATTTATCCATGAAAGAATTATTTGGGCCCAAAGGAGGTCTTGGGCCCTGTTCCTCAGTAGGGAGCCCGTGATAGGGAACCACATCAGCACTGGGCCCATCTAGGGAATCTCCAAGGAACTCATCTACAACATCTTCATCAGTTATCCCTTCCTACCATACCCCTAACTTTGTACCCTTTTATTCATACCCCTAGATTCATATCTCTAACTTCATACCCCTTTCTTCATACCCCTAACTTCATACCCCTCACTTCATACCCCTCACTAATTGAATACTTACAAAAACCAATTCTTTAATCAATTAATGTATCATACCCCTAACTAATTGAATACTTATAAAAACAATTTTTTTAATAAATTAGTGTCTCATACCCCTAACATCAGGGTTAAGGATTTAGTTAAAAAAATAGCCTTTTTAAGTATTCAATTAGTTAGGAGTATGAGACATTAATTGATTAAAGAAGTAGTTTTTGTAAGTATTTAATTAATTAGGGGTATGAATTTAGGGGTATGAAGTTAGGGGTATGAAGTTAGGGTATGAAGTGAGGGGAATGAGACCTTAATAGATTAAATAAGTGGATTTTGTAAGTATTCAATTATTTAGGGGTATAAAGAAATGGGTATGAAGTGAGGGGTATGAAGAAAGAGGTATGAAGTGAGGGGTATGAAGAAAGGGATATGAGACATTAATTGATTAAAGAAATGGTTTTTGTAAGTATTCAATTACTTAGGGTTATGAAGTGAGGGGTATTTAGTGAGGGATATGAAGAAATGGGTATGAAGTTAGGGTATGAATAAAGGGGTATGAAGTTAGGGGTATGAATATAGGGGGTATTAAGAAAGGGGTATGAAGTGAATAAATTTATGGGTATGAAGTGAATGGTATGAGACCTTAATTGATTAAAGAAGAGGTTTTTGTAAGTATTCAATTAGTTAGGGGTATGAAGTGAGGGATATGAAAAAATGGGTATGAAGTGAGGGGTATGAAGAAAGGGATATGAGACATTAATTGATTAAAGAAGTGATTTTTATAAGTATTCAATTACTTAGGGGTATGAAGTGAGGAGTATTTAGTGAGGGATATGAAAAAAGTGGTATGAATAAAGGGGTATGAAGTTAGGGGTATGAATTTAGGAGGTATTGTAGGCCCAAAATGGTCACATACTTAGAAAACTTTTGAAAACTTATTCTAAGGTAGAAGAAGGCTCCAATCCATTGAAGATATAAAGTATTTTAGATCAGATCCATGCATGGTGCTCCAATCCACCCAATGCTTGGTTATTTTCCTTAGAAAATAAGTTGAGTGTTCCATCCTGTTTAAAACTTAGTGCATTCAATAGTGACTTAGAGCGAATATCTCAATCCATAATCCAATTGAGTCTAGATGATATTAGCACCTTTCAAAGTGTGGATTGGTAACATCACTTCATTCCATGCACTCTAGTGACTTAGTTTTAGAAATACCTCATTCTACTGAGTTCTAAGGCTATTTTTATGTAGAATGAGGATGGACTTCATGCCAATGAGTAAGAAGTTTAAAAGTGCTTAGAAAGATGTAAAGGCAATGGAATAGCACAAAAGTCATTTTCCATTACTTCCTAAGCAAATTGGTGATACACTCTATTTCACAATCAATCTAAGTCAAAGCTAGTGGAGTGAAGATCAAGGAGCAAATTGCAACTTATGTCCTATGTTGTGGATGTGAGAAATGAGTAAATCATTTTGAAGACTTGGTTGAGAGGATTTGTGATGAGCTATATTATGCTCAACAAGTAGTTTATTTTTCATGAGAGCTCCAATCTATTGGCCTAATCCATTCAAGTTGACATCAACGTTCTTTTTTTATTGGATTGGTAACTCCTTCTACCTTGCTTATCTGCAAAGTATTATTGAAGATTAATCATAGACATTCACTATGTGCATCAAGGTGAATATTTTGTTAAAATTTTCATGAGCATACAAAGGTAGATTCTTGGCATGAAAATTTGAGCATGCCAAGAATAGTTTGTACCCAAGACTTTGCAAACATTGAAATATTGAGCTAAAAATAGAGTTTACTCGGTTCAATCTCCAACGGGGGCTGGTTCCTTATTTTTTTTTTAAAAAGGGAGAGATGAAAATGCATAAATAGGGAAATATAGCTATTGCTATAATTGATTAAGGGTTACAGATTAGATAACAAGAAAATAACTATTACAACCATTTACAGAGAAGCACATATTTGAACTGCCAAAACAGAGAAACTAAAATTTTTGTGTAAATATATTTAAATGTAAGATTATTGTTAAAGTTAATTTTAGAGTTAGCATAACTTTGTTGCAAAAATTTAGAGTAATAATTAAAGCAAGTTACATTCAACCTAACCTTATGTAGCAATTAACAATCCATACATACTTGATTTAGAACACTAGTGAGCCAAAAACTAGAATGGATGATCTTTTATTAGCTTTCAAAAGTCTGTATACATAGCCTTGTAAACACCTAAGAGCCAACCAATTGTTTAAGTTGTTCATCCTATATATAATAGTTTTACATAACAGAAAAACTAAAATTTGTTAAAACATTATGCTCATAGGCTCATTCTGGTAAAGAGGTAGTTAGGAAAGCATGGAGTCTTCAACTGGAAATGGTTAAGATTTTATTGTTTTCAATGATCATTCTTGATCTCTTTAGAAGCATCGTGTTCCAACTATCTTTTATTCAAAATGTTACACCGTCGTTAATCTTGGTCATAGCTTGACCCTTGGTCTTCAAAATGCCATGCTATCATGACCATTGACCCTTGGTTCCGCCTACCTCAAAATGTCACACCGTCATGACCATCCTTCACTTGGATTCTTGGTCTCAAAATGTTGTGTTTTCATGACTTTTATTCCTTACTTGGCTTTTTAGCCTTAAAATATCATGTCATCATGACCATCCTTCTTCACTTGGCTTCTCAACCTCAAAATGTTGCATTGTCATGTTTTTTATTCCTTACTTGGTTTTTCAACCTCAAAATGTCACGTCATCATGACCATTTGCCTTGGCTATGCCTTTAACCTTCAATATGTCATGTTGTCATGAATTTTGGTCTTCATTTCTGCCTTGGCCTTCAAAATATCACATTATCATGAATTTTGGTCTTCATTTAAAATGTTATGCTATCATGACCATTTACCTTAGCTTTGCCCTTGACCTTCAAAATATCACTTTGTTGTGACTTTTGGTCTTCATTTCTACCTTGGCCTTCATATTACCTTGTTTTCAAGACTTTTGGTCTTTATTTCCATCTTGACCTTCAAAATGTTGTGCTATCGTGACAATTTACCTTAGTTTTACCCTTGGCCTTCAAAATTTTTTGTTGCTATGACTTTTACTCTTCATTTTTATCTTGGCCTTCAAAATTTCATGCTATCACAACTGTTGATCCTTAGCTTTGCCTACAGATTCAAAATGTTGCATTGTTACGAATGTTTTCTATACTTGGTAGAAATTTTAAGACTACTCCTTACTCCCCTGGATGTGGTCATTTTGACCAACATTATTGGTGCCTCTTGGGGTAATTCTATTAGCAAAATGTTAGAATCTATAACCTTTATCCTTTAGGGAATAGATTCAAATAAAAACTAAAAAAAAAAGGGAGAAAGGGGATGATACCAAGAAAAAAGATGCTTTCTTCTCTACATAGTCATTCTTCTGGAGTGTCTTCTTCCATAGATTTTTTTTTCATCCTGTTAAGGTGCTACTACACTACTTCTTGAAGCTTTATTAGACTTTTCCCACTTGTCCTTTTCTTGGGTGACTTCATTGTAGGTAGCACAAGATTTTATCCATAGGGCCTCTTACAGGTTAAGGCACCTTCAAAGGATTAAGCTCTTTGGAATCAACCTATAGGGGTTTATTTCATGATTTGAGTAGGACTACCACTTGTTTGAAAAAAGGCATCATGAAATTTTGATTCTCTTATCTGATCATATTAACCTGAACCTTGAGGGTTCTTTCAACATTTTCAATAGCTATTCTTTGGACATGATGTTGGTGAATCATGAAGGAAGTTTTGCCATGAGGTTCATTACACATGGAGCACCAAAAATTTGACTCTATCAAAAAATTATTGGGTTCACTCTCTTCATTAGCATAAACCATGTTAGATTTATCATAGCTTCTACCGCTAGTGGAGGCTTGATCTTTCATCACTTATGGGAACCTCCTTGGCTAAAAAATTCTCTTTGCTTTTCTTCTTTCCATTGATGTGAATTTATTCACTATATTTTTCAAAGATGCTTGCAGATCTTGTAGAACTACAAGTTGAGGATATGAGGTCGATAGAATTGTAGCTATATGGAGTGCAGGCATAGCAGGAAGCATTGGAGGGGTAGGGAGCATCTGTATTACTGGAATATTAGGCTACCCAGTCCATTTTGGGAAGATTAGTGCTAGAATTTGAAGTAGAGGTTGGAAAAGTAGTAGTTGATGCTTGAGGTAGATCTAGGGAAATAGATATTATAATTTTAGTTGGGAACCTTCCAATAGCAATTATATCTCTCTCTAATTTGTATGCTTCTTGGTAAATCTCAAGGAAGGTAAACACATGGGACTACTTAATGGCCATGCTTATATCTAAGTTGAAAGGTCTAAGATAATAATACATTTATTTCTCATTAGTTTGTCGTAGCCCATCAAGTACTCTCTACCAAGTTTGACTAAACTTGATGTTGAACTCAACAATATCCTCTTGAGGATGTTTTTGGATAATAGTGAACTAATTCAACAGGGAGAAAGGGTATGCATGCTCATTGAATTCCTCCACTAGTTTACCAATAGGTTAGGCCCAAGTGGATATAGTTTGGTTGTCAAGGGCTTTGTACTAATAGAGCATTTTCCCTTTCAAGGAAATGACCAGTAATCTTATCATAAAATATTTTTTAATGATGTTATGTATCAAATCTAGAGCTACATCTTGACAATGTTCATACACTGTCTTTCCAATACCATCATACTAGGGTACAAATTTTAAATATGCTACTAGAATCGGATACTGAGATACCATATTTTGGGGTTCTATATGGTTCCATAAAGGGTACAAAAAAATTGGCTAATTTACGGCCCAGATCTTATGGTTATATAGGTAGCTAGAGTTAAAGTCCCACTAGAAACAGTACTAGGGAAGGTTTTAGGAGGACTTGCGTATCCTATGTTAGAAGTATTTGAGGAAGCTATTCTAGCAACTAAAATAGAATTAGCTCTAAGGCTACCAAGGTGTAGTTCAAAGAACTCAATGGGTTCTTCTAAATTTTTTGCCTTAGATCCGATTATCATAAAATATAATACATAACAAAAAATGGGTAAAGGGTTTTATAGGGTTCCTTTCTAGATCAAAGTCACTAGGTGATTTAAAAATTATTGACAAGGCAAATTTATTCACTAGAGCTTTGATCTATATGCTACATGGGATTTGGTCCCACCGGGTGTGCCAAAAACTGTTGGTACAAAATTTTCCTTTGGTTATGTTTGCATCCAAGACTTTGCCAAAATTGAAATGTCGAGTTAAAAACAAATTTTACCTGGTTCAATCTCTAGAGGAGGCTGGTTCCTTATTTATTTAGAAAAAAGGGGAGAGATAAAAATGCATAAAGAGAGGGAAATATAGCTATTTCTAGAGTCGATTAAGGGGTACATATTAGATAACAACAAAGCAACTATTACAACCTTTTACAGAGAAGCATATATTTGAACCATCAAAATAGAGAAACTAAACTTCTAGTGTAAATCTATTTAAACGAAGCTTATTGCTAAATTTAATTTCAAAGCTAGCAGAACTTTGTTGCAGAAATTCAGAGTAATAATTAAAGCAAGTTACATTCAACCTAACCTTATGTAGCAATTAATAATCCATACATACTTGATTTAGAACACTAGTGAGCCAAAAATTAGAATGGATAATATTTTATTAACTTTCAGAAGTTTGTATACATAGCCTTGTAAACACCTAATTATCGACCAATTGTTTAAGTTGCTCATCCTATATATAATAGTTTTACATAATAGTAAAAATAAAATTTGTTACAACATTATTCTTGTAGGATCATTCTAGTAAAGAGGCATTTAGGAAATCATGGAGTCTTCAACTAGAAATGGTTAAGATTTTCTTATTTATAATGATCCTCCTTGATCTCTTTAGAAGCATCATGGTCCAGCTATATTTTATTCAAAATATCACGTCATCATGACTCTTGGTCATAGCTTGACCCTTGGTCTTCAAAATTTTGTGCTATCACGACCATTGACCCTTGGCTCCACCTATCTTAAAATGTCACATCGTTGTGATCATCCTTCACTTGGATTCTCAACCTAAAAATGTTGTGTTATCATGACTTTTATTACTTACTTGGCTTTTCAGCCTCAAAATGTCATGCCATCATGACCATCCTTTCCTTAGCTTCTCGACCTCAAAATATTGCGTTGTCATGACCTTTATTCCTTACTTGGTTTTTCTACCTCAAAATGTCACATCGTTGTGACCATTTACCTTGGCTCTGCCTTTGGCCTTCAAGATGGCATGATGTCATGAATTTTGATCTTCATTTCTACCTTGGCCTTCAAAATATCATGTTGTCATGCATTTTGATCTTCATTTCTACCTCGGCCTTAAAAATATTGTGCTATCATGACCATTTACCTTAGATTTACCCTTAACCTTAAAAATTTCATGCTGTCATGACTTTTGGTCTTCATTTCTGCCTTGGCCTTCAAAATGTTGCACTATCACGATTTTTGGTATTTATTTTTGCCTTGACCTTCAAAATGTTGCATTATCATGACCATTAACCTTAGCTTTGCCCTTGTCCTTTAAAATATTGTGTTGTCATGAATTTTGGTCTTTATTTATACCTTGGCCTTCAAAATGTCATGCTATCACAACTTTTGGCACTTAGCTCTATCTACAGGTTCAAAATGTCATATTGTCACGACTATTTTATATACTTGGTGAAAATTTTAAGAAGACTACTCCTTACTCATCTATATGTGGTCATTTTGACCAACAAAACCATAAACCCTAAACCCTAAATTTAGGGGTATGTGACATTAATTGATTAAATAAGTGGTTTTTGTAAGTATTCAGTTAGTTAGGGGTATGAGACATTAATTGTTTAAAGAATTGGTTTTTGTAAGTATTCAATTAGTGAGGATTATGAAGTGAGGGGTATGAAGTTATGGGTATGAATATAGGGGTATGAAGGTAGGGGTATGAAGAAAGGGGTATGAAGTTAGAGGTGTGAAGTGAGGGGTATGAAGAAACATTGATTTTTTTTTAAAAAAACATTGATTTTTTTGGATTTTCTAAAGCTTTTGAAAAAAAAATATTTTCTAATGTTTTAATTTTTTTTCTAAGGTTAAAAAATTAAAATTATAAATTTCCTTAGAAAAAAGAAAAAAAATTAAAGTTAAAATAAAAATTTTAAAGTACCTAATTTTTTTTAATTAAAGTTTACAATTTAAAAAAATTAAAATTAAAAAAAAATACTTCTTTAATCAATTAAGGTCTCATAACCGTAACTTCATACGCCTCACTTCATTCCCCTAACTTCACAAGCCTCACTTTACACCCCTAACTTCATACCCCTCAATTCATACCCCTTTCTTCATACCCTTCACTTCATACCCCTTTCTTCATACCCCTCTCTTCATACCCCTAACTTTAATCAATTAAGGTCTCATACCACTAACTTCAAACCCCTCACTTCACACTGCTTTCTTCATACCCCTCACTTCATACCCCTTTCTTCATACCCATTTATTCATACCCTAACTTCATACCCCTAACTTCATACTCCTTAAATTCATACCCCTTTCTTCATGCCCTTAAATTCATACCCCTAACTTCAAACCCCTTTATTCATACCCCTTTCTTTATACCTCTTACTAAATACCCCTCACATCATACCTCTAATTAATTGAATACTAACAAAATCCACTTATTTAATCAATTAATATCTCATATCCTTTTATTCATACCCCTCACTTCATATCCCTTTCTTCATACCCCTCACTTCATACCCATCACTTCATACCCCTTTCTTCATACCCCTAACTAATACTAACAAAAACCACTTCTTTAATCAATTAAGGTCTCATACCCCTCACTTCATATCCCTAACTTCATTCACTTCATATCTCTTTCTTCATACCCCCTAACTTAATACCCCTAACTTCATACCCCTAAATTCATACCCCTAACTTCATATCCCTTTATTCATACCCCTTTCTTCATACCTCTCACTAAATACCCCTAACTTCATACTCCTAAGTAATTGAATACTTACAAAAACCACTTATTTAATCAATTAATGTCTTATATCTCTTTCTTCATGCCCCTCACTTCATACCCCTTTCTTCATACCCCTCACTTCATACTCCTAACTAATTGAATACTTACAAAAACCACTTATTTAATCAATTAAGGTCTCATACCCCTCACTTCATACCCCTAACTTCATTCACTTTATAAACCTTTATTCATACCCCTAACTTCAAACCCCTTACTTCATACCCCTCATTTCATACCTCAAACTGCATATCCCTAACTAATTAAATACTTATAAAAATCACTTCCTTAATCAATTAATGTCTCATGGTCCTAACTAATTGAATACTTAAAAAAACCACTTCTTTAACTAAAACCTAAACCCTAAATGCTAAACCCTAAAGTTAGGGGTATGAGAAATTAATTGATTAGAGAAATGGTTTTTGTAAGTATTCAATTTCTTAGGGGTATGAAGTTAGGGGTATGAAACATTAATTGATTAAAGAACTTGTTTTTGTAAGTATTCAATTAGTGAGGAGTATGAATTGAGGGGTATGAAGTTAGGGGTATGAAGAAATGGGTATGAAGTTAGGGGTATGAATAAATAGGTATGAATTTAGGGGTGTGAAGTGAGGGGTATGAAGAAACATTGATTTTTTTTAAAACATTGATTTTTTTTTTTTTTTTCTAAAGTTCTTGAAAAAACATTAATTTTCTAACTTTTTTATTTTTTTAATTTTTTCTAAGGTTAAAAAATTAAAATTAAAATCAAAATTTTAAAGTTCCCAAGAAAAAAATAAAATAAAAAATTAAAGTTAAAATTAAAATTTTAAAGTTCCTAATTTGTTTTTTAATTAAAGTTTACAATTAAAAAATTAAAATAAAAACAAAACCACTTCTTTGATCAATTAATGTCTCATACCCCTCACTTCATACCCCTTTATTCATACCCCTCACTTCATACCCTTTTCTTCATACCCCTCTTTTCATACCCCTAACTTTAATCAATTAAGATCTCACACCCCTAACTTCATACCCCTCACTTTACACCCCTTTCTTCATACCCCTCAATTTATACCCCTTTCTTCATACCCCTTTCTTCATACCACTTTATTCATACCCCCTAATTTAATACCCCTAACTTCATACCCCTAATTTCATACCCCTGACTAAATACCCCTTATTTCATACCCCTAACTAATTAAATACTTACAAAACCACTTATTTAATAAATTAATGTCTCATTCCCCTAAATTCATACCCTTAACTAATTGAATACTTACAAAAACCACTTATTTAATCAATTAATATCTCATACCCCTAACTTCATATTCCTAACTAATTGAATACTTACAAAAACCACTTCTTTAACTAAACCCAAAACCCTGAAGCTAGAGGTATGAGACACTAATTGATTAAATAAGTGGTTTTTATAAGTATTCAATTAGTTAGGTGTATGAAGTTAGGGGTATGACACATTAATTGATTAAAATTTTGGTTTTTGTAAGTATTCAATTAGTGAGGGATTTGAAGTGAGGGGAATGAAGAAAGGGGTATGAAGTTATGGGTATGAAGTTAGGGGTATGAAGAAAGGGGTTTGAATTTAGGGGTGTTAAGTGAGGGGTATGAAGAAGCATTGATTTTTTTTAACACTGATTTTTTTGAATTTTCTAAGGTTTTTTAAAAAAATTGATTTTCTAAAGTTTTGATTTTTTATTTTTTATTTTTTATAAGGTTAAAACATTTAAATTTTAAATTTCTTAAAAAAAAGAGAAAAAAATTAAAGTTAAAATAAAAATTTTAAAGTTCCTAATTTTTTTAATTAAAGTTTACAATTAAAAATAAAAAATAAAAAATAAAACATGTATTTAATCAATTAAGGTCTCATACCCCTCACTTCATACCCATAGCTTCATACCCATCAATTCATACCATTTTTTCATACCCCTCACTTCATACCCCTTTGTTCATACCCCTCTCTTCATACCCCTAACTTTAATCAATTAAGGTCTCATAC
This sequence comes from Wollemia nobilis, assembly GCA_028583015.1. Taxonomy (NCBI): domain Eukaryota; kingdom Viridiplantae; phylum Streptophyta; class Pinopsida; order Araucariales; family Araucariaceae; genus Wollemia; species Wollemia nobilis. The sequence continues at coordinate 8,140,916 of JAQPPZ010000772.1, forward strand.
CCCTCACTTCACACCACTTTCTACATACCCCTTTACTTCATAGCCCTTTCTTCATACCCCTAACTTCATACCCTAACTTCATACCCCTTTATTCATGCCTGCTAACTTCATACCCATTTATTCATACCTCTAAATTCATACCCATAACTTCATACCCATCACTAAATACCCCTCACTTCATACCCCTAATTAATTGAATACTTACAAAAACCACTTCTTTAATCAATTAATATCTCAATTTTTTTAATACCCCTCACTTCATACCCGTCCCTTCATATCTTTTTCTTCATACCCATAACTAATTGAATACTTATAAAAACCACTTCTTTAATCAATTAAGGCCTCATGCTCCTAACTTCATACCCATAATATCATTCACTTCATACCCCTTTATTCATACCCCTAACTTCATACCCTTTACTTCATACTCCTTCTTTCATACCCCTAAATTCATACTCCTAACTTCATACCCCTTTATTCATACCCCTTTCTTCATACCCCTCACTAAATACCCCTAAGTAATTAAATACTTATAAAAACCATTTATTTAATCAATTAATGTCTCATATCCCTTTATTCATACCCCTCACTTCATACCCATTTCTTCATACCCCTTTATTCATACCCCTCGCTTCATACCCCTCTCTTCATATCCCTAACTAATTGAATACATACAAAAACCATTTTTTTAATAAATTAATGTCTCACACCCCTAACTTCATTCACTTCATACCCCTACCTTCATACCCCTTACTTCATACCCCTCACTTCGTACCCCTAACTTCATACCTTTAACTAATTGAATACTTACAAAAACTACTTTAACTAAACCCTAAACCCTAAACCCTAAACCTTAAACCCTAAAGTTAGGGGTATGAGACATTAATTGATTAAAAATTTAGTTTTTATAAGTATTAAATTAGTTAATGGTATGAGACATTAATTAATTAAAGAATTAGTTTTTGTAAGTATTCAATTAGTGAGGGGTATGAAGTGAGGGGTGTGAAGTGAGGGGTATGAATTTAGTGGTATGAATAAAGGGGTATGAAGTTAGCGGTATGAAGTTAGAGGTATGAAGAAAGGGGTATGAAGTTAGGGGTGTGAACTGAGGGGTATGAAGAAAAAATGAATTTTTTGGATTGTTTATTTTTGAAAAAAAATTGATTATCTAACGTTTTGATTTTTTTTTTCATACCCCTTCTTTCATATCCCTAACTTCATACCCCTTACTTCACACCCCTTTATTCATACCCCTTTCTTCATACCCCTCACTAAATACCCCTAAGTAATTAAATACTTACAAAAACCACTTCTTTAATCAATTAATGTCTCATATCCCTTTCTTCATACCCCTCACTTCATACCCCTAAGTAATTGAATACTTACAAAATTCACTTTTTTAATAAATTAATGTCTCATATTCCTTTCTTCATACCCCTCACTTTATACCCCTTTCTTCATACCCCTCACTTCATACCCATTTTCATACCCTAACTAATTGAATACTTACAAAAACCACTTCTTTAATCAATTAAGGTCTTATACCCCTAACTTCATTCACTTATTACCCCCAACTTCATACCCTAACTTCATACCCCTCACTTCATACCCCTAATTTCATAACCCTTACTTCATACCCCTTACTTCATACCCTTAATTTCATACCTCTAACTAATTAAATACTTACAAAAACCACTTCTTTCATAAATTAATGTATGCTTGCTTGTGATAAGATTTATCACATGTGAAAGGTCTATTGTAGGCCTATCACTGTTAGACTTGACAACGACAAGTCTGCACGTGGTAGACATATTGCCTGTCAAGTGCAATACATGATGCCTAGTGGCCCACACCCTAAGTAATTAAATACCTACAAAAAACCACTTATTTAATCATTTAAGGTTTTATACCCCTCACTTCATACCCCTAACTTCATACCCCTCAATTCATACCCATTTCTTCATACCCTTCACTTTATACCCCTCACTTCATACCCCTCACTTCATACCCATCACCTTATACTCCTTTCTTCATACCCTTTAATTCATACCCCTATATTCATGCCCCTCACTTTATACCCCTAATTTCATACCACTTTCTTGATACCCCTAACTTCATACCCCTTTCTTCATACCCCTGAATTTAATCAATGAAGTTATCATATCCCTAAATTCATACCCCTTACTTCACACCCCTTTCTTCATACCCCTCACTTCATACCCCTAACTGAGGGGTATGAAGTTAGCGATATGAAGTTAAGGGTATGAGACATTAATTGATTAAATAATTTGTTTTTATAATTATTCAATTACTAAGGGGTATGAAGTGAGGTGTATAGAGTGGGGTATATATTAAGGGGTCTGAATTTAGAGGTATGAAGTTAGGGGTGTAAAGTGAGGTGTATGAAGTTAGGGGTGTGAAGTGAGGGATATAAAGAAAGGGGTATGAATTTAGGGGTATGAAGTTAGAGGTATGAGACATTATTTGATTAAATAAGATGTTTTTGTAAGTATTCAATTAGTTAGGGGTATGAAGTTAGGGGTATGAAGAAATGGGTATGAAGTGAGGGGTATGAAGTTAGGGTATTGAAGTGGGGGGTATGAAGAAAGGGGTATAATATATTAATTGATTAAAGTTAAGGGTGTGAGATATTAATTGATTAAAGAAGTGGTTTTTGTAAGTATTCAATTAGTTAGGGGTATGAAGTTAAGGTTATAAAGAAAAGGGTATGAGACATTAATTGATTAAAGTTAGGGGTGTGATGTTAGTGGTATGATTTTTTTATTTTCTTAAGTTTTTGAAAAATTTTGATTTTCTAACGTTTTGATTGTTTTTGTTTTTTCATAAGGTTAAAAAATTAAAATTTTCAATTTCCTAAGAAAAAAAGAAAAAAATTAAATTTAAAATTAAAATTTTAAAGTTCCTAATTTTTTTAAGTTTACAATTAAAAACAATTAAAATTAAAAAAAAATTAAGGCCCGAGGCCTGATGTGATAGCATGTCAGCTTACCTTCGACAAGACCTATCACAAGTAATGATGTAGATAACTCAATATGAAGCTATTTTATTACTCAAATGCAATGCAATATATAGGAATACAATAGAATATCATGTAGGTTAAGTGGTTGCAACAATCTGCCAAACATGGCCAACCACTTAACTAATAGCTAACCAAATGCTAACTATGGATGACAACAAACTGCTAGAAGACAAACAAGATCTCTAATAGTTAACTAACACCCAAACCACTTAACAACCTATTTCTAACATGGGCATACTATGCCTCACGTGAATACAAAGTGCAAGAAATAGGAAATGCATATAATAATAATAAATAATAAAATGTGCACTTAGGCTTAAGTGGATAAGCCTAAGTATCCTCAACACTCCTCCCAACCATATAAGCATTGGATCCCAATGCTCTCAAAAAATATGGAAAGTCATGGGCCATCTCATGGTGAGGAATCCAGTGAGCCATGTGTGGAAAGTGACCGTGACGAGCGATAAGGTATGTAGTGGAAGAACCCTATCTAGTGTGATGAGTCTTCATCTCAAAAACTCTATCTAAAATGAGTGAAAGCTGATGATCAGGTGCCACTATTGTTGTAGGGCTAAAAACAAGATCAGGTACCAAAAGAGGATCTTAAAATGGTGTCTCTAGAAAGTGGCTCTCATCCAAAGGAACCCAAACTCTATCTCCAACCTGTGGTGAATGAGGATTGTGATGCTTACGCACCACTCCCTATGGAGTCTCCTACAAGTCCTATGGTATCTTTCCTAGAAGGCTCTGCTGGTGCTCAATGAATGAAGTAACCTTAGCTTGCTCCTCCATGTGTGCAATGGTGGGAGTGGGCAAAGCCAAAGGTAACTTATGTGGAACAAGTGGTTGTGTAGCTGGAGGTGTACCCAAAATTATACCAATGGAGTGAATGGCATATTTCTCATGAGTGAGAATGGGTTCCTTAACCACTTGCTCTTGTGATTGTTCATTAGGTGGGAGTGAAACTTCTTCCTTTTCTTGTTCCTTAGATGGCATTTTTTCTTCATTTTGTGTGGAACTGATGCTAGTGGGAGCCAAAACGAGTGCTTGAATTAGTGGCTTCCTTACTTGCCTACAACTTAACATCAAATTGGAATTAGGTGTAGTGCTTTGTATCAAGTAAGTTTTATCATGCAACTCCAATGTGTAGGTGTTCTTTTTAGCATGATAAATAGCATTCCTATCAAATTGATAGGGTTTACCTAGAAATAGCCCACAAAAATCCATCTCTGTGACATCACACCTAACTTTATCCACAAACTTGTCACCAAAATAAAAGGTCAAGGTGCAAGTGTGGGTGATGTTTGATGTGGAGTCTACATCTTTCCACCCAAGTGCATATGGTTGGTGATGTGGTTTGATGGGAAGTTTCAACTTCTCCATAATGGACTTCGCAATGAGGTTCTTTTGTGATCCATTATCTATGATACAATCAACATAGTAATCATGTGTAAGGTGGGCTCTAGTGACAAACAAATGGTCACGACCCCTTTGAGCAAATACATTTGACATAAGGGTAAATTTGTTTAGTTTACCCTTTAAAGCAGGATACTCTTCTTCTATCCCTGTAGCCAAAATGGGACCATCATGTGGTTCCTCATTTGTAGGCTGTACAAATAGGGATTTCTTCTTCTTAAATTTTTCAAAAGTAAAGCATTTGGATTTTACATGACCATGCTTTTTACAAAATTCACAATACAATGAAGAAGAAGGATATTTAGAATGAAAAGAAGAAGAATGTGCTTTAGGAGAAATGGGAGGAGAAGAATGAGGGGAAGAATGAGAATTTTTCTTCACCTTCTATTGATGTTGATTCCCACCTTTGGAAGAGCTCTCTTATGATGAACAAGATTTGTGATATGCACCAACTTTCTCCTCTGCAAGAATGACATGATTGAATGCCACATCCAAGGTGAGGAAAATATTAAATTTTATTTCCCTGAAAATTTGATCTTGCAAGCCACGAGTGAATTTGTTAATCAAGTCCTCTTTTGAATATTTCACACCAAGCAATACCCTTAGCCTATTGAATTGGAAAATGTAGTCAAAAATAGACATCCCATAGGTTTACCTCAATCTATACCACTTGGTAGTGAGGTCACTTTGGTAGTTTTGTGGAAAGAATATGTTTTTCAGAATTTGGATTAATTCTTTCCAAGTCATTGTGGCATTATGGCTCTGTATTTCTACAATTAGAACTTTTGCTAAACCTGTAAGTTTGATTGTAGCAAATGCAGCTTGTTCATCCTCAGAAATTTCAGCATAAGCAAACCAAGTTTGCATATCCAAAATCCATGTAGATAAGACATCCGGATCTCTAGATCCATCATACAACTTGACCTCACATTTTGCTTTGTTGGCATGGTTATGATGAATTTTGATATCACCCAGATTGAAATGCACAACAATATCTCTTACCTTCTCTACTAAAATATCTACTGTAGAAGTAAGATTTTCCATGTTTGATCTAAGGTCTTGAGCCATATTTTTCCGAGTATATGCTAGACTAGGAGGATTACAAAATGGATGCAAGAACTAATCTAGGCTTAGGAATTTAACAATTTTATGAATGTAGAAAAATGCCTAGCTTTTACAATTATTTTGCTCTCCAATTACAAAAATAATGGGATATTTAGTGCTCTTACAAAAATTAACTTAATTTTGTAATACAAATTAGCACTTAAAAATGATAAAATTTTAGCCCTTTACAATGCCAAAATTGGTTAGGAGGCAAAATATTATCAATCTGCAAAAAAATTGCAAAAATATGCAAAAAAATTGGCTGAATTTGGACAAAACACAAGAAAGTTATCACCTTTTCTAGTTCGTTGTCCTTTGTTGCAGGTTTGGTGCCAAATTTCAAATTTGATTTTTTTTAATTTTTCCTCCAAAATGCTTTTTCTACCAAAATAAATTTTCCCGCTAGAAAAAAAATATTTTTGATTTATTGATGGTCAACCGTGGATGATTGTCAAAAGGGGGGCCAACAACCACCTTGAGGTAATGCACCAATCAACACAAGGATCAACAAACTTCAAACTGTGCACCAGAGTCCATGCACAAGTCTACCTTGGTAGTGGCACCACACCCGATGCATTGGCTCATGCAAAATGCACGGCCAGTGGGTGACCACTATATGGTGGCCACCTAGGTAAGGGTGCGCTAGCCCTTATAAACCCATGTCGGGCTAGCACATGCCCAATATGGGATAATTTTGTAGTGTTATTAACACTGCGCTATCCCTATTTGCGATCGAGGACTTCCTGCTGGTGTCCCAAATATGTTATATCTACTACAAAAACTTATGCCATCGAAAAAATAATTGCATACTACAAAATTATCTTTGATATTTAATTTAAGGTTTAAACCTTTCGAACCACTATGGTTTTAATTTTCTATGCCGAAATTATCACGGTGATGCTAAAATCTGTCGAACACTTGCCAAAAATTTTGTTTCTCACTGTCGGAGATCGTCCTGAAATCATTTTATGCGTATGTTCGTCGATGATTTTCTACACTGTCTACCTATCAGAGGTTGGTAATTCTATGAAACTCGACACACACTCGTCAAAAAAATATTATCACTTTTGAAGACTTTTGGGGTGTTGGAAACACGTTCAGGTTTGTCAGAACAAACCGCGAGATAGTCAGGGTGTGAAGTTTTTCTCCAAGGATGTTCAAAATTATCGGGAAAAGATTTATCTCTGGAAAATAAATACCAAGGTTTCAAGAAATCATCATCTATCGTTTGTTCACAGAGAGCTTTGAACTCACATTGGAAAACTCATTCTAATTTGTTGGAAAACATCTTTAGGCAACTAATTTTTATCACCTATGATCAAGTTTTTGCTGCCTATGAGCGTCGTCGGTCGACTTTCTATCTGCATTGTGGGAACTAAGAATTTAATCTAACAGTTGTTGAACTTCAATGAAAAACTTGTGTCACCTCCTATGACTATCGCAACGATCACCACTAGCTACCAGTCATCATTGTTTGGCATCGGTTGAATTTTGGCCTATCCTCGATAGTCGGTGTTGGTCGATGGTCAGTACGATAGTGCTATTCGGTGGTGGTATTTTATAGTTATTGGCTAGCCGACTGGCGGGTACCAGTCAACTATCATTAGCATTACATCGATGTCGCTTTGAATCGGCTGGCACCACCTGTAAGGGTTATATAGGGCCCAACGAGGTGGGGCTATGGGGAAATAAATTATGTATAAGGGGGGTGGAAGGTAAGGGGGGGCAATTGGTCCTCGAGCCTCCTCCTATCGATTGGGGGGAAAGGGGGGCAATCGGTCCTCGAGCCTCCTCCTGTCAGTAAGTAGAGCTGTCGGGGTGCCGGCTTCAACAAAAATAGGTAGAAACCTATTAAATTTTGCAATGCATGTTTTTTTTAATAGGACTTATCACCAAAATAAAATATTAATATTCTATAAAAAAAATATTTTCATGCAAAAAGAAAGAACTCCTATCAAGTTGTAATGAACTCAACTCCTTTTCTTAATGCAAATTTGAAGCTCAAACTTGAACTCAATTATGCTTTGGAAAACTATGCTTTCATGACACTTCTTCAGCGATTCCTTGGTAATGCCTCTTCTTGGCCATAATTTGACATCAAATTGGTGTAACTAACACTTAACACCTGGTACAGGGGTAATTTCTACCCTCTATAACCTTAGATTCAACTAATGTTGTGGGTGGCTTCAAGAAAACTCTCACAAGCATCTACCTAGGACCTAGCAGTGAAGTGGCAAATGTGTCCTCCCTAAAAAACTCTTCTTGGCTAACTGATACCAATGATGTAGATAACTCAATATGAAGTTATTTTATTACTCAAATGCAATGCAATATATAGGAATACAATAGAATCTCACGTAGGTTAAGTGGTTGCAAAAAATTTCCAAACATGACCAACCACTTAACTAATAGCTAACAAAATTCTAACTATGGATGACAACAAACTGCTAGAAGACAAACAAGATCTCTAACAATTAACTAACACCCAAACCACTTAACAACCTATTTCTAATATGGGCATACTATGCCTCACATGAATACAAAGTGCAAGAAATAGGAAATACATACAGTAATAATAAATAATAAAATGTGCACTTAGGTTTAAGTGGATAAGCCTAAGTATCCTCAATAGGTGATAGGCTTGTTGTAGGTCGATCGTTGTTAGACCTGACAGTGATAGGTCTATGAGTGGTAGGCATGTTGTCTGTCAGGTGCAATATAGGCTACCTAGTGGCCCATACCCTAAGTAATTAAATACTTACAAAAACCACTTTAATATTTTAAGGTTTTATACACCTAACTATATACCCCTCACTTCATACCCCTAACTTCATACCCCTCACTTCATACCTCTAATTTCATACCCCTCAATTCATATCCATTTATTTATACCCTTCACTTCATACCCCTTTCTTCATACCCCTCACTTCATACCCCATAACCCTCACTTCATACCCCTAACTTTAATCAATTAAGGTCTCATACCCCTCATTTCATACCCCTAACTTTAATCAATTAAGGTCTCATACCCCTCACTTCATACCCATAACTTCATATCCCTAAGTAATTAAATACTTATAGAAACTACTTTCTTTAATCAACTAATGTCTCATACCTCTAACTTCATACCCCTCACTTCATATCCCTCACTTCACACCCCTCACTAATTGAATACTTACAAAAATTACTTCTTTAATCAATTAAGTCTCATACCCCTAACTTCATACCTCTCACTTCATACCCCATACCCCTAACTTAATCAATTAGTTAGGGGTATGAAGTTAGGGATATGAAGTGAGGGGTATGAAGTAAGGGGTTTGAAGTTAGGGGTATGAAGAAAGGGGTATAAATTGAATAAATTTAGGGGTATGAAGTGATGGGTATGAGACCTTAATTGATTAAAGGAGTTGTTTTTGTAAGTATTCAATTAGTTAGAGGTATGAAGAAAGGGGTATGAAGTGATGGGTATGAAGAAATGGATATCAAGTGATGGGTATGAAGAAAGGGATATGAGACATTAATTTATTAAAGAAGTGGTTTTTGTAAGTATTCAATTAGTTAGGGGTATGAAGTGAGGGGTATGAAGAAAGGGGTATTAATAAAGGAGTATGAATTTAGGGGTATGAATAAAGGGGTATGAAGTTAGGGGGTATGAAGAAAGGGGTATGAAGTTAAGGGTATCAAATCAGGGGTATGAAGTTAGGGGTATGAAGAAAGGTGTATGAAGAGAGCGGTATAAAGTGAATAGTATGAGGAAAGGGGTATGAAGTGAGGGGTATGAAGTTAAGGTTATGAAACCTTAATTGATTAAAGTTAGGTGTATGAGGAGAGGGGTATGAAGAAAGGGGTATGAATTGAGGGGTATGAATAAAGGGATATGAGACATTAATTGATTAAAAAAAGTGATTTTTGTAAGTATTCAATTACTTAGGGGTATGAAGAAAGGAGTATGAAATGAGGGGGTATGAATAAAGGGGTATGAACTGGGGGTATGAAGTTAGGGGTATGAAGTTAGGGGTATTAAGTGAGGGGTATGAAGTTAGGCGTATGAATTTAGGGTTATGAGACCTTAATTGACTAAAGAAGTATTTTTTTTGTTTTATTTAATTGTAAACTTAAAAAAAAAATAGGAACTTTAAAATTTTAATTTTAATTTTTTAACCTTAGAAAAAAACAAAAAAAAATCAAAATGTTAGAAAATCATTTTTTTTTACTTTAAAATTTTATTTTTTTTTTGGTAATTTGATGGTTCTATTATGTGGGTTTTTACTGGGTCCCAATCCCATATGTACATAAAACCTTTATAGATGTAAGGAAACTACTATTGGAATATCCTATACTAGGGATAATAACCATAAACAAGACTGAAATTCCCACGCAGGGGAAGATAGATCCAAAATTTCCCACATAGGGGATGGCAGAACCAGTACAACTAGCAAAACTGCCCATGCAGGGGCATGTGACCACAAAAACTAAAATACAATGAAAAACTAACCAGAACCCACATAGGGGCCACCTTAGAAATAAATAATTAACATACATAGGAAATGAAGAAAGACGTAGCAGTATTTGTTAATAATATCAAAAAACCAACAAAACCTAGAAAATAGAAGCAGCAAAACCACGAACCTAGAAATTATCTTAGAGAAGATCGACTTTCAAAGGATCCTCCTTGGTGTTGGTTTCATTATCCTGGAGGTACTGTTTCATGGATGAACTGGTACTCTCAAAGGTGACAATGAAACATTTGAGGAACATCTTGGAAATTTTTCTAGAAATCACAGTGTTGGAGTTTGCATTCCCACTGATGTCCGAGATGTGGACAGGGGAGTTCTGGCTTAGTTTTGCCTTGACCTTTTTAACTTTGGAAGACCTTAGGAAATGGGTGGAGTTCTCTTTAGCCTTGGATTTAAGCTTAGCTAATGTTGGTTTTCTTCCACTCACAACAAGGGGTTTAGTGGGAGTAGCAGTAGACGGGGAGCCCTTTTCAGAGATTGGAGTGTGGAATTTAGGGTCTTCCTCGCTCATCAGGGGTTTGTTGGATAGGGAATGGGAAGGCCTTTGAGTGGAGGAGGATGGGGGGTTGGATTGGAGGGGGTTGGCTGAAATGGGTGGTGGAGTGGATGTGGTGACATGGTGGAAGATAACGACAAACAACCCCTAATAAGTGGGAACCGAGTGTTTCTTATGTGCGTTGAGAAAGGTTAGGATGTTCATAGGCTTATATCCGTGTAGGTAATTTACCAATACAAGATGAAAGCTTGAAAGCAGTTTGGATGGGTCATCATAGGACATATACTAGAGAAGAGGAACAACAATGATGGTCCAAGGAGAGGGGAGGAATTCATAATCCAGGGAAACTCCTATCCACTTAAAATCCTGGTAATTAGGGAACCCTTCGAGCTCCTGGTACTAGTTATGTTTGTCTCACTAGACTAGGCACCTCGATAGGGGAAGGCCAAAAACCTCGATGATAAGTTTAGGTGTTACTTTGAAATGAATGTAACGCAATGAAATGTGATCGTTTAACCATGTTCTAAAAAAATATGTAGTAATATCAGCTTCGACACCCTTGAATTTGGAAAGAAAAGGGATAAGGGTTGTATCTTGTAGAAAGAAGGCTAGAAGAGCATCAAGTTGAATGTTGATAGGCTCGAGGAAGGCCATGGCAGCAAAAATAAGGGGTCGATAGAAGGCAGCGGAGAGGCTTAGAAAGTGGTTGGGGTGGCAAAAATGGAGTATGTAGGACTAAATGGTGAACCATTTCCATATTAAATAAGCATTAAGTGAGTCATTGGTCATATCGGTAACCAAGGGATAACAGTAGGTGGAAAGGCAATGAAAAATGGAAGGAGAATAGGGATTGGTGGGGGACCTCAAAACAATATCCACATGGGTGGAAATAAAATGCCAGTGGGACTTAGAGATAGCGAGGTTGGGCAAAAAATTAGGTAGGGAGGCTATGGTGCAATAATGGTCTTGACTTCATATCTACCCATGTAGAGGAGTTGGAGAGCAAGTGGGTAGTTAAACCTCTCTAGTTGCTGAGAGGCCCAGGTTCAAATTTATTGCCTCACATGTTGCGGATATGTTATGTAATGGTTCCCTCGTGGTCACAGTCTGTTTACCCCTTGTGGCCACCACCAAAAAAAAAAAAAAAATCATGGTCTTGACTTCACAACGTGCCTTGGAATTTAGTGAAGTGTGAAAAGAGTAGCCAAGATCGAGCATCATAATCAGATGGGCCAAACGGTTGGCCAATCAGTTGATGGAGATGGGATGCATGAAATAGATAAATCATGTGAATAATTTCACACCACCATATCTACAAAACCTTAATTATAAAATTCATGGATCAGTGTGGAAAACATTAAAGGTACCTGGTCTACCTTGGCCAATCCATAACCACTATGTGGGTGACACTTGATGGGATTGAACTGCACTAGATGGAGATGGTCGATTGGGTGATTTCCATATTGATGAGACCATCAACAAGCATGTTGGATTTATGGTACACATGAGAAGATCCGACATACTTTTATTGACCAATGATATTCCTAGTTTCTTGGATCATGGATTGACTATTTCATGATGTATTTTTATCATTGTTGACATATCTGATGATGTTTATGGAATCCCTTTCAACTTGGAGATTGAATCTAGAATTTTTGATGAGATACATGCTTCACCATATGCATTAGCCACATTATTTATTTGGTGATCCAAGTTCTCATTGAAGGCTATGATAACTTTACTTTTATGGTTCCTGCTAAACTTGGATTTCCTTTGGACACACCATTAAAGTTGAGATTCACCCATCCGTTCAGGGGTGGTCTCCATTGAGCCTTATTTTTGGGTTGGGGTATGGGAGGGGTCATATTGTAAGGGATGGGGATGTTCAAGTATCAGATAATCTCAGCTTCAAAGCTACAAGTAGGTGGATTGGGACACGGAATAAGTTAGGAATTTCTAGTAGCATAATAGATGGCTTGGGTAGTTGTGGACATTGGGTTGTTAGATAAAGTGGTAAAAATTATGCGGTTCCTCTCTAGCAAAATTTTCCATAGGAAATGATGGAGGTATAACTTCCATAGGAAAGAGACTCTAGGATTTTTTAATGGGTTTGGCCATTGAACAAAAATGTCCAAGAGGTATTTTGGGGGGCATTCAATATGGAAAGTGGTTAGAATGTGGCTCATCCCTTATTTAGTAAACTCACAATCCATGAATAGGTGGTTGATAGATTCCCAGCTAGATAGGCATAGGTGACATATGTTCAAGATAAGGATGCCTCTTTTCATGATATTGTCGATAGTGAGGGCTTTATTTTGGATGGAAACACAAGAAAAGAAACCAATCTTGGGGATGAGGTGCTTGACCCACACCAAACTGAAGGGAATAGGGGTAACCTGGGAGTTGAGTAGGAGGGAGTAGGCTGATTTGATGGAAAAGTCCCCACTGCTAGTTCCTTTCTAGATGGGGTAGTCTGGGGTAGTTGTGGTTGGGATGATAGTGGTTTCGAGTAAGCGAAATAAGAAATTCCTAGATTTGACAACTTGGTCACTTTCATTGGTAGTAGGAATGGCTTTCCATTTATGTTGATTGTCAATGTAGCCCACAACTTGGCTGCCCCACCTTATTTCAAGGATAGGTCTGAGGATGGACACCTTAGGGATTTTTTCAAGAGGTTTATCTTTTATCCAAGAATCATCCTAGAAACTAATATTTGAATCATTGCCTAGCTGCCATTAGGTGCATTTGACAATGATGTATTTAGCCTGAATAATAACCTACCAGAAAGTAGACCCATTAGTGGAAACATTGTCCTCTAGCAGAGACAGGTGTTGGAGGTATTTGGCTTGAACGATGGAAACCCACTCTGATTTGTAGTTGGTGAAAATTTTCCATGATTTCTTGGCAAGGAGGGTGAGGTTCAAGTTGGCTATTCTTCTAAGTCTAAGGACTTCTTGGGATTTATATTGGTAAACTCTATCCTAGCTGACTAAGTGAAATTTCATCTTTTCCTCTAAGCCCGACCACAGGAAATTCTTTTGAATTTGTTCAATATTGGAGTGCATAGAAGTTGGATCTTTGAACACCGATATGAAATAGATAAGGATACTCTAGAGGACTGCCATAGTGAGAATTTATTTGGCCACTTGAGATAGGAGAGAACCCTTCCATCCTACAAGTTTTAGTTTTATCCTTTCTATGAAATTGTTCCACATGGACTCTTTCATGTTTTTGGTGAACAGGGGAAGACCCAAGTAAGAGGTGGGATGATCAACAATGAAGCACTGAAGGATACAAGTAATCTTGCACTATCATTACCAAGGGTTTTGAGGAAGTAGAATTTGCTCTTCCAGTAGTTAATTTCCTACCTGGATGCTAAAGCATAGGTATCAAGGATAGATTTTATAGACTTAGATTGAAGAACAGAAGCCATGGTAGCAATGATAGTATCATCTACAAACTGCTGATGGGACAGGGTTGGGGAGTTAGATGAATATTTGATCCCAAAAACACTCCTTGTGGTACATGTCAATTTTAAGGCTCTTCTTAAGGATTCAAAAATAATTATTGAGAGGAATGGGGATAGGGTATCTCCCTACCTAATGCCTCTGGAGCTAGGGAAATAACCTGCAACAAATCCATTAACTAAAATAAAGAACCAAGGGGAAGAAATACAACCCTTGATGAGGTCGATCCATTATTTGTGAAACCCAAACCTAGAGAGGAATTTTAGTAGAAAATCCTTGTTTACCTTGTAAAAAGCTTTGTTGATGTCCAACTTCAGGAACATGGCCACATTTTTGTTGCATGATGTTGAGTGAAGAGTTTCGTGAAGAGATATGATGTTGTCGGTGATGGATCTGCCTTCCACTAAACTTCCTTGATAGGAATCTATGATCATGGGAATGATCTTATTAAGCCTTAATGCTAAATATTTGGTTAGAATCTTGTATATGATGTTGCATAAGCTTATAGGTCAGAAGTCTACCATGGATTTGGATTGAGTAGATTTGGGAACTAGGGCAATGAAAGTAGAGTTTGTCCCTCTGGGAATGATCTTGGTTCGTTGGAACTCCAATATGGCATTGCAAATATCTTCCTCTAGGATATCCTAGAATATTTGGAAGAAATGGGGGGGAAATCCATCTGGCCTAGGGGCTTTATCAGTTTGCATGGAGAACAAAGTGAGATTGATTTCAATTTTTTTTAGGGGTTGGATAAGGGAGGAATTCATCTCATGAGTAACCAGAGGGAGAATGTTCTACATGAGGGCCCCTTGGGCTTCAAGATGTTCTTCGGGTATGGCTCTCATCATGTTGCTAAAGTAGGATGAGGCTTCATCTCTAATTTTTAAGATATCTCTTGATACTATGCCATCAAAAAAAATGAGCTCTTTTATTTTTTTTGTGCTTCAATTTCATAGAGTGGAAGCATGGAATAACTTCATTTTGGCATCACCATATTTTAGCCAAAGGGCTTAGGATTTTTATCTCCATTAGGTCTCCTCTTTGTCTAGAATGTTATGGTATTTTAATAGGAGTTGTCTCTCTTCTTCTCACAATTAAGGAGTCCACTAGTCATGCTAGATTTACTGCTTTATGATTTTGAGCTTGCTCAAAATATACTCTTTGCTTTCAAAGATATTCCCAAACACCTCCTTGTTCCAAATTTTGAGGTTTTTCTTGATTGCCTTTAGTTTTTGGGAAACTAGGGATATAGCAGACCCAGGGTAAGGGATTTTCCACCACTCAAATATCATTTACCTCATATCAGTGTGTTGGATCCACATGTTCTCAAATCTAAATGGAGTCTTAGAGTATGGGGCCCTATTAGATTCCAGGAGAAGGGGGCAGTGGTCAGGTCAATTCTGAGAAGAGAGATGAGAGAGATGTCTCCAAATATGGGAATAGCCTACTGAGATAAGAAAATTCTATTCAATTTAACCTAAATGTGCTTGATACCTACTCTTTTGTTGCTCCATGTGAATTGGCAACCTTTAATATGAATATTCATTAATTCATTCTCAGTAACAAAGTCCTAGAAATCTTGAATGCTTTTGGAAGGAATGAAACTGCCACCCTTCTTGTCGAAGGGAAATAGGGGGGAGTTGAATTCACCTACTAACATCTAGGGGAGGTTGGAGAAGGCATCCTTCATGTATGATAGGTATCTCCATAGAGTGCATCTTTCAAGAGGATTATTGGGGGCATAAATGTTGGATAAAACCTAGGTGAACTGATTTTCCTTGCAAAATAAAACCAAGTTTAGAATTTTTTTAAAGGATGGGATTGTAGCGAACCTGGGATGCACACATCACTCTTTTTAAGCTGCTTACAATGTATTAAAAACCCAAAACAAAATGGAAGACAATAAAAAGCATATAATAACAAAATAACAAAGATGGATCTCTTTATTTGTATTGAAACCCGATTACATGTCGGTCCCTCTTAGGGATACCCATTTCGATACAATAAGGTTGCAAATAGCCAAAGAGCACCTCTTTCACAAAGAGGTGGTGCACTTTCAAAAAGCTTCTCGGTTTTGCACATGGAAATGTATGAGGGCTTACAGATGCCTCCTTCTCTAGGTCTATTTCCTAAAGGGATCCATTTTGCTCTCATATGTTGCAGATTCTATCTGATGAACCTGTGGCCCTATAAGCAATGAAACAACAGATGCTTAGATATCTGGGAATACCTCCCCGGATGAGGTTGTTAGTACTAAATATAACAAATGAAAACAAGTGCAAATTAGACTAATGTTATGAGTATGAATGAATGAAATGATGCTATGCTAATGATATGCTAAAATAATGAATTTAATGTCCAAAACCCTAAGCTAAGCCTGCGGGCCACTGTCCAAGACTATGGCTACTAAAGTGGCTCTCGTCCTCTTTGCTCCAAAGCTATGGATCAAAGCTTGTATTCGATGTTGAAATAATGGTTGCTATGCTCTCCAATATATTAGGGCTTCATCGTACATGTGATCTCTAGGGGAACTCTCCAAGTCTTGAAAGCTCTCCTCAATGATATCTCATGATAAATTTCCTAGATAAATATCTCTTAGATAAAATATCTCTTCTCTCTTCGAAGATCGATATTTGGTACTCTTAGGCTTGCACCTTTTATAATGTGAAACCCCAGGTCTATGTCCAAGCTCTAGGAATGAATTTCTCATATGTAGTGAGAGTTAGCATGAGAAGCTTTTTTTGTCTTTTCTATGTTTGGAGGTCAGTTAACTAAAAAATAACTGCCAACTTGAGTCTTCTATGCAAATTGGTCGTTAGTATGAGAATCTTTGGTCCTTTGTCTATGTTTGGAAGCTAGTTAACTAAAGTCTAAATGCAAACTCAAGTCTCCTATGTGAGTTTTTCATAAAAATGAGTGCAAAGTTACTCCCGCTCACATTTATTGCATGCAACTGCCACTTCTACCCGTGATTAGGCCTATTTGTTGGTATAACTACTTTTTAGCCATTGTCGTCTACAACGACTAAAATTTGGCCACTGTCATCTACAAAAGCTAAGGTCTGGCCACTCTAGGCTTGAGCGGCTAGGATCTGGTCGTCTTGAGTAGCTAGGCTTGGATGGCTTGAAAAGGCCCCAAATGAGTGGTGAGAACCATTGTTGATGCTTGGAAAGTCCAATATTATGCCATATAATATTATGAATGTTTCTATGTGAGTAGCCCCCTAAGAATGACATGTTTTAGGTGTCTATAGATGTCCTTTTTGTGATGTGTTATGTGGAAAACACAATGTTGAGAAAAAAGGTAGACTGATCTGTATGTAGGGTGTATGGTGATCAATGGTCTAATCAACGTTGGATGGCCCAATCATGCAAGATGGCGTGCATCCTTTGAATCATTGCATCAATGTTTAGAGGACTTAGCTTAGTGGCTTGGGCATGTTAAATTGCACTCATTCCTCAAACTCAATCGAGTAGCTTCAACTACTACAATAGTTCCGATCGATAGGAGAGCTACAATTGAATATGTCATGTCTACTAATGTTCCTAGCAAAGAAGGGAAATTTGTGATTGTTGTATGCAATGATTCATAGGACGAACATGATTTTGTTATGATCTGTTAGGATCTCATCCTAACCCTTAATGTAATAACTTCCTTGATGTAATAATTCCTAGTGAACGTGGGTAGTACCCATGATTAATATTTTGTAATGTTCTAAGTTTTAGCTTAGGTAGTGCCTATGACAAATGGCACCCTTTTTTATGTAACACATGGTAGATAGGTGGCATTGTGCATGTAATTCGGGTGGCATTGTGCATGTAATTCGAGTGGCATTGTGCATGTAATTCGGGTGGCATTGTGCATGTAATTCAAAGTGGCACTATGCATGTAATTCGGGTGGCATTATGCATGTAATCCAGGTGGCATTTTGCATGTAAGCCAACCTTGGAAGGAAACTCCTTAAATACCCGAAAGGGCACCAATGTAACCATCTTTTGCAAAATTAATGAAGTATTGAAGGAGGTTGCCCCCTCGAAGAGGCCTGCGATTCAATTCTATTGTGAGATTGTTCTTTATGCAAATTTCTGTTATATTAATGTGATGTTTATGTGAGTTATTTCCAAGCAATTGTGTGAGAGTGTGTTATTTGAGTTTATTTTATAGCAGGATCTTAACAAGTGGTATCAGAGCGCTTTCCAGGGCCAAGTTCTGCTGCAACTGTAATAATTCTTGCCATCAAATCCGCCTGTTAGGTATAAATTCCGTGTGTTTTTTCCATTCTGTTTTTCCTTATTAAAAAAATCCAAAAAAAAATACAGTGTTTTTTTTCCAGACCAAAAACAAAAAAATATATATATTATTAGTTGAGTAGGTAGAAACCCTGTACCGGGGGTTTTAAAATATCGCGAAGGATCTGTCATTATTGGCTAAGCTAGATAGCCCATAAAGCGTCTAGTGAAGTGAGGGGCGATCAGGCTCCAATACCCAGGCCTCAGACAGAACTCGCGCACGGACTTGAGCTCCCACGTATCTTCGGGTATATCGGGAGACCATCTAGGATTAAACAAACTTTTAGCCATTAGGAAGCTCTTCGGCCTTGTATTACTCATAGTCTACGGGACACGAGCATCCAGGACGATTACCCTCCCGTATTGTCAGAGAGGCAGGTAGTGTGCTCAAGGGTATGTGTGGAATCCTCCTTGAGTAGTGGCCTGAAATATTGGTCCGAGCACTATTGTTCGTCACTGTCGGTATATTAGAGGGCCTATGGGTGGTACATACTCCTATACTTAGCATTCCCTGGTTCTGTTAAAACTACAACCTGTAAAAAATACAAAAATCAAAATCAAAATAAGAATCCAAACACCCCCATTCGTAAACCTGCATTTCAAAAGTGAGCATATGAGAAAGGAGTCCTCTACCAAAAAAAATAACAAAAGGGACATGCATTCGGGATAAGCCATGAGGGTGACACTTAAGTTGAAATTCTAGAGAGTAACGATCAAATTTACGATGGCGATCCACGATCGAGTCGGAGAGGTCAGCACAGTCAAGGCAGAATTCACAGTCTTCAGAGTCAGAACAGAACTGTCATATCAGTCACCTGCAAAATACAGAGAATCTTGAGTGTGAAACACGGCCAGTTTTAGATAGTGCTCCAGTACCCAACTTTTGCTCAGTAGCTCAGAATCAGAATCTGTAAACACCGTTAGACTCAGCAAAACAGGAGATAAAAAAAAAAAAAAAAAAAGTCTGGGGTGCCAAAAAGTAGTGTTAAGAGATATAGCTCATTGTGACCACCTTCTCCTGCTGATCATTTTGATATATAGCACCCAAGCACTTTTTTGGGCATTTACTAAAAATAGTAAGTCAAAAAAATTCAATTCTATTTTTAGTAGCTCGGTCACAAAAGGTCAAAAAATGGCCCGGGGTACTCGTGGACACCAGAAAGAACTAGAACACTTGGATTCCCTAACAAAAGCCATTGAGAACTTGAACTCGGCTTTTCACTCCATAAGGGAAGAAGTCCAAGGTCTTCGCTTAGAGCATGAGGCCACTAGCAATCGCTTAGAAGAAGCATTGACTGAAGTGGACAACAAACTGAGAAGAGAACCACCCAAATCAGAATACCAAGCTGAGAGTTCTACAAGGAATCGTGACCATGATACACCCTTCAGAATGCCCAAGTTGGACTTTCCCAAATTCAGTGGGAAGGATGTTGATGGGTGGCTATGTCGGGTTGACCAATTCTTTCGACTTCATAATGTACCAGTATTTCATCGAGTCCAGATGGCTTCCTTTAACTTGGAATCTGAGGCTCTACATCGGTTTCAATGGTTGCGTCTTACCTACCCAAATCTCTCTTGGGAGGATTTTGAATCCCAAATACTCACTCGATTTGGTCCTAGTGAGTTTGAGGACTTCACAGGAGCCTTATCCAAACTACAACAAACGGGGTCAGTTCGAGAGTACCAAGCTCAATTTGAAAAATTGGCCAATCGAACAAGAGGATTGAGTGAAGGGTTCTTCCAGAGTTGTTATATCAGTGGGTTGAAGATGGAACTCCAAGCGAAGTCAAAATGTTGAAACCATGAACTATGATGGAAGCTATCAGTTTGGCCCGTCTGGCCGAATCTAAACTCTCTGCCCAAAGACGCCCATCAAAGTTTTCTCAAGATAGACCTTCATTTCCCCCGAGAGCCCAACACCCAGATGATAATAAACCTGCTGCACCCAAGCGCCTCACCACCGAAGAGATGGATGCACGTCGTGCCAAAGGATTATGCTACAATTGTGATGAAAAGTTTTTCAAGGGGCATAAGTGTGCACACAAAAAATTGTTCTTGATAGATGTTGGAGAACCTGATACCGTTGACGAGAGTGATGAGGATGAGGACCCTCCAGAAACACCTCCCCCACAAGAAGAAGGGAAACAGGAACCTGAGACATCAATTACAATCCATGCCCTTGCAGGCATTACTACTCCTCAAACCATGAAGGTTACAGGGTGTTTCAAGGGCCAACGTCTTTCCATCCTTTTGGATTCGGGAAGCACGCACAACTTCATTGACCCTAGAGTTGCTCAACGGGCAAATTGCTATATCCATAATTGTAATTCCTTTGAGGTCATGGTAGCCAATGGGGGAACCTTATCTTGTAAGTGATATTTTATTGATTTTGATTATGATTATGTTGAAGTTTTGAAATACTTCCCCACACAATGGATTGGTGAAGAAATGACAATGAATGAAGCGACAAGTTGCTTGACCAATATGACTAATTTGGTTCCTTTCTAACATTTGTTGCTTTTAATGGGCAATCCTACATCCAAGTGTGATTCCAATCGCTTATGATAATAATCCATCCCTATCCCAAGGAGCGATACAACTATCAATAGCCTTCTTAGGGAGTTAGGATGAGTGATTCTATTTATGTCCATATTATATCACTTTTGCTTAATTTTTTTGGTATCATAGGGGAATTAGGATGAACCTTTCACACCCGTGGAGTAGTCTGACCATCTTGGTCTTCTTTGGGATTGAAGGGTGGAACATCGTTATTCCAAAATGAAATGATTTTTCCCCAAGTAGCCTTATGGTAGCCTACTCATCTTATATAAATGCATGGATTGTGAATCACTACAATCATTGAGTGGATAGAGTAAGTAACTAGGTATGAGGCTTGCTTGAGATTATGGAGTTTTTTTTTCATTATTTTGGTCATTACGATGACTTCAATTTATCAAAATGTGTTTATTAAATGTTTTTTTTATCCCCCTATAGAAGGAATTCCCTTGTTTTTATCTGTGGAACAGGCCGTTGTCAAGTCCAGTGGCCTCTGAGTCTCTGCCTACAGTCATTTTTGCCTTTAGCGACCGCGAAGTTTGGGCCGTTGACACTAGCAGCGACCAAGGCATAATTTGAAAATATAAAAAATAAATTTTTAGGGTTTTGACCTGTCACTTTCATTTGATGCCAATTCACTTTTTAGAGCTCTGGTGAGATAGTGATAGTTGCAATTTTTGAAGATACCTACATCAAGGACATGGCTATACAGGGTGAGGCATCAGCTGTTGGAGGAGCCGAAGCTTCTCGGGTATTATTTCAAACCCTTCCATATTTTCTAATTTTGCGTAAAACTAAACCTCACTAAGGAAATGGTAAATGAACCCCACTAAACCTATTGGTAACAAAAAAAAAATTAGTTAGGCTTAGTTTAGGTTTTTAAGTGGTGGGTTGGTCCCCATTTTGTTTTATTTTTTATTTTTTGAATTTTATGGTCTACGGTTCCTAGGTTTGCCATGTCGCCCTTTGGCCGCTATCGCTCATAGCGGTAAAAATTTGGTCATTGTCACTCAGAGCAGCTAAGTTTGAACCCTAACGATTAGAAATTTGACTGTCAGGATTTGGCCACTGCTGTCTCCAGTGGTCAGATTTTGGCTGCTGTAGGCAACAATGGCTAATCCCCTTAGCCAATTTTGCACAATTTTTTTCTTTTTATTGGATTTTTTGAGATTATTTTTAATTTTTTTTTTGGAATTTTGAACTACTCTATAGCATGTGTTGCATGCCTAGGTGTATTTATCCCCCCTTATTTGCTCAGATTTAGAAGAGTGTCAAATTTTTATATGTTTTATTAGGATTTATGCCTTAGATGCACTGTAGTTATGTTCCATATTTCTTTTGATTTTCTTAGATCCTTACTGCTCAGGCTCAGGACCTGAGGCTCATGAATGACTTTCTACCTCTTCTATATGAAACATACTGGAGGTGTATTAAGGCTCGTGAGATCTAGTTTGTTACCAAACTACCTCATATTATGTCAAACTAGGCTTACCTTACGACTTTGGCCCATCACTGGGACCCTCAGACTAATACCTTCCACCTCTTGATCGATGAGATGACCATTATGCTAGAGGATGTGTACAAGATATTTTGGATCCCTTTTGATGGAGTGGTGATTATTTCTTAGGCCACTAATTATTAGGTGGCTATATTCACTTAGGTTTTCGGAGGGCACTCGAAGGATGCTCTCAAGGACACCAAGTCTAGGGGAGTGTCTATCATTCGTTGGTATTGGGAGTATGTTTTCACAGTGAGGCATGCAGTGTTGTTGATGGTCATCAACAATGTCCTTATTCCATACTGTTTAGGCTTAAGGTTCCCTTGGAACCTCTTTGTGATGGTTCAGTACCTGATGGATAGCGAGGAACCCATCATCTATACATGGGGTAGGTCTCTATTGGATCAGTGTTACAATAAACTATACCACATCCATCGAAGGGGTCATGTCAGCATCGCCTACAGTTGGATTTTTAAGATCTAGGGATGGGAGCACATTAGGGTAGATCACCCTAAGGGGCTTCCTATTAAGATCACAGTTGTGGATATGTGGATGTAGTGCTATGGTGCTATATGGACTTGAGAGAGCGAGCAGCACAAGAGCTACACTTTTGTAGGGGAGTTGACTCATTATATTGATACTTTTACTAGACTTCAGACTGGAGATATAATATGGTGCCCGTATCATGAGTGTCCTGCTTGGGATGACCCTGATAGCTTTAGGGATGCGGTGTGAGTGATGGCTCATTGGCCACATGTTTAACATTTGGGAGCACTTATTCTACTCTTGGGTTCTTCGTCAGTACGGGTTACAACAATATGTGCCATTAGTACCATTTTTGTATAGGTGCATCAGAGCAGAGAAAGACCTCCCTCCCCGATAGGTTACAAAGTTGGCTGACAAGGAGGATGCCCCAACTATTGATCCTGGAGTAGCTGGTGGAGTCATAGATGCATTTTCATGGTGGTGGGGTGACTTGATGTGGCATGGTGAGGGCAGTCTAGGCCGACAAGATGATGGCAGAGATGGGGCAAATCCATCGGGGTGCAGGGTTCATGCTAGGACTACAGCATGGGGCCAATAGGTAGAGTAGGTGGTAGTGGAGGAGCAGGAGACTCCTGAGGAGGCAGAGGAGGAGATGGAGCCTAAGGAGAGAAATTCTCCTCTTAGGGCACAACTACATGATATGGAGGCTGAGCTCCAGTCAACCAATATATATGTACAATAGTGTGATGTCATCATAACTCAGAGGGATACTACTATAGCATAGCTATTGGATCAGATACAAGCTTTGCAAGTTGATCTAGGAGGAGCTACCCAAATGCAGGTTGTTGCTCCTATTGCTCTCTAGGGTCCTTCGAGGGTAGCTCTTGAGGCTAAGATCAGTTATTTATAGGGTTTTCTAGATGAGAGTGATGTTCAAATTACTGAGGATGAAGCCCAGATTGTCATTCTCTTGAGGTATATCAAGAGGCTATGAGCCATCCCTAGGGAGAGAGGAGCCACAGGTGAGTCACAGGTCAGTAGGATTTCTACCCTAGGGCAATCTTTCATTTAGCCTGGTCATGGGGTCCAGACTCGTACTAAGAGACCAACAGGGTCTAGCTTGCACCATTCTCCCAAAGATTTGTCCACAGGGGGCGGTGCTACAGGGGGTGCAGGCCCAGTATTTGATTGATGGCTCACTTGATTTTGATTCATTTTTTAGGTCAACTGACCTATATGACTGCAGCCCATGGGTATTTTTGTATATCCATGGACTTGATACACATACTTTTATGATATATTTGCATTATGACTCATTACGTGTATCATTTATTGCTCATGTTTTTATTGCTATTTTGTTTTATGGCATGATGTGATGATGGCATTATGATGATTTGATGTATATGTTAGATGATATATGATATTGTAGATGCTTATATGATTTGATGATATGACATGATGTATTTTGATGATGAAATTATGAATTCATGATTGTATGCAAATGGATATTGCCTATATGTTTTATGATGTAATTTATGATGTAATTATGGGTGATTTTTTATGTTTATGGATGCGATGTTATTTGTTAAATGCATGTTTTATTTTGCTTTAATTGTATGCATCTAACTTGTGTGATGGGATCGTATAAATGGACTTGTATGCTCTAATCACTTAAAACATAAGTAATGCATATGACATTTGATAATATTAACGGGTGATACCACAAAAAGTAAAAAAATAATCATGAATTCAAATAATCACTCTTATCATGAGAATTGATTAAGTATTCATATATGAGACATAATGGTGTGTAATGTATTTTCTTGATAAGTTTATGTAAATTAAAAGATATAAAGTAGTCAGTGGATGTCTATATACTATTTCTAATATATATGCGGTATCTGTCCTACTATGTTGACACCCCAAAATTTATATAATCTTATAAAGAAAGTGATGGTGTGAATGATGATATAATTTGTTGCTATGTAAGAATTTTTGGGGCTTTCCAGAGATTCAAACACTCTAGTTACCCTATCAAAAATTGTTTACTTACCACTCTAGACTTTTGAAAAGTAAGGCTTTTACCATGGACCTAGATATTCATGATCTCTATGTGTGCAAGTGATTGTATATTTTGAGATAGAACTCAAGCATTTCCTCCGATGTCAGGCGGGATTCTTTTAGCCCATTGCTAAGATTAGGGATTCTCAAGTGTTCGTCTTGTCTTAAGTTGGAATTAGTTGGACTATACCACTACGCAATATTGGGTTACCTAAGCTAGCTCATCCACATTCAAACATTGGTCTACGCAAATGCATGAAGCAATTGTGATAGACATATTGTCATGCGTAAGGATCTCTCCTTTCATTTTTTTACAATGCTAAGAATTCCAAGGATTCAAGCTATATTCCCTTCTTTTCTTCCTTTTGGATTTGGATATTTGCTCATATGTAGTGATGAAAATCATTGTTTATTTTTTATTGATTTTTCTTTGAGCAAGGATTCTTGTAGTGATGATAATCACTGTTTATTTTGCTCATATGTAGTGATGAAAATCACTGTTTATTTTTTATTGATTTTTCTTTGAGCGAGGTTTCTTGGAATCTCTGATTTGTGTGTCGGATCATTGCTTTGAAATCTGGATTGTATGCTTGGCTTTTTGAATATGTACTTTGATTCAGGTTTTTGCTTATTTTGATTTAAGCAAGGGATTTGGATAGGGCAAAGCTTTTCATTTTTCCAATTCTCAGTACCTTTAAACTGGTTGCACAAGGGTATAAGCAAGGAAGATTCTTTTTGCTTAAGGTAACCTAGACCGCTTTGTAGCTTTCATATTTTCCTTGTACCAACTAGGATTTTATTGTTTTAATTAGTGACAGGATCATGAATATCCAAGGCATTATCATGGCTAGACCTTACCTTCTACTAACCAATATTTTTTTCCACAAAAGTTGATAAGATCACTAGGTGTGGTTGATTAACCGAAAAACCTTAGTATATTATGTATAGCAACAAATAATGGTTGTGTTGAAAAACACAATTACACACATGTGTTGATGGAGGTATGGATTTGAATGATTTGTGTGACAAACTTTGGTATCACTTTTAAGGCTCTCATGACATATGTGAATGTAATGGTTTTGAAAATGCAATGCAATTATGTGGATGCAATATGTGAGATGCAATTGTTTTTGTATTTTTTATTTTTATGTTGTTTTTGTATTTTTGTTTAATTTGACCAAAGGGCTTATTGTGCCTTTGGGGCTTTTTTATTTTTGACCAAGTAGCATGAAGTACCCTTGGAGCTTTTTGATTTCGACCAAGTGGGATGGATTACCCTTGGAGATTTTTGATTGAATTTGACCAAGCAATTTGTATACCCTTGGAGCATTTTGAATTGATTTTGACCAAGCATCTTGAATGCCCTTGGAGCATTTTGAATTGATTTTGAATTTTTTTTTTTTTATGATTTTTGTGTGTTTTTGACATATTCGAATTTTTTGTATTTTTGGTATATTTGAATGTTTTTTTGTATTTTATGTGTAGAATTCTTTTAAGTGAATGATATTGAGAGATTCAGTTTCCTCAACACCATCTAATGAAATAAGGTGATATGCTTCAGGCCCAACCCTCTGTGAAATCATGTATGGGCCTATCCAATTTGCGGTAAACTTGTCTCACATATGCGACAGCAGATTTGAATTTTGTTGGTTTTATTTGAGCACTAGATCTCCAAACTTGAATTCTCTTAAGTGGACTTTACTATTGTAAGCTTGTACAAGGCAATCTTGGTAAATGCAGAGATGCTCTAAAGCATTGACTCGAAGTTCATCAAGAAGCATCAACTAATCAAGGTAGCCTTGTCGTGCGACATCATCATCTATGAAGTCCTTTAATGCTATGCATAGAGTTGGAATTTCCAACTCTAGTGGCATGATGGCCTTAGTACCATACACTAGTGAAGACGGTGTTGCCCCTGTGGGTGTCTGTATACTAGTCCTATACACCCACAGTGCAAGAGGCAACTACATGTGCCAATCCTTGTGATTGTCTTGCACTGTATTTCTCAATATGGATACTATTGTTTTTTTTTAGGCTTCTGCTTGCTTGTTTACTTGCAGATAATAAGGCATTGAAAAAATATGTTGAATATGGTATTTTTTCATTAAATAATGCATATTTTTGTTCTTTAAAGATGGCTCATTATCTGATATTATCTTCGAAGGGACCCTAAGATGACTTATGATATTATGGAGTATAAACTTTGCAATCCTTGGTCCAGTTGTTGATGTTAATGGGATAGCTTCCACCCATTTAGTGAAGTATTATGTGGCTATTATGATGAATGTGTGTCGGCTTGAGGACAGGGGTAAGATATTCCCAATCAAGTCTAGTCCCCACTGCGGGAATGGCCATGCTGCCTGGATGGGTTGCAGGTCTTGCGATGGTAAGTGCATTAGATTTGCATGATGCTGACACTTAATGCATTTCTTGACATACTCACAACAGTCCTTTTCCATGGTGGGCCAATAGTAACCCATTCTCAAGATGCACTTAAAAATGGCCATGCCACTAAAATACCCTCCACATGTGTCGTTGTGAGCTTGCAAAATTTCCCAGGATGCTTCCTGGGGCTCAAGACAATGGAGTAACATGCCATCATATCCTCATCTGTAGAGGATTTCTCCTAGTAGGATGTATCTTGTTGCTTTTTTATTAACGTTCACCTTTCAGTATGTGATAAACCTTGAGGTACTATTCCAATTTTTAGGAAGTACCATAGTTGGGAAAGCCAATCCTGATAAGCCATGACTTCTATAGAAAATATGTCTTGCTTCTTCTGCATTCTCGAGCTAGTGAACACAGATTGAGGAACAAATCTATGGTACATGGTTCCACCACACTCCCTAGATCCTTGGGAGATCAAATACCCCCAAGGTGTTGTTTGCAAGAAATATATTACTGTGAAGTACCAATCCTGATTTGGTTTAATGTTGATCATGTTGATTGATTCTTGATTGTCAAAAGCTTCACGGTGTATTGCTGAGTGCAAAAGAACTTTCACATGAATGGTTGTAAAATCAAAAGATGGATTCTAAGGGATTAAGGATCCCAAAGAGGCCATGGTGTCTGCAAATCTATTTGACGTAAGAGGGATTGCCTCAATATCATACCATTCCAGTTGGGCTAGGTAAGTGTCAACAAGTTCCTTGTAAGTCCTCAGGAGTGGGCACCTACATTGGAATAGTCCTTTGACCTAGTTTACTATGAGCAAGGAGTCACAAAATATATTCAATATTTTAATGCCCATTGCTATGGCTATTTGGAGTCCCAATATCAATGCTTCATATTATGTGTTGTTGTTTGTGTAAGAGAAGTCTAGTTTTAATGATAAGGGTAATGGAGTGCCCTACGGTGTGATAAAGACAATCCCTGCTCTGTCCCCTTGTCCACGCTTTGAATTGTCGAAGAACAATGACATGTATCTTTATTTCTTGGGTTCTTTGAGTTCTAGTGGATCTAATAATGCAAAGACTGCATCATCATGCAATTTTATGGTGAGAGGTTTGTTATCCTAAAGAGGCACCTCTACTAATTGATTTGCTATGACTTGTCCCTTGATGGACTTTTGGCTTATGAACTCTAGATCAAATTCTATCAATGACATGATCCATTTTGCGATACGTGTATTATGATATGTCTTTCTCATCATGTACTACAAAGGATTTTGTTTTCATATGACGTAGGTCGTATGGCTCAATAGGTAGTGTTACAACTTTTGAGTTGCAAAGACCATTGTTAAACACAATTTTTTGACATACGTATATCTTAGCTCATAACTCACCAAGGTGTGACTAATATAATATATGGCTTACTCTTTTTCTTGTGCATTATTTTGAGCTAACATGGTGCCCAATGCGAAATTAGTAGCCGATATATAGTAAAAATGGTATGTCTGGCCTTGGTGAAGCCAATACTGGTGATGTGGCCAGATAGGTTTTAATATCTGTAAAGGCTTGATGGTATTCATTGTCCCAATGAAAGGGGATCTCCTTGCATAGAAATTGATTCAGGGATTGGCATTTTTCTAATAATTGCGTGATGAATATTTTGATGCATGATATCTTGCCTTGTAGGCTCCTTAGCTCCCTAATGTTGGTAGGAGTGGCCATTTCCAATATAGCCTTTACCTTTCTAGGATCGACTTCAATGCCTCTCTTGGATACAATGAATCCCAAAATCTTGCTAGAAGTTATGCCAAATATGCACTTCTTAGGATTCAATCGGACATTGTGTTCTATGAGGCAATCAAAGACTTGTCTAAGGACTTCAGCGTGCTCTTGCCGCAACATGGACTTGGCCAGTAAGTCATCCATGTAATCCTCTAAGATCTTATGCATATAGTCATGGAATATGTATGTCATGGCCTGTTGATATGTGGCACCAACATTTTTGAGACCGAATGACATCACTTTATAATAGAATGTTCCCCATGGAGTAATGAAAGCAATTTTATGTTGATCTTGGAGCTTAATTCAAATTTGGTTGTATCCGAAAAAACCATCTATTAGGGAGAGCATCTCATGACCTGCGGTTGCATATACAAGAGCATCTATGTTTGGAAATGGGAATGAATCCTTTGGTGTTGCCCTATTTAAATCTCTAAAGTCTATGTAGATACAAATTCTTCCGTTGGGTTTCCCCATGGGTATCATGTTTGACACCCACTCAGGATAGTCTATAGGAACTATGAATACTGCATCCAGTAGTTTTTGCAATTCGTTCTTCACCATCAAAGTGATGGTTGGATGTATTTTCCTCATATTTTGCTTTACTACCTTCTTCATTGGATCCAATGAAATGTTGTGAATGACTAAATTTGGATCTATCCCTGGCATTTCTTTGTAAATCCAAGAAAAAAATATTTGGCCTCTCTTTGAGGAGAGATGTTATGATGGCTTGTTCCTCTAGAGATAGACTTTCTTTGAACTTGATTTTTCTTGGTTGGGTAGGATCATCACTGATGTCCACCTCAAAATTTGCTTCTATAGCCATATGTGACCCATACTCTAGCTGATGAGGCATGGGTATCAAATGAATGTCATCGACGAGATTTACAAGACCTACTAACTCAAGTTCCAAATCAACATGGAAGACATCACACACACAACCTAATGCAAAATGAAATGGTGGTAGCATATCTTCATTATGGAAGAGGTATTCAGGATCTATGGGTGAATTAGCACGATCCCAATCAATAGCCTCTATATCAAGATGCAATTATTTGGTAGGATCTACTGGATTATGAAGTGGCATGGTCAAATCAATGGAGATCATGTTGATGGATGGGATGAAATATCCAAGACCACATGGGTGCAATCTTATCTCAGGGGTTTCCCTTCCATACTTATGATGAGGTTCTGGAGGAATGGAAATTTTGGATCTAACCCATGAGCAGGGTGGATAATAGGATCATTGAGCTCTAACCACTCTCTGAATGTAGGTGGAGGGGGATTGACCATAGGTCTCCCCAAAATTTGTATATGAGGGTCTATGGCATGAAGTTTCGCCTCTCTCTCTACCAACATGTCAAATTTTTGCAAGTGGTGAGGTAAAAGATAATATATCTCGGTCTCATCCTCAAAGTCATCATCACTTATCCAAAAAATGTTAGCATTGGTATGCGGTCCTAAGACAAGGGGCTCACATCTTGGCCCCAAGTAGGCCATATCCATTTCATATTCATATTATTCATGACTTATGAAGAATCAATTTGCATTTGTCTCTTGCCCCAAAGTCAAGGGTTGATGGCTTAGGCCTAAGTAGGATCTTTCTATTGAGTCTTTCGATTCATAGTCACTTTCATCCGATATGTACCCACTCTCATTGTGGATGGACCATGTGAATATTTGTAAATAGCGAGGCTCATGGTAGGCTAAGCCAAGTTGTGCCTCATCATCATTTGCTTCATATGCATTCTCCTCATACCATGAGTTGTACCTTGTCGAGGTGGAATCAATTGAGATGTTTGGATGATAAATTTCTAGTGGCGGTACGTTCACTGTGGCCACTTGTATGTTGCTCAAATTTCCTATTCTTAGGGGGTGATAAGGAATGAAATTGATGTCTTCTCCTAACCCTAAGCTTAATCTATCCAATGTTGCTATAAGAGAGTCATCTCGACCTCCAATATAATAGCCTAAGCCAAACCTATCAGAGGGAAGCTGATATTGTGGCTCATATGGCTGCCTGCACCCCTGCTCATAAATACCAAGGCCATAGCCATGCCAATGGCAACACTCAAAGTAGCTTAGAGCAAAATCAAGATTAGAGAGGTAATTAACATTGACCATGAATAACTCATCATAATCCTCTTCTATGTTTGAAGACTTATAGGCACAGTTCAGGCTAGCATAGATAAAAATGGTTTGGTTGGGAGTGATTCCAAGTGGAACCATTGTTCCCACTGGTGGTCTCAAGTACTTATGTCTTCTCATGTTTTGTGCAGACTCAATGATAAGTGTAAAGGTAATGTTCTACACAAGGTACTCCCCTATGCCTGTGCTTGCCAAGTGTATTTATGCATGCGACGTGGATGACCCTACGGATGACATTGGCGAAGCGGGATGGTAATTACTATCTTCATCTTGATCTTGAAGATCTTCTTCCATACGACTTGGCATTTCAACAATGACTACAGTTGGCACTTCCTTGGGCCTTTCTTCCTTGACTAAGGGCACCTTTAGATTTTGATTGTCTTTTGGTTTTTACATTGATGATACTTTAGAAGCATTGAC
The DNA here is from genome assembly GCA_028583015.1 of Wollemia nobilis. Classification (NCBI taxonomy): domain Eukaryota; kingdom Viridiplantae; phylum Streptophyta; class Pinopsida; order Araucariales; family Araucariaceae; genus Wollemia; species Wollemia nobilis. The sequence continues at coordinate 8,172,583 of JAQPPZ010000772.1, forward strand.
TATTTTGAGTGCACCAGGAGGTGTTGATGTGCATGGGTCTTTTATTACCCTTTTGTCTTTGTTATCCATTTGTGTGGTTGGATATGAAGGTGCTACATACAGGTGGGTAGAAGGAATTACAAATTCTCCTAGAATGTCCACCTGATGGATGTATTTAAAAGGCTCTTCATCAGCCAAAACCACAAACTTTGTTTTCATGCACATACTTGACACACTAGTGTAAGATCGAAGGCACACACTTCATGGCCCTTATCCAAGGATGCCCTAGGAGGATGTTGTATTGCATAGCTCCTTCCAATACATGACACATCACAGGGATGGTCTTGTGCCCCACTTTGATGGGTAGGACTATTGTTCCCATAGTATTTCGTAAAGCATCATTAAAAGCTCTTAAGGTGTAAGCTCGTGGAATGATATTGGACTTTGGGATATTGAGGTGCTCTATTGTTGTTGTTGTAATGATGTTTATTGATGAACCTATATTGACCAAGACCCTCTTGAAATTTAAGTCATTTATTACTGCCACAATGTTCAGCAGAGGTTCTGGTAAGGCAGTTAGTACTATCTTAATCTCATAATAATAGAATTGAATTATAGGTTCCTGACATTCTTGTACTTGTCCCACAAAGTGAGTGAATGCATTCGCATCTTGTGATTGGAGCTCAATTGTTCTTAAAATTTTTGTTAGATTCTCCCTATGCTTTGGGGGCTATTGTATGAGCTCATAGATGGATAGCTTAGCTGGAGTCATATGTAGGTTTTTCTCCAATCTACTCTGGATAGTTACCACAGGTCGTGTTTGTGGACTTGGAAGGTTGTCTTGCCTCTACCTAGGTGTGGCTAGGACATTCATGGGAGCTGTAGGAGGTTGTGGTTGATCATACCACTTGGTTCTTGTTGCTATGTTAATAATATCAACCATCCCAATACATCTGTGGGTAGGTATATCAGCTCAAACCTGATTGACTTGGACCTCTTGCTCTCTAGGAACCTCATGATTGGGCAATAGGTTTATTTATATTCCCATGTCTTTGTTATTGGGATCCAGTGGGTTGTCAACTTTGAGTTCTCTTGCCTTAATCATGTTTTGCACTTGATGCTTAAAACCAACACAAGACTCAATGTCATGCCCTAGTATCTTGTGATAAGGACAAAATTGATCTTCTCGATATCCTTTTGTCTTAGGGTAGTTGGGATCTAGAAGAGGTATATCAAGAAATCTGATCCTCCTAGCCTCCCTCAGCTGATTAAAGATTAATTGCATTGATTCTATCAATGGTGTAAAATAACGAGGGGGATTGTGCTCTTTTTTTTGGCCCTGATTGTTCCTTTGGTCGTAATTTGGTAGCAAGGGATGTGCTTGATAGTTATGGGATTATGCACCCCCATACTTGGGTGTATCCAATACAACTTGATTGACTGAAGTAGGATTGCCCTGTTTTTGCTTGTACTTGTCACTCTTACCATTCTTGTTCCACTCATTTTTTTTAGAGTTTTATGGTTTCCTCATCTACTTTTATTTCTTCGATGAGCTTGGACTATGCAAAAGCTTCCTCAAACAAAGGATACTCCTAAATTTGTAGCAAGAGGGAGATGTGTTTAGAGCAACTTTTGGTAAACATACAAATGATCTCTTCTGTGGTAACGAAGAATGATAATTTTACCATGAATTTTTTCCATCTATTCCAATAATCCATTACTGGCTCATCATCATACTGTTTCAAGTTGGCCAGGTCTGAAAGGTTCACCTTCTTCTTAGCACCAAAGGAGAAACGCTTTAGGAATGTTTTTACTAGTTTTTCAAAGTTGGTTATGCTATGCTTAGGTAGTTGGTTGAACCATTGAGTGGTAGCACCTGAAAATGTCATTATGAATGTTCTTAGCATGAGAGCATCATTTTCTTCAAGATGAAAACATGCGTTGATAAAATTGGTGATGTGCTCTTGTGCATCCTATTCACGCTTAAATTTTTCTAACCTAGGCATCTCAAAGTTCTTAGGATACGGAGGGCTAGGGATTTATGGGCACAATGGTTGGTTGTGTATTTTGCTCAATGTTGGCGAGTTCCTAGCTGCCTCTTGTTTCTCAAAGGCTTTTATCTTTTTAGCAATTTCTTGAAATGCATTTGAGGCATTGATTTCCTCCTCTTGTAGGCCTACTCGTAGTGGCAATGGAGGTAACTCTCTATCCATTTGATTTGTTTTTTTTTCCTCCCTCCTATGAGGGGACTCAGGATTGTCATCCTAGTTTTTTATGTTTGCCCTTTCTCCACTAGTTGGATTTCGTTCATCGTTTGGTGGGTGATTTCATTGTGGGCTATCTTGTCTAGTGCACCTCTCCTTAGATGAGTTAGTGCATATAGTTATTTTTTTGTTATCATCATTTATCTATAAATTTCTAAGAGCTAGCCACTCAGCTTTCTCTCTTAAGCGCTGCTCATGTTGGTGCAAGAGTCTTTATCTTTTTTTATCTTGTTCGAGAGCCTCCACTAGCTCTCACTCCTTACGTAATGTTTTTTCTAACTACCTCACATAGTCAGTTTGCATTGCCATAGAAGACTCATGTTTATCTGACTCTGTCCTTGTTGTCTTGACTCGCAGATTCCTCGATGAGGTTTCTGTTGTGCCTATACTCTTGCTAGCTAATGTGACTTTTTCAGTGTATTATTGAGTATCCCTACGATCAAACTTCATGCATCTACTACGATGTTGCTCTGAGGTACCCCTAGACTGAGAGATGCATTTAGAAGTCATAGTTCATGATATTCCAGATGCAGAGTTCTCAGTAGCTACAATTCTTTGATTTGGTCATGTAGGAAACCAATCCAATCTATCTATCTATCTTGTTTTCCATGGTTAGTCCCGTGTGGTGACATTCACTCCTATGAGGTCATAGTCTACGGGAATATTTCCTTTTGTGTGAAGGGTTTCTTCTATTTGATTCCCATTACTAGATGTAGCTCTAGTTTCTAGCCCTTCAGTGGGTAGACCTATTTCATATGTTTCTTGTGAATCTTTAGGTGTTGCAACTCTTGCTTACCTTCTTTATGAAGAGGGCTTTGTGGGGACATGTTTTCTCCATGTGGATGGAGATGTAGCAGTCTCATCATCCCTACATGAAGAATGAGTTCTATAACTCTATTTATTTCCATGTGAGGAAGAATCCCTTGAAGCTTCCTCATGTCTTTGAGATGTTTCTATGTGTTTAGAGGAGGCCCTTGAGGTCTCCTCATGTCTCCTTGATGAGGATGGTTGTGAAGCATCTTTTTGTCTATGTGACTTTATTCCATGATGTGGTTCCCTACTTGGGGTTTCTTGAGGAGATCCCCCAAGGGTTGAGTTATCACCCCTTAGGCTCATGGAGCTACGTCCCATGATATTACGGGTAGGTCGTTCAATGTTACTACGACTCTACCTATGGGTATGAGTTGCTTCAGTCTCTCCCTCGGTATCATATCGAGGGTGTTTACTTATTTTTTTGACCATGTTGTCTATGAATTAATATTTTGAGTTGTAATTTAGGAATAGCCACACAATACCAAATAAATGTTTATCTTGATTATCAATTTAAGTGTGCCCTAAACTGTTTGGTGTGTTTTGATGTGTCGTTCTTTCGATTTCTTACTCTTGTTCTTGGATTAAGAATGAGAAGACTCATCCATAGTGAGAATCAAGTACACCTGTGCTAAACATGATTTTATTGAAATAATCTAGGGTACACTACTAAAGTCCCTGTGGGGGGTTTGCCTAGCTCTTCCACTCTGAAACAGTGATTGTTCCAATAGTGGGAGACATTTTGAGCACAAGTAACTTAGTATCACTATAAGTAAGTTTCCCAGTCCATTTCTAGGAAGATCTAGGGGGGCAAACCAATGGAAGGAGATGAATTCCAATGTCATTGGACTAAATTGAAGGTTGGTGATGAAATCCAACTCCCCAATTTTTAAATGAGATGTGCGTGTGTGGTGTTCATTTTAATCTTGCATAACATAATGTGCATCATATAGCAACAATAAGTCTTTCCTATATGCCTAAGTGCAAAAGTATGTTTTAGTATTAAGAAAGATGCATTAACCACTATGATTCATATGAGCACACTTTATTTAGTGCAGCTATGGCCTCTAGCAAGGTCTCAAAGCAAGAAAACAACATACAATGTCTAGCATGTTAGATTCTAGGGCAAACTTTTTAGGCATAAGTCATTGTTCCTAGCAATGCCTAGTTGAAATCTAAAAGAAGATCTAAGATATGCAAAATGCTCATTTTTTCTCCTTTTATTCTTTTAATTTCCAACATAAATGTGCTTTAAGTTCTCTATTTTAGACACAACGAGGCAAACAAAAAACTGTAATATATCATAGAGGTTGTACCAACCTTTGATCTAGCTCAGATATTCGATGTTTTGACCTCTCTTGCACTCCAATTCTAGCCATTTTTTACCAGAGTGGTTGATTCATGGCTGCTATTAGTGGGAGAGGCTAAATCTCTATTGGTTGTTGTAGCTCAGAGTGGCTTATTTTTGGCCATTGTAGCTTAGAGCGGCTAGACCTGCACATAAAACTAAGTTAGTATTTAGGTAGAAAATGAAAAATCAATGGAGGTCCCATCATGATCGCCATCTGTAGTGAGCCCGAGATACACACACTGCTCTTTTTATGCTACTTGCAATGTATTAAAAACCCCAAAAAAAATGGAAGACAATGAAAAGCATATAACACAAAAATAATAAATATGGATCTCTTTATTTGTATTGAAACCCGGTTACATGTCGGTCCCTATTGTAGAATAGGGTTTGCAAAATGGTTCCAATCAATTACAGAACAGGTTTCGATTGTGGTTCTAGCCAATTGAAAAATAAGGTTCACTTACAAAATGGTTTCGGTTGGTTGCAAAAAATGTTTTGAATGCAAAATGATTTCATTTGGTTGCACAACAAATGCCAATTATAGAATAATTTATAGTTGTAGAAATGGTTTCGATCGATTATATAATTGGTGTCGAATGGTTGTAGAGCTATTGTCAACTGATTGCAAAATAGGTTCCAATATGGTACAAAATGAATCTAGTCTTGCCTTGATCTGTAAAGGTTTTAGTTTGGTGCTAAAATGGTTCTAGTCTTATGCAAAACTAGGTCGGTATATCCTTCAACAAGGTCCAAAAATGAAAATGTATCCCTAGGGTGTTAATTATATATAGAGGTATACTTAGCGATTTGGGCTGGATAATTTATAAATTTTACAATTTTAGGTTGAAAAGGGTACTCTATTTAGGTAGGATTGCTTGCAAATTTTTCATAATAATTGTGATACTCTTATCAAAGCATGGTGAAATGACACCTAAAATTTATTTATCCTAAAAATTTCTAGCTAAATGGTTGACGTTCGAGTCCCCCAAATTTTATAAATTTGAATTTTTGAAAATACTACTTTTTTCCCCAATGATGAATTTTCATAGCTATGCATAACCATGTCATACCTCTTTATTCATACCCCTCACTTCATACCCCTCACTTAACACCCCTTTCTTCATACCCCTCACTTCAGACCTCTTTCTTCATAACCCTTCTTCATACCCCTAACTTCATACCCCTTTCTTGATACCCGCTAACTTCATACCTCTTTATTCATACCAGTAAATTCATACCCCTCACTTAACACCCCTTTATTCATACCCCTCACTTTAGACCTCTTTCTTCATAACCCTTTCTTCATACCCCTAAATTCATACCTCTTTTTTCATACTAGTAAATTCATACCCCTAACTTCATACCCATTTATATATACCCCTTTCTTCATACCCCTAACTAAATACCCCTCACTTCATACCTCTAAGTAATTGAATACTTATAAAAAACACTTATTTAATAAATTAATGTCTCACATCCCTTTCTTGATACCCCTCACTTTATACCTCTTTCTTCATACCCATTTATTCATACCCCTAACTAATTGAATACTTACAAAAACCACTTCTTTAATAAATTAAGGTTTCATACCCCTCACTTCATACCCCTAACTTCATTCACTTAACACCCCTTTCTTCATACCCCTAACTTCATACCCCTTATTTCATACCCCTCACTTCATACCCATAACTTCAAACCCTTGACTAATTCAATACTTACAAAAACCACTTCTTTAACTAAATTCTAAACCCTAAATTCTAAAGTTAGGGTATGAGACATTAATTGATTAAAGAAATGGTTTTTGTAAGTATTCAATTAGTTAGAGGTATGAAGTGAGGGGTATGAAGTTAGGGGTATGAGACATTAATTGATTAAAGAATTGGTTTTTGTAAGTATTCAATTGGTAAGGTGTATGAAGTGAGTGGTATGGGGTATGAAGTTAGGATTATAAATAAAGGGGTATGAAGTTAGGGGTGGGAGGTGAGGGGTATGAAGAAACATTAATTTGTTTTTGAAAAAACATTTATTTTTTTGGATTTTCTAAAGTTTTTGAAAAAAAAATGATTTTCTAATGTTTTGATTTTTTTGTTTTTTTTTTCTAAGGTTAAAAATTTGAAATTTTAAAGTTCCTAAGAAATAAAGAAAAAAAAAATTAAATTAAAAATTTTAAAGTTCCTAATTTTTGTTTTTAAAGTTTACAATTAAAAAAATTAAAATTAAAGAAAATGCTTCTTTAAACAATTAAGGTCTCATACACCTACCTTCATACCCCTCACTTCACACCCCTCATTTCATACCCTAAACTTCATGCCCCTCAATTCATATTCCTTTATTCATACCCCTCACTTCATACCCATTTATTCATACCCATTTTTCATACCCCTAATTTCATACCCCTTTCTTCATACTCCCTAACTTCATACCTCTAAATTCATACCCCTAAATTCATACCATTTTATTTATACCTCTCACTAAATACCCCTAAGTAATTGAATACTTGCAAAAACCACTTCTTTAATCAATTAATGTCTCATATCTCTTTCTTCATACCCTTCACTTCATACCCCTTTCTTCATACCCCTCACTTCATACCTCTAACTAATTGAATACTTACAAAAATTTCTTTAATCAATTAAGGTCTCATACCACATACTTCATACCCTAACTTCATTCATTTCATACCCCTTTCTTCATACCACTAAATTCATACCCCTTACTTCATACCCTCACTTCATACCTCTAACTTCATATCCATAACTTCATACCCCTAACTAATTAAATACTTACAAAAACAACTTCTTTAATCAATTAATATCTCATTCCCCTAACTAATTGAATACTTACAAAAGCCAGTTTATTACCTAAACCCTAAACCCTAAATCCAAAATTTAGGGGTATGAGACATTAATTGATTAAAGCAGTTTTTGTAAGTATTCAATTAGTTAGGTGTATAAATGAGGGGTATGAAGTTAGGGGTATGAGACATTAATTGATTAAAGAATTTGGTTTTTGTAAGTATTCAATTAGTGAGGGGTATGAAGTTAGGGGTATAAATAAAGGGGTATGAAGTTAGGGGTGTAAAGTGAGGGGTATGAAGAAACATTGATTTTTTTGGATTTTCTAAAGTTTTTGAAAAAAATTTGATTTTCTAACGTTTTGATTTTTTTGTTTTTTTCTAAGGTTAAAAAATTAAAATTAAAATTAAAATTTTAAAGTTCCTAAGAAAAAAAGAAAAAAAAAATTAAAGTTAAAATTAAAATTTTAAAGTTCCTATTTTTTTTTTAAGTTTACAATTGAAAAAAAACAAAAAAAAAAACATTTGTTTAATCAGTTAATGTATCATACTCCTAACTTCATACCCCTCAATTTATAACCCTTTCTTCATACCCCTTACTTCATACCATTAACTTCATACCCATCACTTCACACCCCTTTATTCATACCCCTAACTCAATACCCCTCACTTCACACCCCTTTATTCATACCCCTCTCTTCATACCCCTTTTTTCATACTCCCTAACATCACACCCCTAAATTCATACCCCTTTATTCATAGCCTTAACTTCATACCCCTTTCTTCATACCCCTCTCTTCATACCCCTAACTTTAATCAATTAAGGTCTCATACCCCTAACTTCATACCCCTTACTTCACACCCTCACTTCATACCACTTTCTTCATACCCATTTCTTCATACCCCTAACTTCATATCCCATTATTCATACCCCTTTCTTCATACCCCTAAGTAATTGAATACTTACAAAAACCACTTATTTAATGAATTAATGTCTCATATCCCTTTCTTCATACCCTTTACTTCATACCCCTTTCTTCATACCCCTCACTTCAAACCCCTTTCTTCATACTCATAACTAAATGAATACTTACAAAAATCATTTTTTTAATCAATTAAGGTCTCATACCCCTCATTTCATACCTCCAACTTCATTGATTTCATATCCCTTTCTTCATACCTCTAGGTTTATACCCCTTACTTAATACCCCTTAGTTCATACCCCTAACTTCATACCTCTAACTAATTAAATACTTACAAAAACCACTTTTTTAATCAATTAATGTCTCACACCCCTAACTTTATACCCCTAACTAATTGAATACTTACAAAGACCACTTCTTTAACTAAAACCTAAACCTTAAACCCTAAAACCTGAAGTTAGGGGTATGAGACATTAATTGATTAAAGAAGTGGTTTTTGTAAGTATTCAATTAGTTAGGGGTATGAGACATTAATTGATTAAATAATTGGTTTTTGTAAGTATTCAATTAGTGAGGGGTATGAAGTGAGGGGTATGAAGAAAGTGGTATGAATTTAGGGGTATGAATAAAGGGGTATGAAGTTAGGGGTATAAAGTGAAGGGTATGAAAAAACATTGATTATATTTTTTGAAAAAATATTGATTTTTGTGGATTTTCTAAAGTTTTTGTAAAAAAATTGATTTTCTAACGTTTTGATTTTTTGGTTTTTTTCTAATGTTAAAAAAATTAAAATTAAAATTAAAAATAAAATTGGTAGAGCTTAGGGGTTTTCTAAAGAGAGAATATCTTTATGGTGATAGTGACAATGACCTCGATAGCTCTAGTGACAATAGGCATGATTTCCTAGGCCATTAAAGGGTATTTTAAACTGGAGCAAAGAGAGATTCCCCCTTCAGATGAAACTACCAAGGCGGATGATCCAAAGGGCCTAGATCCTGATCCTGGCGGGCAAGGGGGCTTGAACATTAATCAACCATGGGAAAACTACAAGGATTTTATTCTTCCCCTCCCCATTAGCAAACCCCTTTTGGGGAATGCAGCTCCTCAAACCTACTTTGAGAAGGTTACAAGCACTCAAAATCCTAGCTCTTATGGGAATGAGACCCATCCCTCATTGATTCCCTCGGGTGAATATCTTGTTATCTCCAAATTAGTAATGGTAGAGAAACTATTTATTGAATCCCTCTCCCTTATGGGGAAATTTATTAGGGGCAGATCTGATATGGAGTCCATAAGAAAATGGGTTGCATTTAAATGGTGAACAACAAGGATTTTTTATTTGGTGGCTCTGTCTAGGGAGTTTTTTTTTATTCAACTGAACAACTAGAATGACTATGCTCACATCCTCATAGAAGGTTTGTGGTTTTATGGTAGGAAGAGTTTATTTCTCAAGAAATGGAGGGAATATTTTAACCCTCAAACTCAAGATATCAACTTCACACCCATCTAGGTTCACTTCCCAAATCTTCCCATCCAGTTCTATCATGAAGATATTTTGAGTGGGATTGAGAGACATAATGGGGATCTTGTTGCCATTGACCCTGCAATGAAAGCCCAAACCTGTATGGCTCATGCCAGGATATGTGTCAATGCCAACTTGGATTCCCAACTTCCAACTCACATAAACCTCATATATGGATCCTATTAATGTTTCCAAACAATCGAGTATTAGAACAAGCCAACATTTTGCATAGAATACCAATCTCAAGGGCATATCAAGTATCAATGCCCATATCTCAAAATCCAAAAAGATATGCCAAGCTCCAAGATTACCCCCTTCAAAAATAAAGTACCCAAATGGGAACAAAGAATGAGAGACCCAAATTCACCTTTGGTAACAAGTGAGAGAAATAATTTAAAGGGAAGCAAATCACCAACCAGGAGCTTCTCCTCAACCATCCTTCTTTAGATTCAAATAAGGTATACTCCATGTTTTATCTTCCTAATATATTTAGGCCTTTATCTATCTCTGATGATGAAGTGCTATTCCCAAAATCTTCCCATCCTCCCCCCACCCCCCCTCATCCCCTCCCCTCCCCATCCAGATCTGGGCCATCCTTTATCTCTTGGGGCAGGCCTCCCTACCCAACAAAATCCATATTTGAACCCTTCACATCACGTTGATGATCCACCCTTTCCCCCTGGATGGACCCATTTCCCCAACCAAATACATTTTTGAATCCCTGAAGGAAGCTGCAAGTCCCACCCACCGCAGAGTGGATTACAATAAGTAAAAAAGACCCTATTGATATAGGGAGTGAAAAGAAAAGGGGTAGACCTATAATATCCAAGAAAATTAAAAAATATACTGAAAATCAAGTTACCAATGGATTGCAAACAACCACCAGACTAGGGATGAAACAAAAAATCCCAAACCTCCCCCTTCAGGGCAAAGGAGGCAAGAAATCCACCAAATTTTCTAGATTGAAGATACTATCCTGGAATATTAGAGGTCTCAATAGTGCGACCAAACAAATATTAGCTCAAATTGTTAGGAAGGACCATAAACCAACCATTATAATTTTGCAAGAAATGAAATTTGATGCTTCTAGAATCAATAATATTTCCTAGTCGATGTAAAAGAATTGTCAATGGGCTTCTTCCCCTGTTGAAGGATCATGTGGAGGCCTTATGTTCCTTTGGGATCTAAAAAAATTTGAAGGAAGGGTAATATCTGTAGACACCTAAAATGTATCATGCTTAGGGGAGCTACTCACATAGACACATTCACAAGATCAAATGACATAATATTGGACTTTCTAAGCATCAACAGTGGTTCTCACCATCCATTTGGGGCCTTTTCAAGCCATCCAAGCCTAGCCGCTCAAGTCGAGAGTGACCATATCCTAGCCACTCAAGCCTAGAGCGGTCAAACCTTAGCTGCTGCAGATGACAATGACCAAATTTTAGTTGTTGCAGATGACAATGGCTAAACCATAAAAGCAGTTCTACCGATAAACAGGCCTAATCACAGGTGGAAGTGGTAGTCTACATGCAATAAAGGTGAGCAAGAGTAACTTTGCACCTATTTTTATGACAAAATCACATAGGAGACTTGAGTTTGAATTTAGAATTTAGTTAACTAGCTTCCAAACATAGACAAAGGACAAAATCTTCTCATGCTAACAACCAGTTTGCATAGGAGACTCAAGTTGGCAGTTATATTTCAGTTAACTGGCCTCCAAACATAGAAAAGATAAAAAAATATTCTCATGCTAACTCTCACTACACATGATAAATTCATTCCTAGGACTTGGACATAGACATGGGGTTTCGCACTATAAAAGGTGCGAGCCTAAGAGTACCAAAGATTGATCTTCGAAGAGAGGAGAGACATATTTTATCTAAGATATATTTATCTAGGAAATTTATCAAGACAGGTTATTGATGAGAGCTTTTGAGACTTGGAGAGTTCCCTTAGAGATCACATGTACGATGAAGCATTGACAGATTGGAGAGCATAGCAACCATTATTTCAACACCGGATACAAGCTTTGATCCATAGATTTAGAGCAAAGAGGATGAGAGTCACTTTAGTGGCCGCTGTCTTGGATAGTGGCCCATAGACTTAGCTTAGGATTTTAGACATGAAATTAATTATTTTAGTATATCATTAGCATAACATCATTTCATTAAATCGCACTCATAGCATTAGTATAATTTGCACTTGATTTCATTTGTTATATTCAGTACTAACAACATCATCTAGGGAGGTATTCCCGGATATCTAAGTGTGTGTTGTTGTTTCATTACTTACAGGGCCACAGGTTCATCGGATGGAATATACAACATACAAGAGCAAAAGGGATCCCTCTAGGAAACAAACCTGGAGAAGGAGGCATTTGTAAGCCCTCATACATTTATGTGTGCAAAACTGGGAAGCTTTTTGAAAGTGCACCACCTCTTCACGAAAGAGGAAATCATTGGCTATTTGTAACCTTATTGTATTGAAATGGATCAAAACCACTTTTGTAGATGAAACCTTGGTCGAAATCATTTTTGCAACCAAAACCTTTTCTGCAATCGGATCTTGTTCTACACCAGATAATCGAGCCTCTTTTTGTACCAAGCCAATTTTTGGACCTTGTTCAGCATCTAGACCTCATTCTACACCAAGTTCTCTGTCACTGCTCTACTTTCCATGTTTTTCTTTATTTTACCATGTTCTAAATGTTATCCTCTCTTTTCTCTCTTTTTATTAAAACTCTTTGATTATTTATGAATAGATGAACTAAATACATTGTGATTCTCTATTTTTAGTTCATTTTGTATCATAATATTATATTTTTCGACATGTATCTTTAATGATTTTTCAATCCTATTTTGCACCACACCAATATCCGAGCCCTCTTCTACATCCGGATGGTCATTGCTATGTTCCCATGTTTTCTCTGTTTTGCCATGTTCTACATGTTTTAAAACTCTTTGATTCTTAGTTTATATTCAGATATTTTTTTCCTTGCTAAGATTATACATGTGTAAATGCTTTGGTTCTCTAAAGATATATTGATGCTCTGTTTCTCCGAAGATATTTTGATTCTCTATTTCTAGTCCATTTTGTACCATAATATTATATTTTTCGACATGTATCTTTAATGATTTTTCAATTTTGTTCTACAACACACCAATATCTGAGCCCTCTTATGCATTCATATTGTCATTGCTTTGTTCCTATGTTTTCTCTATTTCGCCCTGTTTTGCATTTTTTAAAACTCTTTGATTCTTAGTTTCTATTCAGATCTTTTTCCTTGCTAATATTATACATGCGTAAATACTTTGGTTCTCTAAAGACATATTGATGCTCTGTTTCTTCGAATATATTTTGATTCTCTATTTTTAGCCCATTTTGTGCTATAATCTAATATTTTTCGACATATATATCTCCAATTATTTTTTGCATAAAGAATATTTTCTTAAATTGATTTCAATTTGAATTTTAATTACCTTTGTGCTCTTGACAGTTACAAGTGCTTTCACTAGAAAATAAACTACTGGCATAAATTGATAAAATCACAATAAAGCATGGTAGGAAACAAGTATGTATAATCTACCGCCTAACAATTTTTTTATTCTATTTACAATATTATCTTAAGGCCTATTGAAAGTACACCCTCTTCAACATTTTATTACTCTTTTAAATTGAAAAACATTTTTCTTACAAGTAAAATATCACCTAGTGATGGAAATAAGGGGGCTAAATCTTCTGCTAAAAAGAGTATCCTCAAATATTTTAGCCAGATTTTGAAATGCAACGAGCCAATGACATCCATGCAAATTCAAGGTACAAATTATTTTTGACTTCCCAGTATGTGCTTGATTGACGATATGAATATTTTTCTATATATTTTCTTTAGTCCAAGAATGATAAAAAATATTATAGTATGCTACTATGTAGAATACTCTATTGATCCTAATATGCCTCGACTTGAAGATATTATCCAAAAAGAGATGCATTCTAATGAAAATACCCTTGACAATGACATCCAACAAACACTTGAAGACAACCCTCGAAATGACATTACAATTGAAAATGAAAGTGATAAATTAAAATCATTATAAGCTTCATATGAATCTTCAAGCAAAAAGTCTAAAAAAATAAAATCATCTAACTGGATAATTGGAAAGGGGATTTAAGAAAGAATGGGTAGAAATATTTCCCTAGATTGAGCCTATCTTGACTAAGGATAACCAAATAAATGAAAAATAATGTAGATGCACAATTTACAGTTGGAGACTTGATAAAGATCATAGGCTATAAAATAAGATTGATATAATTGAAAAACATGTTGGCAAAGCTTATGTAAAAGTTATAAAAATTAATGGTTAAATTAGTAAAGAAGTTAAGTGGAAGGATGCATCAAAATGTATGCATTTAAAATATGCTATAGAATATTACAATCACTTAAAGCAACAACAATCTCTTGTTGAGAAAGGTGGAACAATTGCAGCCCAATTTCATGAAATTCAGAAGACCATCTAGCTTTAAAAAGTTTACAGTTTGTTGTTGTTTATAGTATTCTCAAGAAAGGTAGACCAATATCTAATTTTATTGATTATAAGAAGCTATTACACCTATATAATGTCCAAAACCTTCCTAATTCCCATTGGTCAGATCAAAGTGGTTTGGAAATGGTAAAATATATATCTTTAGTTGAGAAAGAAGACCTAAGGGATCAAGTAAAACTTTTGCCAAATTCATTTTATTTTCTATTGATGATGTAATGACTATGGACATCACATCTTGGATTTGCATGCATGTGTACACATTTCAAAATCATATAAGGAGGCCTATTTTTTTGGGAATACATAAGATGTTGGAAAATTCAAATGCAGAAAATATTTATGATGTTGTTGTCAATAGTGTAAAGAATATTGTGAGAATGAATGATATAGATATATCAACAAATTTAATTTACATTGGAGTTGATGGTGCTGCTATTATGCAAGGGCACAAGTTTGGTCTTTGTGTTTGAATCCAAACCATAGTTACCCCAAATATGATTTCCATTCATTGTACGACTCATAGAGTGAATCTTGCATATAAAATCATGAGCACATTTACAAATATTTTTAGAGTGGAAGACATTATTCATTAAATTTATTCTTATTTCTCATTTAGCCCAAAAATATTTTTAGAGTTTCAACAGTTTGCACTAGGAGTTACGAAATAAAAAAATTGTTGAAATATGTGGATGCAATATGGATTTCACTGTATCAACCTACTTAGAGAGTTTTTACAGAATATCAATCATTGACGGGGTTTATGCATGCAAATCATAGGATAGTTGATAAGGTAAAAGATATGTTGTTCTATTTTACTGACTTGGAAACACTTTTGACCTTATGTGGTATTCTTCCAATGTTACAAAAAATGAACAAATTAATTAAACTTGTACAAGAGAGATCCATATATATCATTGATTTCATGAGAATGAAAAAATAAATATGCGTGCTTATTGATACATTATATGTGTCTAAAGTAGATTTTACAGAATATTTTTTTGGTAGTTGGAATACATTGATAAACGTGAACAATCAAAAAAGCTTTTTAAATTTTGACATCAATGATCATATTTGTATTAATGTTCATGGAAAGATGGTAGCACTTTATTATTTTGAAAGACAATCAAGTATAGTTGTAGATGATTTTGAAGAAGTTTCTGTAACATACAATAGATTTCATATTATTGTATAGAAAACTAAGTTTAATTTGTCAAAAATAGAAAATTATTTGATAGGTGATATAAGAGAATTATTTCAGAGAGATGAGTTGCTCGAGGCCATGGGTGTGGTTAACCCCATATTTTGGGTTCCTTGTACTGAATACAATTCTACAAATGAACTATTTGTTAAATATATGTGTAACCTCATTAACCATTTTAGTAAGAGTATGGAAGTCAATGGTGTTGAAATCAAAGGTATACTCAATAGTGATCTTTTGAAATGATAGTCATCGCATTTCGGAAGAACAATGTTGGGTAAACATCACTTATAACAAGTATCAATGATATTGGTTCCACTGCATGTTTATGGTAAAAATTGTATCCAAGTGCTATCTTACAAGATACAATAAGTGAATACTTTTGTTTATATAAATTATATGAAATAATTATTTTGGGGTCTATCAAATATGAAAGAGTTTTCAATATACTATATTTTTGTTAAATCTAAAATCCACAACAAACTCGACAAAAATTTAGAAAATTGTTTAAGAATTTATATCTCATCGTATCAATTGGATAAATTTATGTATGACAAAGCTTTGGCATACTGGAGTTACCTTGCAGATAGAAGGGGTACAACAAATACAATTGATAAGAATGATGATGATGCTTTCAATGATCAGATGGTGGAGACACAAATTTTTTCTATGCTTAATAATGATTCTAGACAAGATGGTATGTTTCAGATACCTTAATGATAATTATTTCATGATTTCATTGACATTGATAAACACAAATTGATTTGATAGCATATTTCACAATATTATTCCATATTTATAAGATTTCAAAGAATTGTTGTTTTATATCACATTATTGTTTTAAAAATTACATGTCTTATATCTTATTGCAGTTTTTAAAATTGTATATTTATGTCTTACTGTCTCAACTCTTTTCATTGATAAATATTTATGTTTCATGTTTTAAATCTTGTTATTGGTATATTATTGTTGATGTATGTATGTTAAACAACAAAAAATTTAGGATCTATTTTAGGTCATGAGATATTAAAAGATGCTTGGTTTGCATAAAGATCTATAATGTTATCTATGATGCTTTTTTTGTTTGAGATGAACATACTGAACAATATTAGCTAGAAATAAACTAAAATAGCAACACAAATTTATAAATGCAAATAAACTTTGAATGATGAAAAACACAAAATGAGATAGATGTAAGCTTATCATAGTGGTAAAGTTATTAGGTTTTCATTCAAGGGATCCAATTTCAAACCCCACTCGGTACAAGAGGACTGAGACCCCATAAAAACCCATGTAATCAATTGGAAAACACAAAATAAGAAAATGTCATATTCGCTAGTTTGAATAGAAATATATTACATCATACAAAATTGTTGACTACAGTCAACTTGATAGCATATTACAGTGTCAAACATTTGATTGGAGCTTTGATGCTTCACTATCAATTGGAGTTGTCATTTCTTTTCCTTTATCTGCTTCTGTGACACTCTCTTCTAGCAGTGCTCTAGATCTGATTAGGTCTTCATGTACTTTCACAATACTTGTCACTAATGTTGCTTCTTCTTTGTTTGGATATTTGAGTATTGTTGGAAGCATTTTTTTTGTTTTTCAAGTACCTTTTTGGATCTTCTTTGAGCCTATCCCTAATGTATTTTTTAAACAAATATTTTTTGATATTTTAACTTGCATTTTCTTTTTTATTTCCATTGCATTGTATAAAAATGTCTTCGTCATATTAATATTTACGTCCATGCTCTTAACTTGTGTTTTTAAGATTTCAAAATTTAACTGCAAAAACAAATTGAAAACATAATTTAAAAGGGTTATATTGAAACTATTACATATTTTCAAGAAATATAAAAAATTTAACTACAATAAAAAATTGAAACATAAAAAACTTTTCTTACCTCAGCCATTTCCCTTGCAGCCTCAATAACTGCAACTTTATCCTTATCAGAAGCCCAATGGTTATAAAATTTTTGGGCTTCAGCATTAATGTTGTCTAATCTACCAACAACAACATTTAAAACATCGTCATCATAAATAAAATTAGACTTTACTGATCCTGATGTGGCCTGTTGTAGTAGGCCATCAAGCTTTTTTAGTTCATACTAAACCAAAGAATAAAGAGAATATTTTTTTGCATAATTTTTATATCGGGTATTAATTTATCTTATAAGGACCTTTTATCCTATATTCCAATTCCTTCATCTTCTACAAATATCTAAGCACAACCTGCTTAATGGTTGCTTCAATATTTTTAGTTATTAAAACATTTTCATTAAAAATTATAATATCATCCTCAATTTGAAGATCCTGAGGATGAGGGTTGTCTCCTTAAGCTTATGGTAATGATGTTCACTCAACTACAAGGGAAGGGGCTTCTCTTTTTTTTTATTGACCCTATGGTTCATAAAGCACATCTATTGCCTTGAAGCCTATAATGTTGCCCTACAAAAGAAAATCATCAAGTTGAATATTATCCAATCCCTCGATTAAAAATTTTGGTGCTTTTGAATTTGTGTTAAATGTAAAAGATGATAAGCCATACCCAAAACTTGGTGCTGGCATGTGTGATCTCTATGAGTGTGAGAACCCATACCCAGAACTTTGTGCGATCCCCTTGTGATCTCTTTGATTCTGACTATAGCCTTATCATGGTCATAAACAGTTATGATATATTATAGGAGGAATTTATCTATTTTAAATTGTGGCATTGAAACCAAGGTTGTCAAACCTGCATTATGGAGCCGCATAAAGGCCATACTTGGGGTTGTAATTAAATATGAAATCATAGAGCAAGAAATATTCTTGAATTTTGGTGCAGGGGTGGCCATCGCAAGAAGTTGGAAGCCAAATAAATCGAATTGGAAATCAAAAATTTAATTGGAAAGGTTAGATCCGGTTGGTGTAGTCATAGAAATGAAATGGAAAAATTGTCAGTTGATGCCCTTTTATAGATTGAAGAAACAGGGTTCACATATGGCAACATTATATTGGACATGCAGTGTTTCTAAATGAATGTGTGACACATGGCAACCAAATATTTATTTACATCATGACCATATTCTATATGAGGCCTTGCAATTGAACTTTTTTCTGTGTTCGATCTGATGTCGAATAAAATTTACATCAAGCCTTAATATTGGATCAGATTTTGCATTCGATACAATATCAGACCATATTATGCATCCAATATCGAATCGAATCACATTATGCATCTGCTGTCAGATCAGATCCTATTCTACATTCGATCGATGATTGGATCATATTGTGCACCCAGTCCAAGATCAGATCATATTATGCATCAGGCCCAATACTAGACCAAATTTTGCATCCAGTATAATGTCAGACCATAGTATACATCTGGTCTCAGATTGGATCACATTATGCATTTGATGTTGTATCGGATCCTATTCTAAATTTGATCAGTGATCGATCATATTATGCACCCGATATGAGATCAGATGCACAATATGATCTGGTTTGAGACAACAAAATTTTGCATCCGATCTGAGATCGGATCATATTATGCATCTAGTCGGTGACCAAATCATATTATGCATTTTATCTAAGACTGGATCATATTATGCATTCAATCCGATTTTGGATCATACTATGCATTCGGTCTAAGACCAAATCATATTATGCATTTGATCCAAGACGAATCATGATTTGTAACCTGGCCATCATCGTCGAAACTTCTTTTTTACCTAGTTCGGTCAGAACTTTAAAATTCGTTATTTTTTACCAATTTTTTTTTTAAATTAAGGTCATTCACCATGCCATCCTACATTCAGTTGGTTAGGATTCATCAGGTTTTTGCAATAGATTCATCATTTTTTTACAAGTACCTTTCGAGTCCTACCCCTTATGCATAACCCTGGGCTATGAATTAATGGGCATGAAGTGAGGGATATAAAGTTAAGGGTATGAAGTGAGGGGTGTGAAGTTAGTGGTATGAGACCTTAATTAATTAAAGAAGTGGTTTTTTTTTTTTTTATTGTAAACTTTAGAAAAAATATGAACTTTAAATTTTAATTTCAACTTTACTTTTTTTTCTTAGGTACTTTAAAATTAAAATTTTAATTTTAATTTTTTAACCTTAGAAAAAAAAACAAAAAAATCAAAACGTTAGAAAAAAAAAAATCAAAAACTTTAGAAAAAAAAAAATCAATGTTTAAAAAAAAAAACAATGTTTCTTCATACCCCTCACTTCACACTTTTTTTATTTTAATTTTTTTAATTGTAAACTTAAAAAAAAAAAAAAATAGGAACTTTAAATTTTAATTTTAAATTTAATTTTTTTTCTTTTTTCCTTAGGTATTTTAAAATTTTAATTTTAATTATTTAACCTTAGAAAACAAAAAATAAAAAGATCAAAAAAGTTAGAAAATCAATTTTTTTTCAAAAACTTTAGAAATTCAAAAAAATCAATGTTTCTTCATACCCCTCACTTCACACCCCTAACTTCATACCCCTTTATTCATACCCCTTTCTTCATACCCCTTTCTTCATACCCCTCACTTCATACCCCTCATTAATTGAATACTTACAAAAACCAATTCTTTAATCAATTAATGTCTCATACCTCTAACTTCATACCTCTCACTTCATACCCATGACTAATTGAATACTTACAAAAACCACTTCTTTAATCAATTAATATCCCATACCCCTAACTTCAGGGTTTAGGCTTTAGGATTTAGGGTTTAGTTAAATAAGTAAGTTTTGTAAGTATTCAATTAGTTAAGGGTATGAAGTTAGGTGTATGATACATTAATTAATTAAGGGAGTAGTTTTTATAAGTATTTAATTAGTTAGGGGTATGAAGTTAAGGGTATGAAGTAAGGGGTATGAAGTGAGGGATATGAAGAAAGGGGTATGAAGTGAATGAATTTAGGGGTATGAAGTGAGGAGTATGAGACCTTAATTTATTAAATAAATGATTTTTGTAAGTATTCAATTAGTTAGGGGTATGAATAAAGGGGTATGAAGTGAGGGATATGAAGAAAATGGTATGAAGTGAGGGGTATGAAGAAAGGGATATGAGACATTAATTGATTAAAAAAGTGGTTTTGTAAGTATTCAATTACTTAAGGGTTTGTAGTAAAGGGTATTTAGTGAGGGGTATGAAGAAAGGGGTATAAAAAATGGGGCTGAATAAAGGGGTATAAAGTTAGGAGTATGAATTTAGTGGTATGAAATTATGGGATGAAGTTAGTGGTATGAAGTTAGGGATATGAATAAAGGGGTATGAAGTGAGGGTATGAAGAAATGGGTGTGGAGTAATGGGTATTAAGTTAGGGGTATTAGACCTTAATTGATTAATGTTAGGTGTATGGAGAAAGGGGTATGAATAAAGGGGTATGAATTTAGGGGTATGAAGAAAGAGGTATGAATTGAGGGGTATGAGGAAAGGGATGTGAAGTGAGGGGTATGAAGTTAGGGGTATGAGACATTAATTGATTAAAGAAGTAGTTTTTGTAAGTATTTAATTATTTAGGGGTATGAAGTTAGGGGTATGAAGTGAATTAAGTTAGGGGTATGAAGTGAGGGGTATGAGACATTAATTGATTAAAGAAGTAGTTTTTGTAAGTATTCAATTAGTTAGGGGTATGAATAAAGGGGTATTAAGTGAGGGGTATGAAGAAAGGGGTATGAAGAAAGGGATATGAGACATTAATTTATTAAATAAGTGGTTTTTGTAAGTATTCAATTACATAGGGGTATGAAGTGAGGGGTATTTAGTGAGGGGTATGAATAAAGGGGTATGAATAAAGGGTTATGAAGAAATGGGTATGAAGTTAGGGGGTATGAATAAAAGGATATTAAGTTAGGGGTATGAATATAGGTGTAAGAAGAAAGGGGTATGAAGTGAGGGGTATAAAGAAAGGGGTGTGAAGTGAGGGGTATGAAGTTAGGGGTACAAGACCTTAATTGATTAAAATTAGGGGTATGCAAATAGAGGTATGAAGAAAGGGGTATGAAGTGAAGGGTATGAAATTATGGGTATGAGACCTTAATAGATTAAAAAAATGGTTTTTTTTTTATTTTAATTTTTTAAATTGTAAACTTAAAATAAAAATACGAACTTTAAATTTTTAATTTTAACTTTAACTTTTTTCTTTCTTTTAGGAACTTTAAAATCTCAATTTTAATTTTAAATTTTTATCCTTAGAAAAAGAAAAAAAAAATAGAAAATCATTTTTTCCAAAAAATTTAGAAAACCCAAAAAAAATCAATGTCTTTTCAAAGAAAAACAAAATCAATGTTTCTTCATACCCCTCACTTCACACCCCTAACTTCATACCCCTTTCTTCATACCCATAAATTCATACCCCTCACTTCATACCTCTCACTAATTGAATACTTACAAAAACCAATTCTTTAATCAATTAATGTCTCATACCCCTCACTTCATACCCCTAATTAATTGAATACTTACAAAAACCACTTCTTTAATCAATTAATGTCTCATACCCCTAACTTCAGGGTTTAGGGTTTAGTTAAAGAAGTTGTTTTTGTAAGTATTCAATTAGTTAGAGGTATGAATTTAGGGGTATGAGACATTAATTGATTAAATAAGTATTTTTAGTATTTAATTAGTTAGGGATATGAAGTTAGGGGTATGAAGTGAGAGATATGAAGTAAGGGGTATGAATTTAGGGGTATGAAGAAAGGGATATAATAAGAATATGTACCCTCAAAATTACCATACCTCAAAATACCTTGAAGAAGATGTGCCCTCAAAACCTATTTCAAAATAATTTTCTTTTTGCCACTTCAAGAGGTTAGCAAATATTATTTTCAAAACAATCACAAAAACCTTTCCTCAAATATGTGCTCAAATATACTCTATAATTTCTCTTTAGTCTTGCAAAGATAAAGCTTTAAATTTTAATAGTAAAAACCTCAAACTTCTCTTTTCTAAGGTGTGCCAAAATACAAATTTCAATAGACTTAAATTACACCTTATTTCTCCTTTCTTAAGCAAGCAAAAATTATAACTTCAATAAAGCCCTAAGAAACTTTATTTTCCCTTTCAAAATACAAGATATATTTCTTTTAAACCATACACAAATTTCCCTCTAAGAATTAAATTTATACACACATTACAATAAAAATTATTTCTTTATACAACTTATTCCTCCACTACTTAATTAAAATCAACTTTCTACCTTTCACAATATCAAATAACCAATGAAATATTTTTCTCACTAAAGCATTGATTATTCAAAAAATTGATGCATACCTCACAACATAGGCTAGCAAAATATATTTCAAAAATTTTAGCATGAACCTCAACACCAAACACTTGCGAACCGCACGAGAATATAACTTACAACCTCTGCCTGCACAACGCCCTAGCCATAGCTAGCCTACCAGTCATGCTACCCTATCAGGTGAGATATACACTACGTGCACCCAATAAAAACCCTCTTCATTTTGTCTGCTAAGCAAACCACGTCTTCTACCCAGTAAAAAACAACTTCGCAAGATTCGACCTTGTGCACTCTGGTTTAGAAGCACCTTAGCTCTAGCTAGGCATCCATCTAGACCAACCACCTAGTTGGGATTCAAAATTGTGGCACTTCCTCTTGTTTGCAAATCATTGTCATGAAAAATGTGTCCTCTCTTCTCAATGAACTTTGCAAAAACCAACGCATGAGAGAAAATGATTTTACAATGAAAGCATGGACATCACAATAATTTTTTGCATCATCAAAACATTGGCATCACATAAAATTTTTGCATCTCCAAAACATTAGCATACAAATGAATTTTATAAGATATTTATAAATGTTTAACTCCTTCTTTGAATGACGTTGGTGCTTCAAAATATTTCTTTTAAACTCATAAACGTTTGCCTCCTTCTTTGAATTATGTCGATGCTCCATGAGAGAAATAATATATATATATATATATATATATATATATTTTTTTTTTTTTGAACCTTGTTTCATAATCATTGGAACCAATGAAATATGTTGTATATTATAATATTTTAAAAATATTATAATATTTCCTTTTGAACCTTGGGCTTCTCTCCTTTTATGAAACTTTAAACCTTTGGGACTCCTTTTAAATATTTGAACCTTGGCTTTGCAAATTAAACCTTTGTATAATATTTAAAAAATAAATATTATAAAACTTTTTTACCTTTAAACCTTGCAAACCTTTTATTTTTCCTTGCTCTGAGATAAACATTGCAAACCTTTTATTTTTCCTTGCTCAGATCACTTCCAAGATTTTTAAGGAAAGCTAAGGATGCAATGGCTTGGACCCTATGAGATTGAAGAAATATTTGAGAATGGTACAGTTAAACTTAATCCCATTTATGATTCAACATAAATATTATTAGTTAATGGACATAGGCTTAAGATCTATATGAAGCCATTATCTAAAAAAAAAATTATAAACCACCTTAAGCAACAAGTTGATTTGCAATGCATTTTTGAAATGCAATCAACTACTATTAAATAAGAACTCCTCTTTTCTATCTTAAGAAAAAAATACTATTTAATAAATAAATTATTGCTCTATAATATAGTATATATTAAACAAATAAGTGCAACCATTAAAAGGAATGTAGTCTAATCAATCCTTTTGGTTAGATTTATAAGTACTAGTAAATAATATGGATGGCAAAAATATTTACACTAGTTGACCAATGAAAGAAGATTATCATGGAACAATAATATTTCTTGAAAATAAACTAGAATATCATTCTATGTTCTTTAAATATACTTCCTTTATTTCATGATGGAGTTCTAATATACAATATTTTTGTTCATCTTATTATTCATCAGTTTTTAGTCACACTATCAGGTTTTAAGGAAGAAGTCAGATTTAGTGTGTGAAGACATATTCTTACATTACAGAAGAGAGGTCATATAGTCATGATGGTATCACTAATTAATAAATCAAGGTAGTAAAAGACCTTGTTTTTTATAGCCTACAAATAATAAAAGGAAGAATAAGAATAATAAGGATAGGACTACATTTTCATCCAGATGGTTATGCGGACCGAATCCCCAAAGTTCTAATTTCTTCTCCAAATAAAAGAGAGGGTAGTAAGAATAGGACTACATTTTCATCCAGATGGTTATGCGACCCGAATACCCAAAGCCTTAACTCTTATTACTTAAAGAGGTAGAGTGGTAAGGATAGGGTGACAATTCCCATTAGGACTTTGATAGAGTGGTTAGGAATCTAATTCTCCAAAGCTATACACCCCTAAAAATTTAAACAAATGAATACATATGTATGTATTTAAAGTTAAAAAGAGCAATAAAATGATAAAACATAGATGATACCTGAATGAATATCTTAATTTCCTCTTCCAAAATAGTTTTTGAGTGTGTCCAACCATTGATGAGACCTATTTTTGTGAACCAAAGTATTGTTGATTGATATTGGCTTAAGCTCATTATTATTTTTTCTCTCACAAAGAGCTCCTCAATGATGCCAAAGGAAATAGAACAAAGAAATTGATATCTCTATGATATTAGAAAGATTTGTTACCAGGCCCTGAAATATTTTATTAAAGGTCAAGGAAGACATCAATGTTTTTGGAGGGCATATTTATTATTGGGAACAAATAGTCCCATTCTAAGGAGATTTATTATTCTACAATCTTGTTTAATTGGCTTAGCTTAAATAAGTGGTTGTTATATATAAATAAAAAGCTCCCATACTCCTAAATAAGTAAATAAAATATAATAATAATAACATATTTTTTATTATAATTAATATTTTTTGTAATATAAACCTCTATAAATAAAATAGAAAATTCTCTCCATATCTTGTTTTGGTTATATAGCCAAAAATTTAGTTTAGGGGAGAAGCAAAGGGTTAGTATGATAATTTCCATAATATAGTTTGGGGAGGGGAAAAAAATAGAGAAAATGGAAGAAGTTAAAACATTCCTATAAATATGTTTCTATAGATTGTTTTTGTAGTTTATTTTTGTAGTTACTTTTTGTAGATTGTTTTTGTAGTGTGTTTTCATAGCAGATTTTCATAGGCACGTCATCACTTAAAAATTTTCTAAGTCTATGACTATAGTGAATTTGTGCCATGACTGAAGCCATGTGTCTTACGTAACAAGGCTCTATGGGATGGTCATCTTTGATTCTTATCAACAAAGCTTTTGCACGTAAAAGAATTAAAAATAAAATTTGCATGAACATACGAATTATATACTCCATGAAGCTTGGTGTGGATTTCATAGACATTGAAATTGATGCAAAACCATGGATGCTCATTTCTTACCTTTGTAGTCACGATTTGACATCATGGTTGTGACTAGAAAATCATGGAAGGGTATAATCTAGAAGTCACGGACTATTGTCACAAGCGGTGTAAAATTCAAAGTAAATCCCTCTATTTTTCTTAATGGTTATCCAAGGGTTATGAAGATGATAAATCACGTGGGAATCCCTAGGTGACAAATGGACAAATGGGATTCTTATAAACGCCATGCACATCATCTTTCACACACAACATGGGTCTTTAGACTCACTACCCTGAGAGAATGGTAAGACATTGGTATCATAAGCTCGAGCACACATCATTTAAGGAGGTTTTGACCTATCGTTGCATGCAACACAAACTCAAACATAATAAAAAGCTAAAGGATGTCAAACAAAGGAATACACAAGCATCCTTGAACCAATGGTTGGACAAATCACAAACATCTCAACTTGCACATGCGACATTCATGTTTGAAGAATGAAATACGTGTCTAGGATTGGGAAATCAATGTTAAGGTCTACACACACTTCATACTCATGAATTATACCATGACATGGGCTATAAAGTAAGGATTTCGATGCAAGTTTAAAATATGAAAATGATTTTTATTATTTAAGTGACTCATAAAATATTATTTGGAAAATCGTGGGCCTTAAGTGGAAACACGATAACTAAAATACAAATTCATCCTTCAAGTTTTTTTCCAAAAAATATTATCTCACCCGTGTATCATAGTTGGTGTAGAAGGATCAAGTAAGGATCTCACGCATCATGGAAAGGTGGTAAAATGTTAACATATCATGGTGGTAAGTGATGCCCATTTCCAAGGGAGGCAACCACCTTAAAGGTTTAAATGTCGATCACCAACACCTAGATATATGGAGCAAATTAGCAAAGATGTTGTAGATTGAGCATAAAGGTCATCAATAAAAATCATGATCAACGATCATGTCTTTTTTTATCATAACTCACTGGAAGATATAGAAAAAAACATAATTTCATGCGAAGATGAAATTTATCTTCTCTGTAACACAATTAGGGTAAAATATTAGTAATTTGGCTTTACAACCATGATTGACATACGGTAAACTCCATGAAATTCAACTGCAATCGCACTCAAAGGTGTTGCGCAGAGGGTAGAATCGAGTGATGCTAGTTTTGATAGAGAATATGGCAGAAAATTTGAAGACTTCTATGGTGTAGAAGCCAATAGTAAGTCTTAAAGTTTAAAATTTTAAATAATTTGCAAAGGAATTTTTAAAATTTTCAAGAATAAAATATGATAAATGTAACAAAATTCTTTTTTTTTTTTTTTTGAGAGTGAAATGTTAATGAATCGATAAAATTATAAATAATTTCTATGTACAAATAATTTTTTTACAAAATTGTGATGAAATATATGCATGTATTTGAATTTTTCTCTCTACAAGGTTTCTATCATAGCCAACATTTTGTGAAACCAAAATAGAAAAGCTCATCGTCTTTAACTCCTTACCCTTCAACCCAACAAAACCCTTGTTTTACCATGATGAATTCCACATTTTACAAAAGGAGTAAACAATCCTCTATAGCAATCCAAATGCCGAGTGACTTTATCATAGAACTCTTTCAAAAAAAAATATGGTAGGAGGCCTTGACACGGTTTCAAGGCCATGATCAGGGTGTGGCCAAGCAATTTATTTTAAACTGTGACCCCACATCCATGGTCATTCATGTGGGTGGATTTTAAATATAAATTACCCTGAGTTTAGTTTTAGAAGTCCTACACCTCCCTGAAGTTGGCTAGAGATACTTTAAATCAAATAATAGGGAAGTCAACCAGTTGGTCATAAAACTTGAACATAAGTTTTCCTTGATCTAAGATAGAGAAGGATCAATCAAATGAGTGGTGACCTCTTTCTTCTCGCTCAAGTGGTAGGAATTTGTCACTTTGGTAATAAAAAATTCATTGTAGAAGGAAGACTATCAGTTTATGGGGACTATCACCTCAAGTTGCTCCTTAACCTCAATCCTGATTGAGAAGATTGTATCATGAACCTATTGTATTTACTTTATAGGTCCCTAAGATTCATGGTCAAGAGGGTTCAAGCAAAGAAGTCTAGAGTTGAATCTAAAGTGCACCTAATAGCTCACCATAGCCTCATTAAGTTACTTATCTTGCACAAAACCCATGATACCAAAAACACTTGGGATAAAATCATAGAAGAAGCTAACCCATCTATGCAATCATATGAATTGAGTGAATCTAAGTCCAGTGAGAGCTCTACTTCTAAATAAAGTTATGAGTTTGATAGCCAGGAGGAAGAAGAATCTCCTATGAACAAACGGTCCACTTAGACTAAAACTACCAAGCCTTCCAAACTCTCCTCACCTGCACCAATGAAGAAGACAATATTTGAGGAGTATAATCTGAAGGAGCATAAGAAAGAAGATATGTCTAGGCAATCCTATAGCCCATGGTTGAGCCCATTACCTGGAAGTCCTTAAACTAAACCTACTAAAGCCTTGGCTTAGATTCATAACCAAAAAATATTGTTATAGTTCTGATTGGATAAATTCTACAAGGATTTTGTGAAGAATGCAACATTGGTGGAGAAGGCCATATCCATCCAGAATGAGCTACTCAGGAATATATTTACAAAATTTAAAGGCAAGTTGGCCAAACTGGTTGAGTAGGCCTTTCAACTGATGATATCCAATGCCTCACCCAATAAAATTTCAATAGGGGATAAGAAGATGAGGCAGTCAGTAAATCATAGTAAGTATTTTGCCTTAACCAAGATATTTGCTAAGGATAACTCACCTACTTTATCAAACTTTAGATTTTATTTTAGAGGCATCCCACTCCTACACGTAGCACATAAAAGGTAGGCCCAAGCGTAGAGTTAGAGATGTTGGTGGAGGTTGATAAGGTGGTCAACACGATCATCGAGTTAGTCAAATAGTTGTCCCCACAAAAAAATAAAATAAATATGGGATTCCCACATGATATAATGGATATAGAGGGTGGAAAGGATGATATAGCCTACTTGAAAACTGTGGCTACCGAGAGACCACTAAATCCAGATGTAGCTAGAGCATAGATCCAAAAGATCAAACATGAGAAGTTGAAGTTAGAAGAACACCCTGTTCCAACCCAAGTTTCATCTTGGATTAAGGCTAAAAATATTTGATTTTTAATGTATTACAATAAAATTGTAGACTTACATTCATTTCTTTTTATCTGTCTATGGTATGTTTTTTATAATTTTAGCAGCATTTGATTTAATGCATGAGGACATGCATTCCCTTAATTTTGGGGGAAATTATGAGTGTTGAAATGTGATTATAATTTGTAGCTTACTTCTACATTTTGGTTACATATATGCTCGATATATACACATTTTATCAATAATGTGCATGATTCTGTATAAATATAATTTGCAAAGTATTATATGTTGAATGGTCGTAATATTACATTAATTTTATGAGAATATTGTGTTTTTAGCAGGTGAATGTTGCAAGTATTGCAGAAGAATGCTACAGCTAAACATAGTTGAAGCTACTTTTATTTATCTAATTCCTAAGAAGCAACCCTTGAATCTATGGTTGACTTCAGGTCAATCAGTCTGTGTAATGTTTCTTACAAGATCATAACTAAAGCCATTGCAAATAGAATGAGAGATATTCTGCCCTACATCATAGATCCATTCCAGGGAAGCTCTTTCCAAGGCAGGTCAATCTTGGATGGAGTTATCACAGTTCATGAAGCTCTGCACTCTGCTCATAAGATTAACAGATCTATTTTTTCCCTCAAGCTTGATATGAACAAAGTATTTGACAGGATAAATTGGAACTTTCTAATTTTTGTCCTCCTTAAGTTTGGTTTTCACCACCAATGGGTTAATTTGATCAAAGAATGTATTTCTAAATCATGGTTCTTGATTCTAGTTAATGGAAAAACTTCTGGTTACTTTCAAAGTCACAGAGGAATTTGGCAGGGGGACCCTATCAGCCCCATGTTATTCATCATTATGGTAGAAGCTTTAGGTAGAACCATAAAAAATGCTTGCAGTTCAAGGCTAATATCGGGAATCAAGGCAACATCTCTCACTAGGGTTTTTTCTCACCAATAATTCGCCGATGATATCCTTATATTGACTAAGGCATCAGTGGTTGAGGCCAAAATAATTAAATACATCCTGCAAATCTACGAGGACATTGCTAGTCCAAAAACTAATTTTAGTAAAAGTAAGTTATATTTCTTGAACACCCCCATTCAGAGGCAAGGAAGGATTGCAAAAATTTTAGGGTGTGATATAGTCAATGTGGGACAGGGTTATTGAAAGAATTAAAAAAAACTTGTTGGATGGAAAGGTCATCTTCTATCTCAAGCAGGAAAGCTGAACCTCACTAAGGCCTCTCTTCAGAGCATTTCAGTATATTTCCTCTCCATTTTCAAAGCCCCTGTGAAGGTTTTCTAGAAATTTGAAAAACTCCAAAAAGAATTTTTATCGACTGGATCAGAGGAGAAAAAAGGATACACCTTATAGGATGGACCAAAGTGTACAGACCCAGGGAAAATGGGGGCTTAGGTCTGAGGAGAATTTCTCATATAAATTTAGATTTACTAGCTAAGCAGGCATGGCGTCTCATTTTTGGTGAAGAAAATGAATGGAAAACTATCATCAAACGAAAGTATCTTCAAAATATGGAATTTATAAGTGACTCAGTTCCAATCAGAGGTTTTGCTTTTTGGAAAGCAATTCTTAATTGTAAGGAAATCATCAAAAAAGGTTTAAGATGGGTTTTAGGCAATGGTGAGAGGATAAATTGCTGGAATGACAGGTGGGCTAAGGATGAACCACTGACGCAATTTCCTAACTTAGCCTGAATCAGAGATATCACAAAAGAACTGATTGGCAAAAAATTCTTCGATTGTATGGTTGAGGACAAAGGTAGAATGAAGTGGAAACAAATAAGCATTCAGGGATTTCAAGAGGAATCAAATGATCTTTGCAACATTCTCGGGCAACATTTTATCCCCATGAGACCCAAGGAAGATCAAGTGACCTAGGCTCCTACGAAAAATGGGTAGTTCACTCTTAAATCATCTTACAAGCTTCTGCTTGATGATAAGGATTTTGTCCTCCAAAAGGACTTAGTTTGGATAAAAAGTTTAATTCCAAAAATTGTAGTCTTTTAATGGTTGGTTATCCAAGGAAGAATTCTAACCATTGATAATATGATGCATAAAGGTATTTGTATCACTAATCATTGTTATCTGTGCGGGGCTAATTGGGAGACCATTTATCACATTTTCCTTGAGTGCCCTTTTTCCTTGATTGTCCTAAGTGAGGTTTTTCAGGCCTTCAATATTTCAAGGGTTAAACCAACCACCGTACTTGATTTTTTTGTCCAGTTGCCTTGCCCATTTTCAAGCCAAAGACTTAGATACATGTGGAAAATTTGTCTCAATCACTATCTTTGGCAGGTGTGGTTAGAAAGAAACCATAGAGTCTTTAATGAGTCTATCCATGATCATCAAACTATCATTTCTAGGATTCTATCCTTTGCCAATGAGAATGTGAACCTTATCCATTTTGATAGTTGTAAACCTCATCTACAAGAGACCACAATTGCTCAATATTTAAGCTTAACCTTGTTATATGAGTCTATGCCTAGGGTAGTCAACCCCAGAGCCAATGTTAAGTGGTCTCCACCTCCTACAAGTTGGTTTAAGCTTAATTTTGATGGAGTAGCTAAGGAAAATCTTGGTAGAGTAGGCAATGGTGGCATTTTGTGATATCATAATTGAAATATGATGTTTGCATTTTCCAAATATTTGGGAACAAGGATGAACAACGAAGTTGAAGCTAGAGCTATGTGGAGAGGCCTTCAAATGACTCAAGACTTAGAAGGCAATTTGATCATAGAAGGAGACTCTATGCATGTTATAAATATACTCAATAATTGGAAAACACCTCCTTGGAGGATTAAAACAATTGTTGAAGAGGCTAGGATCCTTTTCTAGAGAAGAATGGATAGAAAAGCCCAACATGTCTTTTAGGAAGCTAACAAAATTGCTGATAAGCTGGCCAATTTGGGTGTCTATGGTGATGAACTTTTCAAATGGGAACACGATGTCCCAAGTGAAGTAGAGGAGCTTATTCAACAAGAATTCCAAGAATGATAGTCAAATTTACCAATAGGGAAGGCACTGTAAGTTCGAAGGCTAGGAGTATTCCCATCTCTTTTTTGAATTGGACTCACAATAAAAATTATCTAAGTTGTCAGTATTCATGGATGCTTCTTGGAAATACCACAAAGACTAATGGGGATAGTCACATGTTAGATAACATGGCTCCTATTCATCTTAGTAATTTGAGGTTGGTTGATAATCACAGGGAAGGAAATAAATGGCAATGTAAGACTTCAAACCAAAGCCACATGGACCACCAGATAGCCACCACGATAAATCTAGCCAGCAGGTTCACTTCTCCAAGGCTGATTGGCCAAGATAGTATGTGGTACCAAAGCATGTCATATATGGAAGAAAGCAATTACCAAATAATTATTAAGAGTAATTGTCAATATGAAGCTTGTGGGAGTTTTTTCCAGTACTCTGTTGTGTGTCTGCAACTTTTTTTTCTCCAATGTCTCAAGGAAGGGATTCGTGTCTGTTTCTTTTTTGTAATTATGATGCATGTGTGTTTTCTCGAGGTATACCCAAAATGTTGTATGGGAAGTTTCTTTTTGATAACATGCTATGTGCCTTACCGGATGTAATGGCTTTGGCGGCATGTAGATTTTACATATATAGGATCCTTAGTAAGGATATGTTCATCAATAGCCCTGGGCTGATTTTTGTAAAAGGTTTTGGGTATACCTATAAAACCCGGTATTAATGCTATAGTATCTTATCTACCAAAAAAAAAGTAGCATACAGTAAAATGTGGCAAAAATAGGTTACAAAAATCATCTACAAAAAGGTGCTATGAAAATGGTCTACGAAAACTAGTTGATTTCGTAAACCTATTTGGCACGATAAAAATTGTCGTGTATTGATAGCTCGACTAGCACATGTGTTGTGGGGTCAACATAGTCATTATCATATTGCTAACTACATTAGAATTTGTTATGTAATTTGTTAATTGTTTGAAGTTTATGTAATCTGAATGTAACAAATTTATCCTCTCCTAAAGAAAAGGATAAAAGTTGTTTGTAATAAGTCCAAATTAGTTATTAGGTTGTTTTAATTATTGTTATGTAATTTTAGAATCCAATATACAACCATTTGATATGTAACAAATAGTGGTTGAAATTTTCTATTGAAATAAATGATGTAAAATCTATATAATGCAATATCAAGACCTTGAAAAGACCCCCAATCTAGTGAATATGTCCTGTACACATGTGGAGAAAAGTATATTTTTACATTGTACGAACTCATGTGGATATTGGAATAAAGTAATAAATTAGCAGTAGCATTTTATTCTATGAGTATGATAATTGTGTTCTATATTTCCTTCATGTTTTGCTTGTTGTTGTAGCTTTCATTTCATTTTCCTACAAATATGAATTAAGTAGCATAAAGTTAGTTTAATGAATAATAAATTGTTGAAGTTAAAATAGAGTAGAAAGAGGAGAAGATATTAATACTGACCTAAAGGAGGCAGGGCCCACTCCAAACTGTCAATCCCTTGCTCTCTTCCTCCTAAAATATAGTATAATTAGTTAGAACATAGAATAGTCTTAAAAATACATATATTTAAATTACCTATACCATATACATGAGTCGCTAACTAATTAAAACACCACTCCTATACCATAAAACAAATAACCCTCTTCAGCAACACTGACTATTAAGACTATTCTATTTTCTAACTAATTATACTATATTTTAGGAGGAAGAGAGCAAGGGATTAATCATTTGGAGTGGGCCCTACCTCCTCTAGGTCAGTATTAATATCTTCTCCTATTTCTACTCTATTTTAACTTCAACAATTTATTATTCATTAAACATAGTATAATTAGTTAGAACATAGAACATAGTATAATTAGTATTTTCTCTTTCTCCTCTTTCTTCCTCCTAAAATATAGTATAATTAGTTAGAACATAGAATAGTCTTAAAATATAAATTTAATTAAATTGTATATTATAGAATTTTATAATATAATAAAATAAATAACGCATTATTAAATCATAAAGTGGATCCACATAAAAACCTAAATTAATTCATAATTGCACCCCTTAAATTAAGCGTAATTTCATTTATTGCAACTTTTATTCTTATGCTAGAAACTAAGAAAATAAAATAAAAATTAAAGGTCATCATTGAGGATATCTATACGCGATAACTATTCTTTAAATCTAATCCTAGTTTGAAAATTAAGTGTGAGATATTATAGCTTGACACACACTCTAAATATGTGGTGACACTATCTTCTAGGGAAGCCCTTTGAGCTAAGGATCGACCATCAGAGTTTAAGGTATATCTTTACCCAACCAATGCTAAATGCATGGCAAAGAAGGTGGATCGAGTTCTTGGTATAATATGACTTTGGGATAGAATATATTAAGGGAAAGAAAAATAATGTTGTTTATGCCTTGAGTAGAAGAAGACATATAGCTGCTTTGATCCATTTTCACATTGACTTAATGGACCAAGTGAGGGAGATGCAAGCACAAGATCAGTTTTGTAGTGAAACAAGAACAAGGATGAAAGGGAACCCTAATGAGATTAATGGATTTGACATGAAAATTAGACTTCTATATTTCAAGGATAGGGTGGCGATCCCTAAAGTTGGTGATCTGAGGGATTTGATCATACAAGACACACATAGATCATCGTACTTTTCTCATCTTGGAGGGGCTAAGATGCAAGAGAACATGAAGAACTTTTTTTGGTTAGGAATGAAGAAGGATATCACCAAGTTTGTGGTTCAATGTTTGGAATTCCAAAAGGTGAAATCTGAGCATAAACATCTAATGGGGCAATTGTACCCACATGATATACCAGTGAGAAAGTGGTAAATGATATTTATGGACTTCATAGTTAGTTTATCCAAGACTAGGTACTAATATGATGCAATTCTTATAGTGGTCAATATATTGACCAAGGTTGCTCATTTTATTCTAGAAAACACCAAGGATGATGCCCTAATATTGGTCAATAGATTCACCAAAGAAATATTTAGGCTACATGGTTTTCCTGAGATGATCATCTCAAATAGGGACTCCATATTCACATCTGAATTTTGGTAGGCCCTTCATCATGTAGTTGGCACGAAGTTGAATATCAACTTTGTGTATCATTCAGAGATAGATGATCAAATAGAAAGAGTGAACCAAAAATTGAAATACATGCTTCACATGTATTACATGGACCAAAATTCTTGTTGAAAAGACTTTTTACACGTATTTGAGTTTGCATATAATAATGGGTACCATTCTTCCTTAAAAATGTCACTGTTTGAATCCTTTTACGGTAGGAGATACAAAACCCCTCTATAATAGGACAACCCAGAGGATCGGGTTGTCATTGTACTAAATACAATTAGAGAGATGGAGGAGCAGCTTAGGACAATTATGCAAAGGCTAAAGGAATCATTTGATCATCAAAAGAGCTACATTGATCTGAAGCAATCATCCAAAGAATTCTTTGTAGGATATAGAGTTTTCCTAAGATTCAAACCAATGAATAGTGTCATAAAGTCTACTAAGTTGGATACTTATTTTATTGGGTCTTTTGAGATCACTAAAAATAATAGTCTGGTGGTTTACAAATTTGCCTTACCACCCAACCTGTCAAAGATCCAAGACTCTTTCCACATATCCCTACTTAGGAAGTATGTTACTAATCCTAATCATGTGTGGGATGTTTCAATATTATTGGGTGATATATCCATAGGCCATTAAAGTGAGGCCAATAAGGATTTTGGAGTTTCATTCCAAAGCAATGAGGAAAAAAAACTTTAGAACAATGCAAGATCCAAGGGGACCAATATTTAGAGAAAAATTCCACTTGAGAAAAAGTGGATGAAATGAAAAGATATTTTCCTTACTTGTTTGAACAATGATCAAATGTAATGTTGTGCATGAATACAATAAACTATGTTTAGTCCAAGGGGAGGAGTATTTCATGACCCTCTTTGGCAGAACTAAACCTTTATATTTTGACTATGTTACGAATGATGGATAATACTTATTTTTGTAGCTATATGCTTTGATATTATATCCATTTACAAATAGGAATATGGTACTATTGATGCACTGCTTGGTTGTAGGATTAGGTTCTCTCATGGGTGGACAATAATATTGGCCATAAGGATATGAGAGACCATATTGAAAGGGTAAATGATGATTAAAATAGCTTAAGGTAACATGAATAAATACCCTCTTTCATGTAGGTGCATAATTGAACTATTTATTCTTCTAATCGTACCTTAGGGTAAGGAAAGTTGCTTGCAATGAGCCTCCTTAACATGATTCAATGATTATTGTGATCTATCTCAAATAAGGAGCCACTCATTTGCTTGCCTTTTGTTCTCTTATGCTTGGCTTTTGTGTTGTTTGGTTTACCTTGGTTGTTTTGGTCGGTTTAATCAAAAGAAATATTAATATTAGTAATCAAAGGAAAAATTAATTTGATTCTAATGTTAGTATATAATATTAATTGATGGAATTATTAATATTAAGAAAGATTAATTTAATCTTAATGTTAGATTTATATTATTAAGAATGATAATATTTGTCTAATTTTAGTATTAGAAATAATGAAAAGAATTAATATTTATATTAGTTTTACTAAAGTAATTTTATGTAGGTTAAATCATATTAATAAATGTTTTGATTTGTAGTATTAATGTTTGACTAAAGCTTATGCTAGGCCTTTAACCAATAAAACATTTTCTTTCTAGGATCATGGCTTTGCTTTCTTTTTTAGTTTCTTTCTCTTCAACATTGTTGTGTTGATTGCCTTGCTTTCAATAAGGAGAAGTGGTGCAGTGAATGCGTTGAGGGGCTAGGCCAGTGCCACCTTCTTATGTTGCATCCTCCATTTTGGTTTCATCATGGATAATCAAGTTGGGTGTGATTATGGGGAGAGGAAACACCCTTGATTCTCAAACTAATATCTATATGGAAAAACTTGACAATGCCTCATCATTGGGCCTTTAAAAGGAGGGCTAGGTTATTATGAAAGGGGATGCCAAGTTTGAGGAGCAGATGGTAAAGTACAAGAGTAGTGTGGGATCAACAACTTAAATTTATAAAGGACATAAATGAACATCTCCTCCCTTTGTCATAGGTGATAGGTATTGTGTTTAGGTAGAGGAATGTTATGTTGCTTACGTTCATTTTTACCAACTTTATCTTGATGTTAGTGTTGCTCATTGATGTTTCCCTAGCATATCTTTTTCTATTTTGATTGCTCTCTTAGTCAGGTTCAGGTAGGAGTTGACTAATCTATTGAGTGTTTTTATTTAGTTTTAGTTATTTTTTTCACTTAGTAGCAAAATAATATTAGAAATGGCAATAATAGAGTGCTCACCCTTGCATATTTTAGCTCCTATATTTGCTTTAGATTTTGGTTGTAGTTGTGTTGCCTTGGTTGTGAATCTTGCATGGGGTAAACATACTTCTTTTGCCTTGTCATCGCTTCCTTAGCAACTTAGTAACCTCATTTTTTGAGGTCATATTACACTCCCATGCTAGGTTGGCACCTTCTCTTCCATGATAGTGCAGGCCATGTGAGCGAGCATGGAAGCTTTTTGGTAGGGTTGTGTGTTATGTATGTTTTACCTTAATTCATGATGCCTGATACCTTTGGGTATCTACGTACTTGGGGTTTTATTGGTGTTTAAACCTCAACTTGGGAAGTTTAGTGATGTTGGTATAGAGTTTACCCTCTTAGGTTTTGATATTTATTGGTGGGTTTTAGCTTTTGATCTTCCTATTAGATTTGTGTGCTCTTATCCTGAATAACCCTAAGTAATATTTTATAACCTTAGATTTTAATTAATCTAATGGTAGTTTGGAAATGAATCCATGAATTTATATTCTTATAATTTAACTAATCTAATGGTATTTAAAAATGAATTCATGCTTTTATAACCTTAAATTTTAATTAATCTAATGGTATTTTGGAAATGAATCCATGTATTTAAAACCTTAGATTTTATTTAATATAATGGTAGTTTGGAAATGAATCCATGAATTTATAACCTTGGATTTTAATTAATCTAATAGTATTTTGGAAATGAATCCATGCATTTGATATTTAGTGATCAAATGTGAGGTATCCAAAACTTCTAAAACCTTAGGGAGCGATGGTGAATGAAACTTCATTTTTTGAATCATAATCGAGTAATAAGAAATATTTTGGGGGTATACAATGGTACGGGCACACACAAAAATGGGACCAAGGGTAGACTCGAAGGTCAAGGAAATAGGAACAGGGCCTTAGACAAGTCTGACCCTATGGCTTCAAATTATGGGAACAATATTTTTGGGGGAAAGAACCCTTAGATAAAAAAACAACAGGTATCAATAAATCACAAGTGGGATCATTTAAAGAAACCCTTAATGGAAATCCTAGACCCTCCTCAATGATATCATGCACATTCTTTCCTAATGGATGTGATGTAATCCTACTGGAAGAAGTCATGGTTGGGTACATTTCTCTTGATTTTTTCTCCCTAGTTGGGAAATTTATTGGGGGAAGACCTGATATGGAGGCTATCAGGTGATGGGAAGCACTAAAATGGAAAACTAAGGTTTTTTTAGAACTGGTTGCTATGTCAAGATTCTTCTTAATAATTCAACTCAACACTCAAGAAGATGCGGATCGTATTCTAATCAGGGGTTGTGGTTATTTGAAAGGATATTATTCCTCTGCAAGTAGGGTGTGGATTTTGATCGAGAAACCCAAAGCATCAACACAACTCCTATTCTGGTTCACCTTCTAAATTTACCATCTCACTTTTAGCATGAGGATGTTCTACAAGGGATATCCCGAGCGATTAGAGAGCTTGTCTCCATAGACCCTGCTATGCGAGCTCGATCTAGAGTGACACAGGCCCGCATTTGTGTTAATGCAAATTTAGAAACCTAGCTTCCAATCCATGTGAAATTGATTTATTAGTCTTACCATAGATACCAAGTGGTGGAGTATGATAACAAACCCTCCTTTTGCACAAAGTGCCACACCCAAAGGCACCTTCAAAGCTAGTTTCCAAAACTAAGACCTATTTTGAATGATCACCAATAGATGCAACACCCATTCAAGAGAAAGATTCAACAAATGAGAGCTAAGGTGGGACCGTGTTATGAGCCCAAAGGCAAGCAACCTGCTTCTCCATCTCTGAATGATGATAATACAAAGGTAAGTTCACTATTTACTTTTTCCAATATGTTTAGTTTATTCAAAAATTTAGATATCAATGAAAATAATGATAATGGGAAGATTACTAGAGAAGAATCCCCTAGCTCAAGTCACCCTAATCAATCCTCTAAGAAGGGAAACCCTCCCCTATAAACTCCTCATTCGATCCCTAACCTGTATCCAAAAACCCTATCGGCCATTACTTCCCAGACCCCACTAACTGATCCCTCATCATCATCTAATCCCCCATCCAACTCCTCCTATCCCCTAATAGGTATGGACCTTATATCCCCCCACTCAATCCCCATGGTGATGAGTTTGAGAGACCTAAATCACCTAGAGATTCTCCTGAAGCTTGGAGCTCTAAACAAACCATAAGCTTTAAAAAATCCCTAAAATATGTTAGAAGCAACAAAAATAATGGTATACCCTCGCTTGTAGAGGAAAGAAATAGAGATGTATCAGAAGACATAGCCAATGGTACATAAAGTACTCTCTTTCAGGATTTAGGAATTTCCAACAAGAATGAACCAAAGAGAACCAAACCTCCTACACAATAAGGAAAAGGAAGCAAAAAACCCTCCACGAGTTCCAAATGAGAATCCTCTTTTTGAACACGAGAGGGTTAAACAAAGCAACAAAATAGATACTTGCTACCTCGATGTGAAAGGATTCAAATCCTACTATTTTTTCTAATTCAAGAAACCAGATTAGGCGTATAGTCCTCGCTCAAAGCTGCAAAAATCATATTAATAAAATGTGAATATTCCTTTAGCCTGGCCTCTAGAACCTCTGGTGGTCTCCTATACCTTTGGGACCCAACCAATGTGGAAGGAGGAGTTATTTCTAGGGAAGGTTGAATTTCTAACAATTTTTTCCACGATTCTATTTCTAAGAACTCCTCAGTATTGACAAACATCTATATCCTAAATTTTCCTTAGGATAGGTTGAACCTTTGGCATATGCTCACTCATATGTGCAAGGATTTCAATAACATCCCCTAGATCCTTTCCAGGGACTTCAATACTTCATTGTACCTCTCTAAAAAAAGGAGTGAAAGAGATCACTACCAGGTTCACAAAGGATTTTAGCAAGTTTGTGGATACTAACGGGTTAATGGACTTTCATATTAGGGGATCTTAGTTTACATGGAGCAATAGAAGGGTTGGGGGTGATCTCATTCTGGAAAGGCTTGACTATTTTTTCCTTTCTTAGGATACACTACTTCTTTTTTGAGATGCTAGTTTACAGGCCCTACCGAATATTGGGTTTGATCATAGCCCTCTTATTTTTGAAATTGCCAACATACCTTCTCTCAAAACTCTCTTTCATTTTGAGGTAATGTGGACCTAACATCTTGACCTTAAGGCACACATTACTGAATGGTGGGGAGAAATTTCCCCTGGATCAGCCACCAATCAAGTTACTCAAAAGTTGCGGTCTATAAAAGCCAAACTGAAAACATGGAACAAAGAAGTTTTTTTGAAATATTTTTGAAAATAAGCAAAACATAAGGGACAAACTCTAAATTATTGAAAATCAGTTTTAGTAGAATCAAGGGGATGCCATATTGAGAGCTAAAGAAAAGCAACTTCTTTTAGAATTCCATAATATTTTGAAGAAGGAAGAGATGTTTTGGTGGTAAAAATTGAGACATATGTGGTTGAAATAAGGAGATTCCAACTCCAAGTTTTTTTACATTTCTATGCTTAAGCACAAAGGATAAAATAGGATCAAGGACCTAATAAAAAACAATGGTACCTTCACCTCAAATATTCATAAAATTTATGACAAAGTAGTTCTTCACTTCGAGTCCCTCCTGGGTTCCTACCCTCCCTGCTCTGCCCAGGCCATGGACTCCCTCCTTATGCACATACCCAAAATCATCATTGACAACATGAAAGTCTATCTACTCAGTCCTCTAAGTTCTAAGGATATCCACCAGGCCCTCTTCTTAATGCATTTATATAAAGCCTTAGGTCCCAATAGATTCTCCCTGAGGTTCTTCCAATTCTTCTGGGAAATCACTAACCCCGACCTGTGCCAAGCCATCAAAGAAATACAAAGATCTAGAATCATTACTAGAGATGTGAATTCTACCTTTTTCTCCCTCATCCCTAAAGGCCCTAATTCCAAATTTCTATCTTATTATCGTCCCATCAGCCTATGTAATGTGGTCTATAAAATATTTTCAAAGGCTATGGCCAACAGATTAAAAGGTATTCTCCCATATTTGATTGATACCTGCCAAGGAAGCTAGATCAAAGGTAGAAATATTATGGATGGGGTCTAACCATTCATGATTTGATTCACTCTTCCCATATATCCAAAAAATTAGCTTTCTTCCTAAAGCTTGACATGAACAAAGCCTTTGATAGAGTGGATAAAAAGTTTCTATCTAAATTTCTCTAGAAGTTTGGGTTTCATGAAAATTGGGTTCATCTAATTATGCAATTCATCTTAAATACTTGGATATCTTTGCTTGTGAATGGGTCTAATATAGGGTACTTCCCTAGTACCAGAGGACTGAGATCCTAGATTGCCTACAAAGTTTATTAAGGGAATGGTTCGTACAAAACAAAAACACAACTAAAGAAAGAAAATGTAGGACTTAAAAAGAATAAATTGTTTTTGGTTCATGTGGACAAACATGTGTCCACATATTACTAATTTTTATTTAAAATTTCAATTAAGTGGGATCTCCCCCATGCTTATTCGGGACTCAATCACGTAATTCTCAGGCGTGTGATATGACCAAAATCAGTGACTATTGATTTCCAATATAGTGTTACTTCTGTCAATAGTTTTGACATGCACAATACCATTTTTGATTAGTTCAATCACCTCATATGGCCCCATCCAGTGCTGCATGAGTTTTCCTTTTATTTCCTAGAATTAGGAATCATACAACAATATCCATTCTCCCACCTTGAACTATTTTATCTAGATGTGATGATCATGCGATCAAGTTCTCTGATTCTGAATAAATTCTATTTGATACAAAGTATCACATTGGTATTCATCTAGCTGGTTAAGCTGCTGAATATATTCTTTTTGTGCTTCATCTAGATTCAAATTTAGTTCTGATACAATTTTGAGAGTTCTAATTTCAAATTCTATAGGCATCATAATATTTTTACCATATACCAACTGAAATGGTGTAAAACCAGTGGTAATTTTCTAGGTGGTTCTGTAAGCCCAAACTGCTTCTGGTAATATTATAGCCCAGTATTTCCTGTGTTACTACACCATTTTTGTAAAAATATTTTCTAGTTCATGATTAATGACTTCTACTTACCCATTTACTTATGGATGATGAGTGGTCTTATTGTGCGTGATTTTGTACTACAACATTATTTCTTGGATCAGATTCAAAGTGAATTGGGGTACCTGATTAATAGTGATTTATCTTGGAATGCCAAATCGTGTGAAGATGAATGCAAATAGGAAATATGCTACAATTATTTTTCTTGGAATCATGTAATGCTTGCATTTCAACCCATTTAGTCACATAGTCAGTAGAAACTAAAATATATCTCTTACCTACTAACTATGGATTAATGGGCCCTACAAAATCTATTTACCATTTTTTAAATGGATCAATGTGCATATGTGATTGGAGTGGCATTTCATCTCAAAGAGTTGGTCTACCCATCCTCTGGAACTGGTCACATTGACTTATATATTTGGCTACATCCTTAAATAATGAAGTCCAAAAATATCCAACCTGCAATACTTTAAATACAGTCCTTTTACCTATAAAATGACCACCATAGGGTTCACCATGGCAAGCTTTAAGTTGCTACAATGTAATTTTTAGCAACACACCTTCTCATTATTTGATCAGGCCTAATTTTAAATAGGCAACCATCAATCCATGAAAAGACCACACTCTTCTCTATTAATGTCTATTTTTCATGCTATGAGAGTGTAGGGGATACTTTATTTGTGGCTAAGTAATTAGCCATATTTGCATACCATAGTATTTTTTCATCAAGAGCAAAGAGATGCTCATCTGGAAATTGATCTTCTATGGCTGTATGATCTAGAGGTATTAAACTGGAAAGAGAATCTGCAACCACATTGTTTTTACCTAGTTTTTCAACAATTGTAATATCAAAATATTACAAAAGTAAAATCCATCTAATAATTCTACCACTAATTGCAGGTTTATTCATCAGGTATTTGATGGCTAAATGATCAGTATGCACAAAGACCTTGTAACTTGTAATATAATGGTGAAATTTGTTAATAGCATGAACGATTACAAGAAATTATTTCTCTGTGATAGTGTAATTAAATTTAGCACCTATAATATGTTTATTAACATAATAAATAGCATAAAATTCTTCACCATATTTTTCTCCTAGTACCGTCCCTATCACATTATTGGATGCATTCACATATATATGAAAGAAAATGGTCCAATTTGGACCTCTCAATACTGGAGCAGTAGTTAGTATTTCTTTCAAATTTTAAAATGCCTATTCACGTTCATATATCCCAATAAACTCTATATATTTTGATAACAATGTGGTCAAGGGTATAACAATTTTGCTAAAATTTAATATAAATCGCCTATAGTATCTAGCAGAACCAAGGAAACTTTGAACATATTTCTGAA
The DNA here is from genome assembly GCA_028583015.1 of Wollemia nobilis. NCBI lineage: Eukaryota > Viridiplantae > Streptophyta > Pinopsida > Araucariales > Araucariaceae > Wollemia > Wollemia nobilis. The sequence continues at coordinate 8,216,216 of JAQPPZ010000772.1, forward strand.
ATTTGGGAATAGGTAGATTTTTTATTACCTCAATTTTATTTTTATCTACCTTTATCCCATCTCCAAAAATATGATGTATTAATACTATCCCCTCTTGCATTAACATAAAATATTTTTCATGACTCAAGGATAGATTAGTTTCCTCACACCATTGAAGCACTCTTTCCAAATTTTTTGTGGCTTCCTCAAAAGTCTCACCATCAACTGTGAAGTAATCCATGTATAATTCCATAGTTTCTCCAATCATATCAAAGAAGATACTCAATACTGCCCTTTGAAAAGTGGCAGGTGCATTACACAAACCAAAGGGTAAGACTCGATAAGTGAAGGTTCCCCATGGACAAGTGAACGTTGTTTTATCCTGATCCCTTTCCCCAATCTGTATCTGGTTGTATCCACTAAACCTATTCAAAAAAGAGAAATACTTTCTTCCTGCTAAGGTATCAAGGACATGATCCACAAAAGGTAAGGGGAAGTGGTCTTTCTTTGTTTCCTTATTGAGCATTATGTAATCAACACAAATACACCACTTTCCCTTTTTCTTTGGTACCACCACCAAAGGTGATACCCACTCACTATCAGATATAGGGTAGATAAATCCAACTATTAGGAGTTTTTGTAATTTAGTTTTAATTATTTATTTCATGGCTGGATTCATCCAATGTTGTGGTTGTCTTATCAATATTACTTGTTCTTCTAGATATATGTTATGAGTACAAACTTTAGAAGTAATTATCCTCATGTTTGAATAATTCCAAGCAAAAGCATATTGTTGTTTGACCAATATCTCTTTCAGGGTATCTTGTTGAATGAGTGTCAACTCATTATTTACGTTCAATATTATTCCAAGTGCAACCTCAATTTTTTTAATGTGATGATATTTACTTCCAACAAGTGATGATTCTAGAGGAGGACAAGAGGATTCTCCTTGGAAATTTTTTGTTATAACTCTCTCCTCATAATTTTCATCCTCAAGCTCATCCAATGCCATTATGGGTTGAATCATTGATAAATCATGAGTATTCTGATTTTCATAGTCGGGTTCTCCTAACAAGTCAACAAATTATGTAGGTGGATGAATAATCAAAATTTTTACATTCTAGCCATTAGAAATGGTCATTTTTCCATTCTTGTAGCTTATGTATGCATCAACTATTTCTAGCTAGGGTCTACCTAAGATGAGTGGATAACCACCCAACCCAAAATTTGATTGCAACACCAAGAAATGTGTTGGATATTCCCATGCATCTACTATAACTACGGTGTCCTCCAACATTCCTTCAGGGTGCATTACAGATCTATCAACCAATTGAAGAACTGTTTTAGTTGGCTTCAAATTTGTAAGTTTAAGTTTCAACATAATATCCTTGGCATGACATTAATGGTTGTCCGTAGATCTACTAGTGTGTTGGGTAATGGATATACTTCGATTTTGATAGTTAAAACAAGGCTTCCTGGGTTAGAATATTTCTAGTGGTAGGTGTTTTTTAGCATGATATCAACTAACTGACCTACCACACTAATTGTTTTTGTTGGATTTCAGACTGGCTTTATTAGACATAATTCCCATATGACTTTTGTGTAAATTGGAACATCTCTTATAGCCTCAAAAAGAGGAATTGTGATTGTTAAATTTTTAAATTGTATAAAATGTCAAAATTTGGTTGTACTGGCTTTTTTGGTTCTTGTAACCTTTTAGAAAAAGGTGGAACCTCTTCTCTATATTTTTTAGTAATTGGTTCTTCCTCTACATATTCTACAAGAGGTGATTCCTCATTTTCTACTTCTACATTTTCCTCCTCTTCTACCAAAGGAGCTATTTCTACTCCTACTTATTTTCCTGATCTTAACTTTACAGGATTACAACCTACTCTAATATTATACATTGGAAACATCTCGTTTTCCACTTGGTATGATGGTTGATTTGATTTGTTGTTGTTGGGATTTGATGTGGGCTATGCAAGGAGTTGAGCAAGTATCAAAGCAGGGGTAGCTAGAAAAATCTATTGCAGTGGCACTTGCATTGCATTTTGTGGAGTTGAATTCCATGCATTATAGTTTCTCCATTGAGGTCCAGGTTGCTAATATGGCATCCATGGGTATGGATTATAAGGAGTGGTTCCTTGGGGGGTGTTTGTCCAAGGTGGTTGTCCCCACCAACCCATATTGGATGGCTAAACTTGATCTTGATTTGTGTAATTACCTCCTCCATAGTGTGGAATTCCAGTTGGCATGTTTCCCATAGGAGATTATTGGTAGTTTCTCTTATTTCCCATGAAATATGCTTCCATTAATTCAATATATTCTCTAGCTTTTGGAAATTTTGGGCATAGTTTTGTCTTATGATATTTTTGATAAACATCATATACTCTAACCTTGTTTTTTGGACATGCATTTTTGGGGTGGTTCCCTGTACATTTGGGATAAAAATAGGCTAATGCTACCTCATTTTCCTGATTATTTTTTTGAAGTAGAAGAGTATCCATATGAAGTGCAAGAAATGACAACATCTCACTTTTTAGGTCTTCTAGCATGTTATCTATTTTAGTTTTGGTGATTTTGATTGTTGTTTTGATACTTTTGGAGGTTCATTTACCTTTCCTTCATAAATAATTCTGACATAAACATCAGCTATCTAAAATTTGATGATGGTAAATGTCTCCTCTAGATATCATGTTTAGTGATTCAAGAGACTCATTGGTGAGTCCTTTTAAGAAGACACTTCTTAAGGACCTATCACTCAGTTTTGCATGGGGAGATCTTTGTAGGTTAAAGCTAAATCTATCCCAATATTCCTACAATGATTCATCTTTCTTTTGAGTCATATCAAATATTTCCTCTCTAGAATCTTGTGCCCTACCAAATTTTTGGTTTTATGCTAGGAAGAGTCTTTTAATATCTTTCCATGTAGTAATTTTTTTATTTCCAAAACTAATGAACCAATGCAATTCCAAATCATCTAAATTTAAGAGAAACAGTTTCATTTTTTGGATATCAGTCTTGTAATCTACTGACCTGCATAGAAAATCATACTTAAAAAGGAACAAGTTAGGATCTTCAATCTAAAATCCTCTAAATATAGGAAGGTAGGCAGGAGAGGTGTGTTTCATTTTTGTGTCTCCTGTTGCCTATTTTATTGGAAAGTTAAAACTAGTGGATGTCTCTTCTGTTTTAGCCTTTTTTTTAGGAAATGGGGTCTCTACACCTGCTTCCCTTAAAGTAGTCTCTAAGGCTCTTCTATCATTTTGAGTATTCTACACAAGAATCTCTAAGTCAACTATTGATATAGTTCCATCCTCTATTGCTTTCCAACATTGGTTGTACAACAAATCCTTCTTAGATTGAATTGTTATAAAGTTTCTATTATATACCGTCAATTACTCATCAAGATTTGGCTATTTTGGTAAAGAAGAACTACGTGCAAAAATTGGATGTAGACTCCAATGCATTGGTGGAGATGATTTGGGTGATGAAATTTCAACTTAAAAATTTGGTACAGCTGATTCATGGGATTTTTGTGAAATAAATTTTTTACTCTTGAGAAAATGACTATTTGGTCCTCTGATTCTTGGAGGACTCATACAAGATTAGGTGGAATTGTTTTGTAGATAAATTAGCATAAATTTTTTAGATTTACTTGCTATATAATTGGATATTACAGTAGGTACTTACCTAAAAACGATGCCAATATATTGGGAAAAATATTGGTTACAACTACAACTAATTTATTGCCTCCATTTAAATTTTCAAACCTGGGAAAGCTCATAAACTTGTGAAGTACCATGCATAGTTTATGCCTATAAAACCAACGATATGAGTCCACTACGTCCTAAGGTTTGGGGGGTGGTTTGTGGTGTAGTTCTATTTCTTGTCCAAACCATTAATCTAGCCTATATTATCAAACACATGATTGAAAATAAACTACAAAAAGTAAAAACACACACTTGTGCTCCTACAATGTAAATCAAAGTTTGAATATTTTCTAGCAATATATGCATAAGTTCAAAAATGGTTTGTTGTAAGACAACCATGTGCTCCCTTCAAATGATAGGTTAATACAAAGGGTTATCTTATCACAATGTCCATCATAAGGTAAGTATTTGAACTCAAATTGTTTGATATAAAGTTTTGAACTTGAGTTTGTAATAATATATGATTATATTTTCTTTATAAATATTCCCAATGACTTAGGATCAAACATTGAGGAATGAATACTTTCACACTATAATCCAAGGTTTTAATCCCTTTTATGACATTTAAATAAAAAATAGTTTGAAAAAAATGATTAAGAACAATGTGTTTCACATCACATGTCAAGGTTCTAATATCATGGATGAACTTTAGAATTATAAGTCAAAGGTCATGAGCTCAAGTGGTTAAAATATGGACTTTTAAGACAAAGACCCAAACTCAAATCTCGCTAGCACAACTTCCACATACAACTATCTTGTTTATTAAAATATTGTAGTAATCCAACCATGATGTAATTATAAAAATCATGATTTTTGGATGGGATTCGTTATTGAATTTTTAAGCCATATACTACAATAAAATATTATAAGCTATCTCAAAATATCATAGAGTTCCCAATATAAAATATCCACAATAATAAAGGTCATAATAATAATAGGATGAGTAGAATAATATGAGCAAATTAATATGTATATCGTGACTTATATAATAAAGAAAATAACATTCATTTTTATACTGAAATATGAATGTCAACAGCCTGATTCATTCATGTACTATGCATGAAGAACAACTTACAATATTAATTGCTTAAAATGTATACAAGTTTTATTACTCCTCTTCATCTTACAATAAGATAATAAGATTTATGAATTGTATTCTATATGTGTTATTATGGAGCATTATCTCCATAATATAGTCATAGTAGTGTGATTCTTTAGATACTTGACTATTTCTCTCCATATGTCAAGTCTCATGACTCTTGGCTTATCTACTTGCTACTTGCATCCTTGATGAACACTTGACTCTATAACATTTGTAGACCTTTACATGACTCGTACACTTATACTTGCACACCTATTTTTAGACACTTGTGCACACCTTTACATTACATATTTACACTCTTACATACAAGACACTTGTGCACATTTACCCAACTTACACTTGCACTCTAACTTGCATGACACTTGTGCATTTCCTGTAAATTACAACTTTACATGATACTTTTGCATTTTCTACACATTTACACTTATATAAAGAGGGAAATATAACTCACACTCTAACTATAGACTTAACCCTAATCTATTATTTACAAATGTACCATGAAGGTACCATAGGGGTATATTAGCATGTACCAAATAATGTAATATACCTCAACATCCCTTTGTATTACATTATTTAGTTATTGAAGATTTGAGTCTTCAATATTGGTCTTTATCTTTGTCTTAAATATTCAAGAGACCTTGCATTGTTCAAGATCCTTTGCTTCTATTGAATCTACTTCATTATATTGAACCTTGGGTTCATATTTGATCTTTATGAAATTTGCTCTAAATTCTTCATCTTTATTTTTTAACTCTTTAGGCTTTGTATCTTTATGATCTAGATCATGAAATACTAGAGCTTTTTATTTAGCATCAGGTTCATGTGCATGAATAACTTGAACTTCTAGATCAAGTGCTTCATTTTTAATTACTTTGTAAGATAAGTTTGGACAATGTATGATCCATTTCTTTGATTTCTAAACATTTTATCAAAAATGTTTTCCCTATTGGAGTATATTACATTATTTGGTACATTTTAATGTACCCCTATGGTACCTTCATGGTACATATGTAAATTATAGAGTGTGAGTTATATTTCCCCTTTATGTAAGTGTGAATGTGCAAGAAATTCACAAGTGTCATGTAAAGTTGTAATGTGCAGGAAATGCACAAGTATCATGTGAGTTAGAGTGCAAGTGTAAGTTGAATCTATATGCACAAGTGTATTGTATGTATGAGAACAATATGTAATGTAAATATATGTACATGTGTCTGATATTAGAGTGTGCAAGTTATAGAAGTGTAAGAGTCATATATAGGTGTACATACATTATAGAGACAAGTGTTCATCACATATGTAAGTTTCAAGTAGATAAGCCAAGAGTTATGAGACTTGGCATATGGAAAGGAATAGTCAAGTATCCACATATTCACATTACTATGGCTATATTATGGAGATAATACTCCATAAGGAAATAACAATTACAATATGAAGAAAAAAGAAAGTCACTATCATATTTGTAAGAGAAAGAGGAGTAATAAAGATTGCATACATTTTGAGCAAATAATATTATAAGTTGTATTATATGCTTCGTACATGTTGATTAAAGATATTTATATTTATATTTATATTGTTGCATATTATTGGATGTTATTCGATATATTATAAGTATTCTATTACATATTATTTTTATTATATTATTCTACTCTTACCATTATCTTGACCTTATTATATTATGAATATATTATATTTGATCCTATGATATTAACCTGTGATATTTGTGGTTGTATTAAGGCTTAAAAATCCATCAGTGGTATCAAAGCTACCACCAGAATTTGTCCAGGTTGATAAGAGTTCATTTTAGCCACTTTTTCAAAATCAATTTTATCCAGTTTGATAAAGTTCATTAAGAGTCTATCCACTTTGAATAAAATGAGACTCATACTCTATTATAATTTCATATTGAGTATAAAAGCTAGAGTATTTCCATGGTTGAAGAATAACCAATGAAGACTAGGATTCAACTATATTAATTGGTGATTCAACTTTGAGATAGTTGATCATTCAGGGCCATAGCCAACCCTTGACATTGATAGAGGATACAGGGACATTCAATGTCACCTTGACATTGATAGATATTTTAGGGACATTCAACATTAGATTGAAATTGATAGAAGATACAGGGACATTCAATGTCACATTGACATTAATAGATATTTTAGGGACATTCAAAGTCACCTTGACAATATTAAACTTTTGAGATTAAGATATTAAGCAACAGAAAGAAGATTCAGGTCACAAAGAGATTGACCTTGATATTGGTCCAAGAAGCCAATATAGAAAATATAGTAGCAATAGAATGAGAAGCATTTAGAGATTTCTAAGAAAATATAGAAGCAAATTGAAAAGAATTTAGAGCTTCCTAAGAGAAGATAGTTGTTGTGGATTGAGAACCATTCAAAGCTTCCTAAGATAAAGAGAGCAAAACAAAAGATATTAGAAGTCAATAATATCATTATTGAAGAAGGATAAATAAGCACATAGATTACTTTAAATTACTTCAAGTATTGGATTGAGAATATCATTGTTGAAAAATGATAAATAAGCACCTAGCTAGCTTACTTTATATTGCTTCAAGCATTTGATATACAATGGATAAGAGCTATAATTTTTTAGAAATATTTAGATATTGACATAGAGAAAAAAATTGAATAATAGATAATCTTCAAAGAAAGAGGTCCATATAGAGAATTGAGGCCCTTATAAGTGGAAATAAAAGAGGCCCTTATACATAAAAAGAGAATCCCTTTATAGAGTAGAAAAAGAGGCTTGAATACAAAGAAGAATTTAAGAGGCTTGAGGTCTAATAGATAGAGGTCTGTAAGCAAACATATAGTGAAAAGAAATGACCAATACATATTCAGAGAATAACAAAAAAGAGACCCGAGATATATTTAGTATATAGGAGAGCTTGATATATATTCAAAGAAAAGAATAGATATGAGATATATTGATAGAGGCTAAAGATAGAATATATTTTAAGGGTCATGTTCAAAGAATAAGGTAGCCTATGTTGATTAAAAGGAAAACAAATATGTTTATTATAGAAAAGACGTTTACTATAGAAGGGAAATTTACAAGTCTTAGAGCAAAGCAATAATGTTATAGGTAAAGCAACAAGATGTTAAGCTAAGAAAAGAGAATAAGTTTTATAGAGTTGTCAAAATTTGATTATCTCCAAGACACACAACAAAAAACATTAGTCAAAATGCAAAAATACCCAAAGCTAACCATCTAAAGAGATTTGTTTTTGAAACAAATAACAAGGTTCACATAAGCATCCATGGATATTTTTATTGGGTTGACTAAACATGCCACATTCGGGTTGAATATGATGCAAAAAAAACTTGAGTAGATAGGAGAGGCTAAACTCATGCAATATAAATTGGGGTTAACCTTGAATACCTTGATGACATAGAGGATGTATTCATAGGGTATTACCACCTTTTTGACATTCTCCATGAATGCAAACCTCTTGACACCAGTGCTAGGATTATCAATTCTTAATATTTAGAGCAAGAGGGAAAACCAATTCCTACTTCCAGTCATATCTCAATTTAGATTAGATCTACAAGTGTAATGTCTAAGTCTAGTTTAACTGCACCTTCATGGTGATCTCTTAAATATTATGCTTGCCTCCAAACTCCGTGGTGAGCCTTAAAACACCAATCACTCTATGTGATTATCTTCCCCATAGACACAAAATAAAACTAGGTGTTGCTATGCTACAACAACCTTAGTCTGGAAGGAGAGTTTGGACAAGGATTAAATATAAAGAGATTTTTTGCAACCCTAAGCCCAAAGTAACTCTCTCTCTCACTCTCAAACTACAATCATCTAAATAAACCTTCAATGAATTAAGAGTAAAGCAACCACCAAACACTTGTAGTAATAAAACAATCATTAGATTAAACAACATCATGTCTAATATCTATGAGACTAAAAATCACCATAATACCATAAAATCATTCAACCCAAAGGTCAATATTACAATATATTAGTCCTTTTTTCTAGTACAATAAGTCCTCATACTCCAATAATGACTTTAATAACTCAATGTAAGTATTTGAAGGTAATTCCTTGCATGATCTAAACATCTTCCTTCTTTAGCCTCCATGATGTTTTAATGGAAGGTGGGGATCGAAATAGCTCATATGTAGGTATGAATACAATCTATAAGATTAAAACACATACAAAATAAGCCCACACTTCTTTCTTAGATATTTTACATAGATATGCGTACCTTTAAACAATAATTTCATCCATCATAGGAAACATAAAATAAGCCCATACTTCTTTCTAAGATATTTTTCTCAAATATCAAAATCATTATTTCAATTATTCATTCATCATAGCAGACACAAAAGAATCCCATACTTATTTCTAAGATATTTTCCACAAATATTAAAATCATTATTTCAATAATTCATTCATCATAGCAAACACAAAATAATCCCATACTTCTTTCTAAGATATTTTCCACAAATATCAAAATCATTATTTCAATAATTCATTCATTATAACAAACACAAAAGAACCCACACTTCTTTCTAAGATATTTTCCATAGATATCAAAATCATTATTTCAATAATTCATTCATCATAGCAAACACAAAAGAAACCCATACTGCTTTCTAAGATATTTTTCACAAATATCAAAATCATTATTTCAATAATTCATTCATCATAGAAAACACAAAAGAAGCCCATACTTCTTTCTAAGATATTACTCATGGTTTCAGATCTAGGCTGAACTACCAATAGAAACAACTGATAACCCAAAGTTATAATATATGAGATATTTTCTAGATCTACCATTAGATTATTTAACATATAGGGTTATAAATGCATGGATTCATTTCCAAACTACCATTAGATTAATTAAAATCTAATATTATAATGCATGGATTCATTTCCAAACTACCATTAGATTAATTAAAATATAAGGTTATAAATGCATGGATTTTTTTGGTAGGTAAAATATTTTATTTACTTGATGGGTTGAAGGGACCCAATCCTTGTTACATAGGACATTTGAAATTCCACCAGTACAAAATTTGATATAACCCACCATCATAGGGATGGATGTGGAGATGACCCATAGTCTGAAAAACCTATTACAAACTAGCTTTGAAACCTGAAACAACAAATTAAAATAGCACCCTAGACAAAAACCCTAAACATGGAATACAACATTGATAAGATAAACAAAAAATCCATTGGCAGGCCAATTGCCAACTACCCCCATCTCAGGCCTACTAGGATTCTTCCACATCCTCCTACTTGGCACATGCCTTATGATCCTTTGCAAGGAGGACACTGAGGACAATCAAGAGTTTCTAAAGGTCATTGATGATGTTTGAGAAGATAACACCTATCTACTTGACCATGCTAGTTGTAGCCTTGAGATTCTCCACTGCTCTAGTTATGTGATTGATAGTGCTGGTATTCAGTGCTTCATCAACGTTGCTTCTGTCATCTTCCTCATCGTCTAGAATGATCTTGAGTGAAGGGCATAATTTTTTCACACTCTTCCTTATTAGACATCACAAAATTCTACTGTAAGAGGGGTGTATGACTTTCCTCTTGCTCCTTAGAGGTCTGCTTTTTGGAATGATAATACGGGACTCCATAGGGGCTATATTATTTGGGGTGGATAGTGGACTATCCTCATCTTTGTTTTTGGACTACGAGGGGTTGGCAATTTTTGGGAGACCACTAGAAGGAGAAGCGAAAAGCAAAGGCTCATTGGTAGAGGGCCTGTGGGACTCCAAAGAACGATTAGGATCATGATATTCAGGGTTATATGCAAGCTCAAAGGAGGGCATAGTGATCATAGGAGGAGCTAAATATCTGGCAATAGGAAGGGAAGAGAGGGCATGTTTTTAAATAATGAGGAACAAGCCATGGTGTGATAGGTGTTTGGAGGATTTATTATCCTTGAAGTTCTCTATGGTGAGGTTGATGGACCAAAATAGAAAGTCAAGGATGTTTATCGATTTGATGTCATGGAGGTAGTTGATGAAGGCTAAGTGAAATGAGTAGAGGGGGCTGCTAACATTGTCAACAGTGATATATTGAATTATGGGCACAATGACAGAGTCCCACAGGCGAGGGAGAAATAACTAGAGGATTCCTCTCTTTACCCAAATAAACTCCTTATCTTTATCAATAAAATGTTTAGTTTCTTCTTTGAAATTGTGTCTACCTCAACGCACTACCCTACCCTTAGGAGCCAAACCAAAAATTTTAGCTAATACATGGGTGTTTACCTCAATGTGGAGCCCTTGGATTTGGACCAGTCCATTATTCCATGAGCTTATGAACTCACTGGTGATGCCCTCATCCACACCACCAAAAATCTTGAAAAATAGGATGAGTCCCTTGGCTCCTAGCAGAGCTTCGACCACTAGTTTGAGCTACAACATCGATAACTCATGAATGGCCATAATATCGAACAAGCTACAAAAATTTAGGCACCTGAGTAGGATAATGCTAGCAAGGAAGCTAAAATGCAAGTGAAGTAAATCCAAAGGGTGCTAGAATAATAAAGAGTGCCTAGGACTATAGAAAAAGGGATAACCAGATGGAATACCCTTTCCTATGCATGTTGGAAAATCCACCATAGGGCAACAACACAGAACTACCTCACCACCTGCATGTGATAGGGAAACAACTCGACAAAACAAGGGAAAAGGATGGGCACTAGGGTGGAAGAGGCCAGCAAAAAAATGAAACAGATAGTGAGAAAGATGGGTGAGCGATGGAAAAAGAAGGGCAAAGAGGCTGATATCAAGAGATGATGGAAAACAAGGAGGGATAAGTGGAGGCACTAGGTGAGGATATGGAGCCAAGATGGAGTATAAGCTTTGCCATGATCAGACCAACTCGCAAGGGTAGTGGTACAATTGACTTTACAGGAGACTGATTTTTTGGGAAGGGGAACAAATACCCTTGGTATTAATGTGAACACCCTTGGTGTTGATAAAAATACCTTTGAATCTCAACTTGCTTTTAATTGGAATTATGCTTCACATAATTTTTAGCAGCGTCAATGATATCTTAGGAGAAATAGTCTTCCCATATGATGAGATCATTATAATTTGTCACTCTATTTGCCAGTAAGTCAGCTATCCTATTTGCCTCTCAAAAAATATGTTGAACTGTGCTAAGTGGGCATTGTCTAAGTATGGATTGACTTTCTTGGATGATACTTTGAATATTCCATCTAGATTTAGAGTTATTATTAGTGTGGTTGACCATATTTAGGGAATACCCTTTGAATATCATAGGGTTAGTAAGACCTTTGCTGAGCTTGAGGCTCCTTCAAATGGCACAAACTTCGACATAGTTTTTTGACTAGACTCTTAATTTTTTGATGAAGGCTTTGATAATATTACCTTCATGGTCCCTGATGACACCTCCCAGCCCAAAATCTCTAGGGTTTCCTTTAGACAATCCATAAAAATTCACCTTGAGCCACCCTGGAGGGGGGAATCCACTTGACAATGGACCTGTAGCTGGTATGGGCCTAGGATCTGGTGCACTCAAAAGAGATACTGAGGGATTGAATAGGGAAGCTTTCAACCCAGACACAAGAGTATCCAGATAAGGGACCAGATTTACATTTTTGATGGTGAAACATAGAGCCCTGTTAGCCACTAATTTTGGGTCCATGGAACGATTTTTGAAGATTCTATTGTTGCGCTCAAGCTAGATTTTCTATAGGGTGTGATGCAAAATCGCTTCCCATAATAATTTGAGTCAGGAGTTTTGAAATACTTGGGACCACTCGGTAAAAAGGTCAACGATTGACCAGAACCATGCCCACTTGACTTGGAACATACTCACCAATGTAGAGAAAGTATTGTAGGCAAAGGGGTACTCTAATAGTAGATGTTGAGTGGACTCCTACACCTATAAGCACAAGTAACATCTATTGGGGAATATGACACCCCTCTTGATCAAATTTTTTGTAGTGAGAATTCTATTTTAGAAGGCTAGCCAATAGAAGTGGGTAAATTTTAGGATGAGATGTTTGAGCCAGATTCTATTTACAATAGCAAGGACAACCTAATGTTTGTGCAAGTTTTGAGGGGTATCCAATAAGAAGAACGTAGAATTAACCAAAAAAAATCCATCACTAGTACCTTTATAGAAGGGTTTAACTTTCTTTTGGGCCTCAGGTATGTAGTTTGTTCTAAAAACTACCTACAAGAAGGTGATAGCTCTGTTAATTACTACATTGCATACTCTGAAATGAGGTTGCTTCCACTTATGATAGTCCTAATTTTGCACGATGAAATCTGCAACTTTCATACCAAACCTATGATTTATTAGATGTTTGATGGTAGTGATATCTAGGTCATTGATAAGGGGCTCATCCCTTGCCTATGGATCATGCCAAAAATTGATGGATTTTCCATCCTTGAGCTGCCACATGGTTCCTCTTTGGAGCAGGGGTATGACTTGGATGATAGACTACCAAAAATAGGACCTTATTTGGGGGATATATTCATCTCTGAAGGAGTGATGCTACAAATATTTTCTTTTGATGATAGAAATCCATTCCAAATTTTCATTAGTGAAAACTTTCCAAGCCTATTTGGCTAAGAGGGTTTGGTTCATTTTGTTTATTCTCTGAAGTCCAAGCCCACCCTTATTCTTTGGGGAGCAAAATTTGTACCAGGCCATTAGGTGGAATTTTTTCTGATTGTTAGCTCTCGCCCATAGGAACTGTTTTTGAATTTGTTTAATCATGGTTCCAAATAATGCAAGGATTTTGAAAACTAAAAGAAAATAGATCAGAATGCTTTGAAGTACTATTGGCATTTTGGCCACATTATGTTGATTATTCAGTGTTCATGCATAAGCTGTTGAAATTCTAACTCCTCTACAGGTTTTGATGCAAAAAACAAGCTAAGTTTGAAGACTGTCGCGAAATTACGACAAAAAAACATGGAGAGCCAAAGTTAAAAAACTGCCGTGATTTCGCGACGCGTCGAAAAATCACAGTCAACATGGTCAGTGAGGGAAGCATAGCAAAAAGGTAGCGAAATCGCGACATGCGCGTTTTCACGACTTATAATGGCATGGAGCAAAGCAGGGTAAAATCGTCGCAAAATCGCGACATAACTCAGCAATAGGCAATGAGACTCAACTTGGTAGTGATATCGCGACAGAAATTTGAACACGGCACAAAAGGTGAAAGACGTAGCAAAATTGCTACATGTTGCATGGTCGCGGCAAAGTGGAGACAAAAAGGCTTAAGGCATGAATACGTCGTGATTTCGCGACATTTGTGGAGATAAAGCCTAACAACCTAGACTTGTCACGATTTCACGACACATGGGGCAAGAAGGACTTAGTGCAAAAAATGGTAGCGATTTCATGATGCGTCATGTTTTCATGAAGAGGAAGCAAGGAGGTAGCTAGGTTGTACGAAACATCACGATTTCGTGATGTGCTGAATTTTTGTGGTTCAAAAGCAGCAAAGTCCAAGGAGACAGAATCTGTCGTGATTTTGCGACATGATGGAGATTGAAGAATCACTTGAGGCAAAGAATGTCACGTTTTTGTGGGCTAGAGAAGGACCGTACAGAATGCATGAAAATTGTAGCGAAATCGCGACATGTTGGATTTTCGTGAAATAAAAGCAAAGACTGAGCAGTGGGAAGATAGTGTAGCGATTTTGTGACTTGCTTGGTTTTCGCGACCCAAAGATAACGATGAAGGTGCTGACGGAAAGATGTAGCGAAATCGTGCAGTGTCATGTTTTCACGGTTTGAAGCAGCGAAGAGAACAACATATGAAGAATGTAGCGAAATCATGCATTGTCACATTTTCGTGGCAATAGAGCAGAGGAAGAGTATAATTGTACGGACGTCGCGAAATCACATAGCGTCACATTTTCGCGGTTCAAGGTTGTGAAGGAGATAAAGAAGCCAAACTTATAGCGATTTCGTGACATGGTTGATTTTTGTGATCAGGAAAGCGTACGGAGCAAAAAAACGTTGCGATTTCATGACCTGTCGCATTTTTGCAACCTATTACAGTTTTGCACCAGAATGCAGTTCAAACGGCCCAATGAGGTTTTTGTGAGTTTCGATGATTCAAAGCACACCAAAATTGAATGTTTGCTGCTTTTCGATGTGAGCAAGGTAGAAGAACATGTCCAAGCCATCAGAATTAAAGATGCTCCATTATTCGAAGCGGTTGTTCATGGTTTTTCTAATGGTTTCAAGCATATTTTCAAGAACGACAATTTAATGAAGGCGACCGACTCCTTGTTTCGAGGCTGGTTTAAGGGGAGCATTTCCTTGTTTCCATTGCATATTGTTGTAGATCTCGAGAAGGTCCGTTGCAAGTTTTAAATGTTGTAAAGAAGCAAGACTTCTATATAAAGCAATGTAGATCTCAGAAACAGGTATCGGGAGTTTGAGAGAAACTTTTGCTGAAAGCTTGAAGTTCATTGCATGAATGAAAGATAATTGGCCTCTAATTTTGCAAGCAGCTGTCTGTGTGATTTTTCTTTCTGTTATTTACATTCCTAATATAACACTCATATTTCTTATTTGCTGCTTCATTTAAATTATGCACGTTGAGTTTGAATATTGCTTGTGAGGGAGTGAGTTTTGGAATGTGATCTTGGAGGGATTTTCTATGCAAGGTTGTAAGTGAATTATGTTATCTTATGTTATATGTTGTTGTTGTACTTAAAGTGACCTACTGTTATTTTTTCCCGATCTAACAAATTCGGCCTACGGCTATATTTCCCATCTCTTTCCATGTATTTCCTATTTCTTTCTACACATTTATAATTCCTTTCCAACAAATTTAATCTAAAATCAAACTTAGTTTTAGTAAGGGAACTAGCCCTCTCTAGATATTGGTCTGGGAGACATCTCTTTCTCCCAGCCTTTCAATGTTTGTCAGGTCTAGGGTGCATAGTTTTTAGAAAATCCTTTCCTATGGTAGATTCATGACCAACAATTTTTGGCACGCCTGGTGGGACAGACTTCTTCTGTCTCAAAAGATCCATAATCGGTGAGATTGTAAGTTTCATTGTTTAACACCCGAAGGTATCAAGATTTGGATGAGCTGTCTTGACCTCATAGCGGAGATTTGTAAGTTCATCTAGTGACTTTGCTGAGTTGAAGATCCAAATTTCTTGATCGTGGATGCCTGCCTTTTTCAAGCTAAAAGAAGATACCTCGGAGGAATCAAGGTTTGGTGAGCAGCCTTGACCTTACAAGCGGAGAAAAGAATGTTCACTTGGCGACTCTGACTTAATGGCAATAGCCATGATCTCGTAGACCACTGCTATAATGGCAAGGGTTTGTCCTAGAGGGGATGATCCTGGCCCTCTGAATCTCCAAATTCAGCATGAGATTCCCAAAGGTGCCCTGAAAGCTCTAACAAAATATGATGGCACCGAGGGCATGGCTCTAGAGCATGTTGAAGATGTTGCTGCTTTGTCAATCATCCATGATATAGTTCATGAAGATGTCATGATCTGAATTCTGGTTCTGTCTTTGGAAGGAAGGGCGTTGCAGTGGTACAGACTGCTCGGGTGTCAAAGCATCAGCTCATGTAATGTGCAACCCCCAACTGAGATTGCCACTTATCACTCCGGTTGGGTGTTTTAGTTTGGGTTTTGTGTATTTTGCAATATATGAAAGAAAAAAGAAACACACACTGCTGAAATAAAAAATGTTTCTAACTTTGTTTCTACAACTCCGGATGCTACCAAATTTGTATACAAGCTTCCTCTAATATAGATAAACAAACCCAATGAAGGAAACTGCATTAAAATGAGAATACCCGAAAATATGAAGGTCTGTTATAAACTGGAAATTGCATGTCAGCTACATAAAACTCATTGTTTTGCTCATAACTTTCAAATTACAAACTTCTCCATCAAACTAGTGGCAGTTTTTAAATACCCTCTATTGAGACAATGACAATGCAAGCTTGGAAAACTCTAAAAAACAAGGCATCTCAACACCCAAGTCCCACATCCCTCTTTGCGTTGTACGGCCACGCTGGGAAGTTGTACGGCTGCCAAGGACTCTTCCAATCTGCCACGAACTTGACTAAATTCACTCCTATATGAAGCGGTTGGGCTGTATGAGGAAGTATGGTTACAATACAATCAAACCCTAGCTGAATTTTCCCCTTGCACAAGCTGATTTCACCTCAAAATGGTACGGCCTCCTTGTGGGTTGAAGTACAAATAATGTACATCTAATAATGTATTCAAAATCTCACAAGAAACTTCAATTTGATATTGAAGTATGCCTCCAATTCTTCTCAAAGTCACTCCCAAGTATTGAGAATGCAACTAACCAAAGTAAGGAGATCTTTCACTCCCAGCAATGGTGTCCTCTACTGTGGTTTTTGTCACAACAAAGCAGCAATGAGAAACTTCTGCACAATGCAAGCTCTCCTTCAAAGACTCCAAGAGAATACAATAGCAAAAAGATCCCTCCTTATGCCTCCTCAATGCCCTTTTATTATTTCTTCAAGTTGGGCCATCCTCATGTTTGATGAATGTGGGATAAAATAAATACATTAATTTCATAACTTAAGAGCCCAAATGAGCGTCCCACTTCCCAAGGTGACAAAAGTAATTAGAAATGATAAAATAATCTTTCCAATCAAATATTTATTTCTTCCCCTCTAAAACGAATACTCACAAGGCCCCTTTTAATCAAAAATATAAGCCCAACTTTAATATATTTAAATATTACATTTAAATATAATATTAATTAACTTTAGGCATTAAAATAATCAGGCTCCCAACATCCAATCACCAATAAAATGGTAGAAACAGATACCCTTTTCGCCGTAGATGACAAACGTACATTTCCCATTTCCCAAACTTCCAACCCTAACTGACTTACTAAAAATAGTAAGTCTCCTGCTCCAGTGTCCAAACGGACTCAAAACTGACAACTGAAGATACATCTGGATACCCAATTCTGCATAGAACACCAATCCACTGTCTGCACTGTCAAAAACCTTAGCCATTGACTTAATAAAAATAGTAAGTCCACATCAAAGCACATAATGACTTTCGAAAACTGGCATCTAAAAGCAATCAGGATCCCTGCAATGTCCAAATAACACTTGAGTGCATCCACACTGCCGACAAGCCAAAATGGGGACATTACAGCTTATGGGATGATCTAGTAGGAGCACTAATCAAAATATTTAATGAATATCCCTTCAACGGCTCTCAGGATCCCTTTCAGTTTTTAATGTACATCACGAGAGCACCTCTAGAGAGCATCACAGACTTCAATGTCTGATTCTTAAGAAGCTGGAAGAGAATTCTAGAGAAGATCCGACCGACACCCACCCAAGCCCACCTCTTCTATGTTTGAGCTTTCCATTCTGACATAGGCCTCCTCTTGTTGTAATCAGGTGAATGAAGGTTCCCTCAAATCTTTGAGGAAGCAATGCGAGCGGAGCAGCTTTTGCTCCTATCAGGAAAATTACCATGGGGAGAAACTCCATTACTTTCTCTGGTAGTTCCTGTTTCGGTCTATCCCGCACAACATTTTTCACACCAGATCCCTTATACTATGTAGAAACCTGAGATGCAGCTGTGTGGAATTCAAGAGGCAGCTTTCATCCAAGACCCACAATGGGCATATGCAAGTACTTTCCCAGCAATGAACCATATGGTTGCTTGCAATTTCTATCAGGATATGGGCCAAGGAGAGGAACAGATTCAAGTTCCAGGACCTGAGCACCAAGAGGGCACTGTGCACAACATGCAAGTATTTAGCCAGAATCTATTGAGCATGTCGGATCAAGAGGAAGAGTCTGAAGAGATCCTGAAGAAAGGACTGTCGCTGGACAATTTCTGTGATCGGATCCAGGAGTTGGAAGAACCTGTTCTCAGTCCACAATTAGGGAACCCTTCAAGATGGTGGTATTGGCTTTAGCCATTACTACAACTAGTATCTACAGGAGCTCTTCATGTGGTAAATTGCTTTGCTACATTATTTTTTAGTTGTGTGAGTACTGGCATGTAGGATAACTTGCCCATGTCTGTAACTTGGAGAACTTCAGGAAGAGGTCAACCCAACTTCAAGGACTGACTCAAGTATGATCAGATCTGGTCAGGACACTACAGATTTACCGGATAACCCCTGATACTGGGTCTGTGGTGGTGACATGCCAATCATGTCGTAAACCTTTTGCAAAAAAAAAAAAAAAAGTATTGTTTTTCTTTATCACCGTCAGCTCTTTTTGCATGCAAGCCCACAGGTACGTCTTTTTCTTTCTTTTTCTTCTTCTATCCCAGCAGTTTGTGGCTTCCTATTAATTTATTCCTTCCCCTTCCTCTCTCTTTCTTCCCTCTCCTTATTTATTCCCTTCTTCTCCTACTCATTTTCTTCTGCAGTAATCAAGCCACTGTTGTTGTTTCTTTTTCCCTTGTTATTCCTGCTTCTTCTTATCCTTTTCTTCTAAGTTCTCTATAATTTTAGCATTTATCACAGTTTATCCTTGGTTCACACCTCTTTTATCATCTTATCACCTTCATTCCATTATTCTATTCACCTTCGTTTCCCTTTCATAGCAGTTGGTAGCACAGAAGCCCTTTGTTACTGTCTACCACATCCTCCCCTTCATTCCATTATTCCATCATTCATCATTTCCATTCCATGGTCAGTTCAGGTAAATACAGATTCTTTGAATTTCATTCATTCAGCAAGGGTTGTTGCAGCAGTCCGCTGAGATGAACCCCATCAGCTAGCTTTCTGTTCTCAGTTTTTCTTGACTTTGTTGCCCAATGGATTCAGGTATGGGATTCTTGCATACAGCAAAACTGTATACCCCACGAGCGGCCAAGAATGTTGGCATTTTGGCCACATTATGTTGATTATTGATTTTTCATGCATAAGCTATTGAAATTCTAACTCCTCTACAGGTTTTGATGCAAAAAACAAGCTAATTCTAAAGTCTGTCATGAAATCGCAACAAAAAAACAGCATGGAGAGCCAAAGTTAAAAAACCATTGCGATTTCATGACGCGTCGAAAAATCGCAGTCAACATGGTCAGCGAGGGAAGTGCGGAAAAAAGGTAGCGAAATCATGACATGTGCGTTTTCGTGACTTATAATGGAATGGAGCAAAGCAGGGTAAAACCGTCGTGAAATCGTGACATAACTCAGCGATAGGCAATGAGACTCAACTTGGTAGCGATATCGCGATAGAAATTTGAACACGGCGCAAAAGGTGGAAGACATAGTGAAATCGCTACATGTTGCATGGTCACGACAAAGTGGAGATAGAAAGGCTTAAGGCATGAATACATTGCAATTTCACGACATTTGTGGAGATAAAGCCTAACAACCTAGACTTGTCGCGATTTCGCGACACATGGGGCAAGAAGGACTTAGTGCAGAAAATGGTAGCGATTTCGCGACGCATCGCATTTTCATGGAGAGGAAGCAAGGAGGTAGCCAGGTTGTACGGAACGTCGTGATTTTGCGACGTGCCGAATTTTCATGGTTCAAAAGCAGCAAAGTCCAAGGAGACAGAATCTGTCACGATTTTGCGACATGATGGAGATTGAAGAATCACTTGAGGCAAAGAATGTCACATTTTCGTAGGCTAGAGAAGGACCATACAGAATGCATGAAAATTGTAGCGAAATCACAACATGTTGGATTTTTGCGACATAAAAGCAAATACTGAGCAGTGGGAAGATAGTGTAGCGATTTCGTGACTTGCTTGGTTTTCGTGACCCGGAGATAACGATGAAGGTGCTGACGGAAAGATGTAGCAAAATCGTGCAGTGTCATGTTTTCGTGGTTTGAAGTAGCGAAGAGAACAACAGATGAAGAATGTATTGAAATTGCACATTGTCACATTTTTGCGGCAACAAAGCAAAGGAAGAGTATAATTGTATGGACGTCGCGAAATCGCGCAGCGTTGCATTTTCGCGGTTCAAGGTTGCGAAGGAGATAAAGAAGCCGAACTTGTAGCGATTTCATGACATGGTTGATTTTTGCGATTCGAAAGTAAGGAAAGCGTACGGAGAAAAAAAATATCGTGACTTCGTGACCTGTTGCATTTTCGTGACCTGTTATAGTTTCGTGCCAGAATGCAGTTCAAATGACCCGATGAGGTTTTTGTGAGTTTTGATGATTCAAAGCACACCAGAATTGAATGTTTGCTGCTTTTCGATGCGAGCAAGGTAGAAGAATGTGTCCAAGCCATCAGAATTAAAGATGCTCCATTATTCGAAGCGGCTGTTCATGGTTTTTCTAACGATTTCAAGCATATTTTCAAGAACGACAATTTAATGAAGGCGACCGACTCCTTGTTTCAAGGCTGGTTTAAGGGGAGCATTTCCTTGTTTCTATTGCATATTGTTGTAGATCTCGAGAAGGTCCGTTGCAAGTTTTAAATGTTGTAAAGAAGCAAGACTTCTATATAAAGCAATGTAGATCTCAAAAACAGGTATCGGGAGTTTGAGAGAAACTTTTGCTGAAAGCTTGAAGTTCATTGCATGAATGAAAGATAATTGGCCTCTGATTTTGCAAGTAGCTGTCTGTGTGATTTTTCTTTCTGTTATTTACATTCCTAATATAACACTCATATTTCTTATTTGCTGCTTCATTTAAATTATGCACGTTGAGTTTGAATATTGCTTGTGAGGGAGTGAGTTCTGGAATGTGATCTTGGAGGGATTTTCTGCACAAGGTTGTAAGTGAATTAAGTTGATATCTTATGTTATATGTTGTTGTTGTACTTAAAGTGATCTACTGTTATTCTTTCCCGATCTAACAAATTCGGCCTACGGCTATATTTCCCATCTCTTTCCATGTATTTCCTATTTCTTTCTACACATTTATAATTCCTTTCTAGCAACTTTAATCTGAAATCAAACTTAGTTTTAGTAAGGGAACCAGCCCTCTCTGGAGATTGGTCTGGGAGACATCTCTTTCTCCTAGCCTTTCAATGTTGGCCGAGTCTAGGGTGCATAGTTTTTAGAAAATCCTTTCCTATGGCAGATTCGTGACCAACAAGTACTAAGCTGACTAAGGTCGCTTTACCTACCTACAAAAGAAGTGTGCCTTTCCACCCTACAAGTTTCTTATGAAATCTGTCAATAACATTGTTCCACATTGTCTTGGCAGGATTTCCTTGAAGCATTGGGAGGCCAAGATAAGTAGCTAGAAAATTTGTAGTAGAACATCCCATATTGTTTGAAATTTTGGTTTGGTGGGCCACTGGAGTGTTAATGAAATAGATGTTACTCTTTGTGAAATTGATTTTTTTTCCTACGACTTCTTCGTAGAGATTGAGGATAGCTTTGATGATTCTTGCCTCAGAAATAGATGAGTCATCGCTAACAGTGTGTCATCCATGAATTTTTGGTGGGTTGAGGTCTGGAGATTGGACACTGCTTTGATGCCAAATATTAGGTCCATAGAGCAAGCAAATTTTATGGTTATCCCTAGACTCTCAGCAAGGATAATGAAGAGGATGGGGGATATTGGATCCCCTTGGCACAGGATCCATGAACCTACATATCTAGAAACTTTAATTTTAGTAGAGTATGCTCATCCCCATTCAGAAGAGGATAACCATACCTGGACATGTGTACATATGTTTACATCTTCATGGAGGAAAATACCTGAATGCTAGTTCAGACATGGATGTTGATTCTGTACTTAAAATAAGAATATCGAAAGTCTGATCAACTAGAAGCACTCAACTATAGACACATCAATCGGCGTTGACTTTTTAATAATGAGGAGGCACCTAACTCCCACATATCATAAAGGCACCTGACTCCCATTATTGGAGAGTCCATTAAAAAATGTATGTATGTATATATACCCTATTTAGGTGGGTACTTGATTTTCGTTCTAATGGGCACCTAATTTCCAACAAAAAGGTGCCTAAATTTTGTTCTAATGAGCACCTTATTTCTAGAGAAAAAGTGTATGGCTTTTGTTCTCATGAGCACTTGTATCCATTATAAGATATA
Organism: Wollemia nobilis; assembly: GCA_028583015.1. Taxonomy (NCBI): domain Eukaryota; kingdom Viridiplantae; phylum Streptophyta; class Pinopsida; order Araucariales; family Araucariaceae; genus Wollemia; species Wollemia nobilis. Next base: position 8,239,029 of record JAQPPZ010000772.1, read on the forward strand.
AATCTTCGATATTGGAAAGCATTCGAAGCCACGTCAACATTTCATCTACGTGATCAAATTCAAATTTCTCATGGATAAAAATCTTTTTTCAATGGATATTTATGCATGTTCCAAGACAATCAACGAACAACCTCCAAGGAGAGATGTATGTAGTCCCATGGAAAAATATTAATTGAATATTTTTCTTGCATTTTTTTGGTAGAGAACCTCAAATGAAAATAAAATTGCAGCACTCGAGAATAATTTGTTCAGAGAAGAATTTCTTCACATGGGAAATACGCACACCATTATTTGTTCTGGTAAACACCATCATCATGAGAACCAATCTATATTCACCATCAGTGTCTACACATTATGCATGCATGAAACAATATTTAGGTATGTACTCAATTTTCTATTTATATATATATATATATATATATATATATATATATATATATATATATAATTTTCATAGAAATACATTTTTGTAAATAGTGTCGTCATGTTATCCATAGAATTTCCATCCAATCACCATACCCAACTCTGCATTCTTCCACATGTCAGTAATCAGTTGGGTGAATAGTTATAATAGTCATCCATTAGAAATTTGGCATACGATTTTACGATATTTTCCATAGATTGCTATAATTATTTCTAATTATGGTGAGGAAGTGCCTGATTGCATGGATACAATTGAGTTAAAACAGTATGTTAGAATGAACCTGTGGAGCAATAGTAAGTTGTAGAGAAATCTAGGAAGTTAGAAAAAATTGCAGATGAAAACCAGAGAGGAATTCACCATGGGAGGGAAATCCATGAATCATCTACTTAAAAATAATGAGCCCATAGATCTTTCAGGGATCAATGAGGATGTTTAGAGCCAGTTTGAAGTTGTCGAATGAATGGATTATTGTTGCCTGGTTAGTCAAAACTAGGTCACTATAGCAATTGAATAATTTACAACATCTTTGAGAGACGATGTCATCAAAATGCATGGACTAGAAATTTTAGTCATAGAAACCCATATTGATGTAGTTATTGGTATCCCTCAAACATGGTACCATACATATAAATACGATAACCCTACATAATGTGCACAAAGGTTCTTCAAGCATTCAACAATATATTTGAAGCACTTTGTACTATCGAGATAGTACCTCCCAAATATTTGGATTCAAATCTTTGAGTAAGTAGCCTGATTCTTCACTTGCATGGGTAGGTTTTCATGGGTCAATGCAAACCATTTTTATTTTTTGAATCATCTGTTACATGGGGACAAGATCAACATCCCATATTATTTAGCATGTGCCCTAAAATATGAGGCCAATCAGTATCAGGCGGGGAAAATTACTATCGTGGTGCACCATGGGCTAATTTTAGCCCTAATTAGACATGTAGAAGCACATAGGGAAGCATCAGTTAAAGAACTTGAAGAAGATGCAACTATTTCAAAATAGCAAGAGGTGATAGAGGTGCCTAAATCCCATAGTCAATCGACTATAGGGGCATAAAGGCCAATAGATTCAAAGCCTACCTCCTCTCATGATTAATCAACAAGAGAGGTAGGGTAAACTTCGTCCTCTATTTCTCAACATTTTAATGAGGAAGCAAGATAGAGCATGTCAAGCTCTATTCAAATGATGACCTACCCAAGGACTAGAAGTAGGACAAAGAAAGCATCATTGGTCATCTCCAGTTTATCGAGTGAAGAAGAAATCATTGGCATGATCGAGGATGAACTTGCTGCCCAGATGTTGCAGGACATGGCCCGGTAGTGAACCTTCTCACCCAAAAATCCAAGGAGAAGATCTACAAAAATAGTTGCAGATATTAAAGGAGCAAGCCTTCATTTGGAAAGACAAGTACAAGATAGAGTAGACTCTTTTTCAGGAGTCTAGGAAGGCTTCTGTAGAAAATATGTAGGAGATGTACAACAATATATACCAGTTGTAGGACACAGTGTAGTGATTGAAGTTACAGATTCAGCAAACAAAGGATGGTCAGCCAGCCAAAGTTGATGTTGTAGTCTAGATAAACTGGGCAATGGATGTGCCTACAACTTATCTAGACTTTGAGGAGAGGATTGCTTCTTCTAGTTAGATTAGATCAGATGTCAGAAAATAGGTTAGATTAGAAGTTGAGGTAGGGGACCTCTTTGAGGTCTCTGCTAAAATAATTTGTGAAGAACAGGGGAGCCCAATTCTACAAACAGAGCCCCCTATAATAGAGATTGAGGAGAGTGAAGTTGAATAGTCACCTATAGCTACCCAAATGGAAGGTAAGAACAGGATGCTGAGATGGAGGTAGAACAACCTTAGGCATAAACACACTACGTAGAAAAGGAACAGTCTGCAGGACAACCACCTGCTGACCACTATATGACTGACCAGTCACCTCAACATATGCCTATTGAGCTAGTACAAGAAGTTCCTATGGATTAAAAGTTAGGCTCTTCTAGTGATTGTGAGGTGACACCATCACTAACAACAGAAAAGAAGAATCGCTCTATTTCCACTGCTCACACAATCATACAGGTACAACCAGTGACGTTAAGGCCTAAGATAAAAGCTACTAGGGAATCACAAAGAACACCAAGAACTAGGGCAAAGATTGCAAGACCTAAGGCTCAACCAACCCTAAATTTAGATGATGAATGGGCTAAATCTATGAAGGCTTTTTCCAAGCAAAAGGAGCAGTTTGCAAAGCTCCAAGAAAGATTTAAAGGAGAAAAAAGTCAAGGAAGGCCTCTGAACAAATGGTTAGGGAGCCAACAATTTCTGTCAATCCTACTCGAGAAAATCAATTTTGGGATATCTATGGATTGACTGGCGACAAGCCATCCAAGATGAAATAATACTTTCATAAAATGGGTGTACTAGGTCTCATGCAACCTATAGTTCAAATGGTAGCAAGTAAGGCACCTCTGATAGAGGAGAAAGCAAAAAAAGTTGATTCTACCGATATTGCACTTAAGCCAGAGGTGGCCAAAGTTAAATTTGTTGATGAATCCCATTTTCCATCTTGGGACAAACCAAATGTCCCAAAAGTAGAACGCCTACCTCCACACCATCAATTTTGGAAGCAGGTCGAGCCAGCATTTCAAAAATATACCTCAACTTTCATAGGGTTTTATGTAAAGGAGGTAGCAAGGAGAAAAATATGGAGTAAAGAACAACCAAATTTAGGATTTGGGCCTAGTCAATCAGTTTGACGCTGTCTGCACCTGTGCATGCCGTAACAAGAAATTTACACTTCTTAGAAACATAGTGGTCGAAATCCAAGGAACAAAGAGAGGGACAAGGCCACAACCAAAGAGAGGAAAGGGAGAAATAGAACCTACTAGAAAGTTATTGCTAAAATTGGAGATTATCAACACCATGTGTCATGAGGACGTACCAATCCTTAGGCATGGGGGGATGATGAGCATAAAAAATGCTCATATTTTTCTATGGATTCATAACATGTTATGCGGCATTATTTTGATAGAATGTGCTTTTTATGAAGGTTTTATATATATTCAATAGAAAATTATGTATATTCTCTAATATGCGTTTTAAGTGTGATTTGTGTGTAGATTCAATGATTTTACTACTTTTTTGCATATTTACATCAAGGTCCCATTTGGAATTGGTACTTCATGTTTTATGGTGGACTAAAGACAAAAATGACTGCAATAAGGAGTTACATACACTAAGTTAGGTGCTTGAATTTTGGCTAAATGTTGGAAGGTGCCTGACTCCTATCTTCAAAAAGAGCGATGCCTGACTCTCGATTACGAGGTCAACGGTGCCTGACTTCTAGCGATAGGTTGAGTGGTGCTTAAATCCTGACTTCAGGGTCAACAGTGCTTGATTTTTAGTAATAGGCTGGACAATGCCTAACTCTCGTCGAAGCAGAGTACAATAAGGACCCTATTTTCAGATCAAACAATGTAGTAGTTTCCAACGATAGATGCAGACGAAGGACAACGTAATGAATCAAAAAATTATCCATTTCTCATCAATGGCTAAGAAAAAATGCAAATCAAGAAAATATCGGTATGAAACTGTTGATATCAATTGAGGTGTAATTTTTAGACATATTTTGTTTGGATAAACAGAACACACCTAATTTATCCTACGAAGGATAAATTTAGCGTGTGTTCATTCTGATAAACTATTTATGATTGTTTTCACATATTTGTTATAACTACAAGTCTAAAATAGACTTGCCTAAATATGTAATAGGGGATGGTTATACATTATAAATACATAATCCACCCCTAAGAAAAGGATCCCACACATTTTCTATAAATCATTTCTAAATATGTAATTAAAATTCATTCGAGTGTTCATATATATTTTTAAGCATCCGATGTGCGTGAATTGATCTGGGTGGATTTTGCTGGAGCCTAGACCCACTCTCAACAATATTCCTCCCCTTTTCCTATTTTTTTGTAATTAGTTTATTCACTTTTTATTTTCCTATTTTCTTTCCTTTCTACTATTTATTTGATTTTTGCAATTTCCTTGTTTTTTTGTATTTTCTAGTAAGTGTGTGTTTTTACTTTATGTATTTTATTTTTAGTCATGTATTTGATAATGTAGACTAAATTAATGGTTTGGACAAGAAACAAAACTACACCACAAACCACCCCCCAAACCTTAGGACATAGTGGACTCATCTCATTGGTTTTACAAGCATAAACTATGCATGGTACTTCACAATTTTACGAGCTTTCCCAGGTTTCACAATTTAAATGGAGGCAATAAATTAGCTATAGTTGTAACCAATATTTTTCCCAACAGTATTCACATTGCATTATGACTTTTCTTCCTAAAGGATTTTTGCCTCATCATCTTTTCCAATGCAGAAATTAGAGATAAAATAATGGGTGGTGGACCATGGTTTAGGGGGAGAGATGCCCTTTATTTAGACCATGGAGTGAGAAGTTTTTGTCAAGATAGAAACTATTAAAAATATTCTATTGTGGGTTAGGATATTTGGACTTATATATCAATCTATCAATAAGGTTGTTTTAAAGAATATTAGAAATACCCTAGGAAAATTCATCGAGGGGCCAACTACTAAGGAGCTAAAGCATGCTATATTTTTTTTTATTAGATAAAATAAGGGGTTTTAAAGGATCCCAAAACCTAATACAAATAGGACTAAGAAAGAGCATGAGATAATGCAACATTCTCAGGGAAAACAATCCTTAAGCAAAAAAATATAATCAGATATAAAACCAATACCAAAACTCCCCAAAAGAAAAATAAAAGTGGTAAAAACTGGTTGCAACACCTAAAGGGAGATCACAAGATACAATAGAGAAGCTTGTTACCCAATGGGGAGACCCACATCCATAGTTACTTAGGAATTGGTGAATCCAAATGCAACTTTCATCTCTCTATGAGTAAATCGATGAGCCATAGAAACCAGTACTCTAACAAAATAGGGGAACCAGCTTTCTAACTTACAACTAGGTAAACCAAGCCTCGCATCCCTTAAATCGAAGAAACACCAAAGTTTGGTTGTAGATTTCCATGAACTACACTTCAATGAGGTATTGAGGATGATTCTAGGAACATGATGCCCCAGATAACAAGAACTTATCCCCAAGCAAAGTTAATAAAACCCTAACCAGGATAACCATGAATTTGTTTGTATCTTGGGGTTGCAAACAAGGTTCGATTCCTAAGCTTGGGTGAGAAGAAAAAAGCATTGTTGATGTCATCCCAAGTAATAAGTGTTTTTCCCTTAGCATAAGTCAAGTAGCTAGCAACATAATTAGTAGGAGGATACCTTGAAACTCGACAATCATCCTGGCACTACCAGAAGGGGTATGGGTGGTAATAATCCATGAGCAAAGAGGTAGCGGTCTGACTCACCCTCACATTGTAGGAACACATCCACTTATGCCACCAAAATAGAACGTGGTGCCTTGAGAAGACAAGGCTCCTAGTCATCTAGCACCCGTTGTACATGAGGCACCTATAGGTGGCACCAAATCCTTGTCAGCAAGAAGTTTGAAAAATAAGAGGCTCCAAAAAGCATAGAAAATATCCCCCAACCTCCCATCCTCAAATAAGAATTGCCCACACCTAAACATGATCATCCACAATTATATTTTGAAGGCTTTGAGAAAAATTTGGCATCCAAACTATAATGCCTTGTTGTGATAGCCCAATATTCGCTATCAGGTTTGCTGCTTTGTTTCCTTCACAAAAAATATGTTGAATTTGATCCTCAGATCTTGAGAGGATTATTTTTATTGCTTCTACAATAATATTTACTATCTTCCAGTGTGGGGCTCTAGACTTCTTAACTAGATTAACAATATTTAAAGAATCCTCCTCCACTATAACTTTACTAAAACCTAGGGATTCCACCAATAAGATGACTCAAAGGAGTGCTCTAGATTTCACAAAATGAGAGGTTTGGATTGAAATATTTTTGGAAAATATGCCTAGAATATCCCCTTTATCATTTTTAAGTACACCACCTACCACAGTAAGGCCCGAGTTCCTCTTAGAAGCACCATTGAAGTTGAGTTTAACCTAACCCGTAGGGGGATAGGACCAAAAAATTAAGGATCTTGAGGAGGGAGGAAACTGGTCATTAGACATAGTTTGCTAAGGAAAACCAAGCTTGAGCTTCATCGAGGCTTCATAAAGAAGCCCTCCATTCAAATCCAAGAAATAAGATGTCACATTCTCCATTGATTCCCCAATCACTCTACTAAAAATAGATTTAGGATCATGCTTGGAGTTCTTGAAGGCTCTTTGATTACACTCCCACCAAATGCTCCAAAACAAATGGGGGAGTAAGAAGGTCCATAATTTAATCAAGAGAGAAGATTTAAAAAGTGAAGTCCACTGCAAGCAGACCTTCGAAAGAAAATTTGGCAAGATCCAATGAACTCCAAGGAACAAAAAAATATGGGCTATCACCGTAGTGAAGAAGGAACAACGGAAGAACTGGTGGAGGCACGATTCTTCAATAGCCTCATAGAGATAATACATGTTGGGTAAATGCATACCCCTCCTGGGGAGATTCTCAAGAGTGATACATCTATTTTTGTATGGCCAACCAATAAAATACATTTACTTTGGGGTCAGATTCTTCATCTAAACTTTACTAGGTAGATACCATTGAGAGGAATTAGAGTCGATGAAAAGGTAGGCTGACTTGACTGAAAATGAGCCCTCACTTTCTCCTTTCCAAATGAGAGAGTCCTCAGTTTCATGAGTTTTCAAAACCTGGAGCTTAAGTAAATTTGATATGGTGATCTAAGCACTTGCTTCCTCCCTATTGCAGTTATAGGTGGGGATTAATTTCTAAATTCTCCTACCCCACACACTTGTAATAAAATCCTCTACTTTAGACCAACCAAGCTTGCAGGTAAGAGGTTCGATCGATGACAGGTTGGTATCTTGGATTAGCGGATGCTTAAGGAGTCATGAATCCTGTCAAATGTCAATGGATTTACCATTCCCTATACTCCACTGAGCATCAAGAGCTAGATATGATCTGAATTTACACATACTTTACCAGAAAGTGGACCCCTCTTGGGAAAGGGGGTCAGTGAGCAAACTCTTCAAGTGGGCCAAATACTTTGTTATGATTTTCACCCAGTCAAAATTATGATTATTCAAAATTTTCTAGCCTTGCTTTAGGATTAGGGTTTCATTCATCAAATGGATGTTGTGTAGGCCTAACCCACCTTTTTCTTTTCTCGTACAGGCTTGATTTCAAGAGACCAAGTGGAATTTTTTGTGATCTTGAGGTCTCACCCATGGAAAGCGATTTTGAATCCTTTCTAATTTGATCAAAACTTTCATAAGCAATTTAAAAATAGACATAAAATATACCAAAATGCTTTGTAAGACAATTTTAACCAAAATAATTTTACCTGCTTGATTGAGCAATGTCCCTTTCCAACTAGTAAGATGTTGCTTCATCCTTTTAATCACCATGTCCCACAAACACTCCTTCATTCTACCTATGAAAAGAGGTAAGCCCAAATAGGTGGTAGGGAAGTCAGCAACTCTGCAGCCAAGGATATCCATAATTTTTTCCTATTGAGGTTGGGGGGTATTCAAGAAAAAACAATAGGCTTTTAGAAATATTGATTCTCTGACCAACCACATTTTCATAGGCAGATAAAATGGACTTCACCTCTCTGGCTTGGACAATTGAAGCAATAAATGATAAGAGTGTGTCATCCGTGAACTGGTGGTGGGAGAAGAATTCCAAGGAAAGGGCTAGATTGATATCATTAATCATAGGATTACGAGAGAAGGATCTTCCCAATGTCTTAGCCATGAGAATAAAGAGGTATATGTTGCTATGGATATTTTAAATCCTTTGCCACAATCCATTAGGATTAAATCTAAATGAAGAGAATAGGATGAAGTGGATTATAAAAATATTATATTTTTGATGTCGAATTGCTATGAGATTGGACACATGGCAAGAGACTGCAAAGTGAAAACAATGAAAAAAGACATAAAATTCTAGTCATGAGATAAAATTCAAGACAAATCAAGGAAATCGTATTGTAATAAAAGTTGGACTAGATCAAGGAGATTCTACTCCAAACGAATAGGCAAAGAAAGAAGAAACAAAGAAAGATATAAAAGGGTGAGAAAGTACATTGTGCAAGTTCAACTTTATAAGGAATTAAAGGTGCAAAGGAATATGTGGAGGAAATATTTTAAAGTAAATATGATAGAAGAGATCAAGTTTATTCCAGGTAAATTGTCTTAATTTTTGTCTAGTATAGATTCCTCTCTTCTCAATAGAAATGGAAGTAGTGTAGAGGTTATCCCTTGCACTTTAGGGTTTCAAGAGCAACACAATAAGAAAATGGGGATTAAGAATATAATTGTGATAAAGGAGTGTCCTTGCACTTTAGGGTTTCTAGGGCAACATAAAAATAAAAGTATTTTTGAGGTTATTCCTTGCACTTTAACTCCTTCAAAACAAGACAAACCCATAGATGATAAGTCTCAATATGAGAAATATACAAAAATTGAAGAGATTGATGAAGATGAAAGTGTTGGTGGGAATAGAAAAAATACAAGAAGACCAAATAAGCAAAAACAAAGAGAAAAATAAACTCATAGGTATATTAATATAGGAAAACAAAAGCAAATACCACAAGTGGTAACAAGAAGTGGGTCAAAACCATAAATAAAAAGTGATGATAAAAATGATATCTTGGAATATTAGGGGCATGAATAAGACCCATACAAAATTAAGTATTAGGGAATTGATAACTTGGCATAGACAAAATATTAATAGAAATAGAAACTGAGTTGCAAATATTTTAGCCATTTGCAATGTTGATTTACATCTTGGCAAAATTTAAATTTTAGAAAGCAATTGGATGAGTGAGGTTTTATTTCTTAATATCAAGGATTTGATTGTGGAAACATAATAGTTTGAGGAAGATGAAAAATATATTTTTTTAAAAAAATTTAATAAAGGGGTTCGGGCGCCCCCCCCCCCCCCCCCCCCCACCCCCCCGGCGCCCCCTCCTCATCACAAAAAAGCCCGGGGGGAAAAACCGCCCCCGGGGCAGGCGCCCCCCCCGGCCCACCCAAAGACCCACCCAACCCCCCCCCCCCCCCCCCCCCCCCCCCCCCCCCCAAAAAGGGGGGGGGGGCGGCGCGCCCCCCCCCCCCCCCCCCCCCCCGCCCGCGGCGGCGCCCCCGGCCCCGCGCCCCCCCCCCCCCCCCCCCCCCGCCCCCCCGCCGCGCGCGCGCCCCCGCCCCCCCCCCCCCCCCCCGGCCCGCCCCCACCCCCCCCCCACCCCCCCCCCCCCCCCCCCCCCCCCCGGGGGCGCGGCGCCCCCCCCGCCCCCCCCCCCCCCCCCCCCCCCCCCCCCCCCCCCCCCCCCCCCCCCCCCCCCCCCCCCCCCCCCCCCCCCCCCCCCCCCCCGCCCGCCGGGCCCGCGCCCGCCGCGCGCGCGGGGGGCGGGCGGGGGGGCGCCGCGCGCCGGCGCCCGGGGGCGCGGGGGGGCGGGCGGGCCGCGGCGGCGCGCGGGGGGGGGGGGGGGGGGGGGGGGGGGGGGGGGGGGGGGGGGGGGGGGGGGGGGGGGGGGGGGGGGGGGGGGGGGGGGGGGGGGGGGGGGGGGGGGGGGGGCGGGGGGGGCGGGGCGGGGGGCGGGGGGGGGGGGGGCGGGGGGGGGGGGGGGGGGGGGGGGGGGGGCGGGGGCGGGGGGGGGGGGGGGGGGGGGGGGGGGGGGGGGGGGGGGGGGGGGGGGGGGGGGGGGGGGGGGGGGGGGGGGGGGGCGCGCGGGGGGGGGGGGGGCCCGCCCCCCCCCCCCCCCCCCCCCCCGCGCCCCCCACCCCCCCCCCCCCCCCCCCCCCCCCCCCCCCCCCCCCCCCCCCCCCCCCCCCCCCCCCCCCCCCCCCCCCCCCCCCCCCCCGCCGCGCGCGCCCCCCGCGCCGGCGGCGCAGGCGCGCGCCGCGCCGGCGCGCCCCCCCGCCCCGGGCGGGGCGGGGGGCGCGCGCGCCCCCCCCCCCCCCCCCCGCCCGCGGGCCCGGCGGGCGGCCGCGCCGGGGGCGGGCGGGGGCCGCCGGCGGGGGGCGCCGGGGCGCGGGGGCCGCGGCGGCGGGGGGCGGGGGGGGGGGGGGGGGGGGGGGGGGGGGGGGGGGGGGGCGGCGGGGGCGGGGGGGGGGGGGGGGGGGGGGGGGGGGGGGGGGGGGGGGGGGGGCCGCGCGCGCCCCCCCCCCCCCCACGCCCCCCGCACGCGCCCCCCCCCCCCGCCCCCCGCGCGCCCGCGCACGCACCCGCGCGCCGCGCCGGCCCGCGCCACCCGCCCCCCCCCCGCGGGCGGGCGGCGCGCGGCGCGCCGCGCGGGCGGGGGGGCGGGGGCGGGGGGGGGGGGGGGGGGGGGGGGGGGGGGGGGGGGGGGGCGGGGGGCGGGGCGGGGCCGGGGGCGCGGGGGGGGGCGGGGGGGGGGGGGGGGGGGGGCGGGGGGGGGGGGGCGGGGGGGGGGGGCGGGGGGGGGGGGCGGGGGGGCGCGGGGCGGGCGGCCGGGGCGGGCGCGGGCGGGCCCGCGCGCGCGCGCGCGCGCCGGGCCGCCCCCCCCCCGCCCCCCCCCCCCCCCCCCCCCCCCCCCCCCCCACCCCCCCCCCCCCCCCCCCCCCCCCCCCCCCCCCCCCCCCCCCGCCCGCCGCCGCCCCCCCCCGCGCCCCCGCCCCCCCCCCCCCCCCCCCCCCCCCCCCCCGCCCCCCCCCCCGCGCCCCCCCCCCCCCCCCCCCCCCCCCCCCCCCCCCCCCCCCCCCAGCCCCCCCCCCCCCCCCCCCCCCCCCCCCCCCGCCCCCCCCCCCCCCCCCCCCCCCGCCCCCCCCCCCCCCCCCCCCCCCCCCCCCCCCCCCCCCCCCCCCCCCCCCCCCCCCCCCCCCCCCCCCCCCCCCCCCCCCCCCCCCCCCCCCCCCCCCCCGCCCCCCCCCCCCCCCCCCCCCCGCGGCCGCCCCCCGCGCCCCCCCCCGGCGGCGGCGGGCCGGCGGGGGGGGGGGGGCGGGGGGCGGGGGGGGGGCCGGGGCCGGGGGCGCGGGGGCGGGGGCGGGGGGCGGCGGGGGGCGCGGGCGGGGGCGCGGGGCGGCGGCGCGCGCGGGGGGGGGAGGCCCCCCCGCGGGGCGGCCCCACGGGCGCCGGGGCCGGGCGCGGGCGGCGGGGGCCGGCGGGCCGGGGGCGCGGGGGGCGGGGCGGGGGGGCGGCGGGGGGGGGCGGGGGGCGGGCGGGGCCCGGGGCGGGGCGCGGGGGCCGGGCGCGGGGGCCCCCGCCGACCGCCGGCGCGCCCCCGCGCGGCGGGGGGCGGCGCCCCCCCGGGGGGGGGGCGGGGCGGCCGCGCCCGCGGGCCCGCGGGCGGGCGGGGGGGGCGGGCGGGGGGGGGGGGGGGGGGGGGGGGGGGGGGGGGGGGGCGGGGGGGGGGGCGGGGGGGGGGGGGGGGGGGGGGGGGGCGGGGCCGGGGGCGCCGGGCCGCGCCGCCCCCGCCCCCCCCGGCCCGCCCCCCCCCGCGCGGGCGCGGCCCCCCCCCCCCCCGCCCGCCCCCCCCCCCCCCCCCGCGCCCGCCCCCCCCCCCCCCGCCCCCGCCCCCCCCCCCCCCGCCCCGCCCCCCCCCCCCCCCCCCCCCCCGCCCCCCCCCCCCCCCCCCCCCCCCCCCCCCCCCCCCCCCCCCCCCCCCCGCCCCCCCCCCCCCCCCCCCCCCCCCCCCCCCCCCCCGCCCCCCCCCCTGATAGAAAATTTCCGCCCCCCCGGCCAAGGGGGGGGGGGGGGGGGCGGGGGGGGGGCCGGGGGGCAAATGAAGAATATCTTTAATTGAAAAACAAGTTCAATATGATTTAATTAACCTGATAGCAATATAATGAGAATAATATTGGTTTTGGGTTATTTTAATGGGAGTGGCCCCCAATAGCAACCATACATAACTTAATAATAATAATAATAATTATTATTATTATTATTAAAATATATGAATATCATAAGTAATATAAAAATGAGTCTATAGTAAGTAGAGGGAGCAAGTGCAAGCTAGGAGCAAGGTGGAAGTGGTAGTAAGAAGCAGAAAGCATGAGTAGGAAGTATAAAGCAAAGTGTTATCAAGGAGCAAGTACCACTTCTCTTGTTCTAGATCTTAGGAGAAATTCAAAAAGTAAAGGATTTATATGAAGAAAATCTAGATAACGTGGTAACAAAGTCATTTTTTAAAGTCCTTACTGGAAGTAAGGATGCCCTATATGGAAGTAAGGATGCCCTAAATAGAAGTAAGGATGCCTTAGGTGGAAGTATGGATGCCCTATTTAGCGATAAAAAAAGAGCAAGTCTATGAAAAATACTATCCAAGTAGTAGATACTACATCAAGGGTGATTATTAGGGATGAGATGAATAATCATGATATAATGGTTCTTAAAACTAGATGGTTAATATGTAAGTTCCATAGATATTGGCCAAGTTTTTTGAGATTCAAAATTGGATCAAGTGAAAGTGGGGATTCAATTCAAACTACTCCATGACTTTTCTTTCGAAAGGATTTTTTTCTCATTATCTTTTCTAGTTCAGAAATAAGGGATAAAATAATGGATGGAGTTCCTTGGTTTAGGGGCAAAGATGCATTATATTTAAGACCATGAAGTGAGAATTTTTATATGGATACAAAAACTATTTAAAGGCTTATGGTGTGGATTAGGCTTTTTGGACTTTCTTATCAACTCATCAATAAGGAGGTTTTGAAGAATATTTTTAATACTCTAAGTGAGTTCATCTAAGAGGGACCAAATACTAAGGAGAGAAGTCATGTTATATACACTTGAATATGTGTTGCCATGGATATTTTAAAATCTTTGCCATAGTCTATTAGGATTAAATTTGAGGCAATAGAATGATTATGAAAATATTGCATTCTAATGTCACAAATGTCATGAAATCAGACACATGACAAGAGATTGTAAATTGAAAATTATGGAGAAAGAGATGGAAATTTTGGGCACAAGGCAAAATTTAATGTATAAGAAGGAGCTTGTATCATAGGAGAAGTGGGATAAAAGCAAGGATTTTTTACTCCTAAGAAAGTGGCAATAAAATCCTTGTGTGTCATTAAATAACAAAGGCTATTATAGTTCACTCAAATAAACCATTAGAAGAAAAAATGACACAAGGTATGAAGAAGTACAATGTGCAAGTTTAAATATAGAAGGATTCAAAGGTGTGAAGGAAGATGGAAAGGCAAATTTTAAAGCAAAGGAATATGGGGAGATAAATTTTAAAGCAAATAAGGTCAATGAGGTCAAGGTTAATATAGGGTTTCAAGGCAGGACTGCCCAAACTATCAAACTTATTTCAGCCATATTTCACTCATTCGGACTCTGATTGAGCTAAAATTTTGAGGGTAGATGCTTGACAAACCCTAGAACGTCTCCATCAATTTTTAGATAATTTGGATAATTAGAGATCCTAGTGCATCCCTATGTGTGAACAAGATTTTTGGTAGGTGATTGTGCGAGGGTTTCATCTAGGTTGAGTGCATGCAACTCCAAAGATTATTTTTCAGGGCCTTTGGGCCCTAGTGGCCAATATTTTTGTGGTTTTTGCTCAATATTTTAGTAGGATATGTTGCAAGGGATCCAAGATGGGTTAGAAACTTGTCTTTCAACAGATCATGCGGTGAACTTGATTGACAATGGCTTCCAATTTGTTGCACAAAATAAAAGTGAAAAGCATACCTTTCCTTGGTATCTAGGGCATGGATTAAAGAGATCACGAAACAAGTTTCAAGCAATTGATAAAAAAATGGTTTAGATCTCAACTTAATCATTTGCTAAGGTGCACCCCCAAAATAAATCCATAATGAAACCCCTTTCAAGGGCAAGGATTTCCAATACTTGACCCCAAATTATTTTTTAGGTATGTCCTCCATGGTGGATAGCCTCAGCCTAATGCTAACATTAATCTTAAAGCTTCTTGTAAACCTCTAAAAATGCCTAATATTGATCCAAGGAAAATTGACTCAAGATGTCTTAGAGTAGTTGATGGGACTCCTATTGTTAAGCTTGATATGGGAGACATTCAAACTAGCATTGAAGATCTGGAAAAAGAGGACTAATTTGTCATTTCTTGGGTTTTTGTTCGATCCTATCTACTTTCAAAGTATGGGCTACAAAAATCTAAAAAACTAAAGGTGAGTTACAAATATCTATTTATCCAAATGGTTATTTTCTTGTATTATTTGCTAATAATGAAGATAGAGAGAAAACTTTTCAAGGGGGTCCCTGGTTCTTTGGAAGGGCAGGGATTTTTATGAAGCCCTGGAATACTAAATTTAAAGCCAAAGAAAAGATGCCTTCTACAGGTCCCATGTGGGTTAGACTCTTTGGCCTCCCAATTGAATTCTAGAATTCGACTATTTTTTCTTCAATTGGAAACTCTTTGGGAACTTTTATGATGATTGTTGATTGTACTCAAAAATTTGAAACTTTATTATTTATGCTCAGATTTATGTTTTAATGGATTTTGAAAAACCCCTACCTACAAAGATCACATTATAATTTGGGGAGGACACTTGGGAGCAAGTAGTGGATTATGAGAACATTCCTTTTCATTGTAGAACTTACCATGAATATGGTCTTTGGCTAGCATTTATCCAAATAAAATTCTAGATCAAAAGAAAGAAGATACAAATTCAACAGGTTTCCAAACACCTAAGAAGAAGAACATTAAAAAAACTAGTTATCAGCTAATATGTTTGAAATTATTTCCACAAATGATGCCCTAGGTGAGGAAGAGGAAATAATGGAAACATAAATATTAGAAACACAATTTAGAGATGAAAGGAATAACTCAAATACAAACCAAAAAATCAAAAGTTTTCAACAAAAAAAAGGAGAAAATATACACAAGAAAAACAATCTTTAAAATGTTGAGACTTCAAATAATACAGGCCCCAATATAGACTCTGTTGAACCTTCCAACAACATTTTGGCTTTGTACACACATTCTTCAAGGTTAGAAGATATCCCATATTCAATTGGAGTAAGTCAAGAAATAAGGGGAAAAATGAAAATGGATTCTAATCAAAAGGTAGGTCGCAAGACCAATCAACATCATATGGTAAAAGAAGGTGAAAATATTGTAAAGGAAGGTAAGATTAATTCCCTTACCAACTATTTTAGCCCTAGTATTAATGGGGATCATCACTTAGAATATTAGAGGACTCAAAGTATTTCAAAACAAAATGAAATTAGAAGAATGATTTAGATAAACCATCCACAACTTATTTTCCTTCAAGAAATGAAGATGTCAATAGAGGAAATGGATTCAATTGCTAGTAAAATTTGGCCAACTGGAAAAGTTGTTTTCCTCAGTTCCTAGGGGACTTCTGGTGGCATTGCTTACATTTAGAACTCAAAAGAGGTAGTTATTGACCATATGGTTGGTAGTTGGGGTCCTTTGGATATAGCTATTCAAAGTAGACATTCCAACCAAATTATGCTTTGTATAATTGTTTATGCTCCGACTTCTTTGGAGGAAAAGAGAAGACAATGGAAGGATATAACTTATATTATCTCTCATTTTCCTAAAGCTTGGATCTTGATATGAGGATATTTCAATACCATCCTCTCTTTGGATGAGAAAATGAGAGGAAATATAAATTTGGACAGGAGCACTGACCTCATGAATGAATATATTGTAAACCTTCATCTTGTGGACATCCAACCATATAATGGCCTTATGACTTGGTCTAACATAAGGAAAGGCTTAGCTTGTATCATGGAGAGATTGGATAGGTTCCTACTCTCTGATCATTTCTTAATCCATGGTCACATTTCTAAAGAGAAGACTCTTAACAATGTTGGTTCATATCACTGGCCAGTCATGGTGGAAATTTAGAAAACCAATGTGAGTTTCTCTCATTTTTTATTTCAGTTAATGTGGCTTAGATACAGTTCCTTTAGACCTCAAGTGCAACAATGGTGGAATGTAAACCAAGATATGGGACTAAGATGTTCTATTTTACCAAAAGGTTGCAATATATTAAATCCAAAATCAATATTTGGAACTGGAAGGAGTTTGGTGATGTTAAAAAAAACATGAAGTTATTTCTCAACTTAAAATTTTGAATAAGAAAATTTGTTTAGATGGCCTCACAAAGAGTAGAAGTACAAATGAAATTAGACTCACAAATTAGTTAGAGGAATGGGAAAAAAGAGAATAACTCTTATGGAAGCAAAAATCTAGAATTCAATGGCTCAAAGAAGGAGATCGAAACACAAATTTCTTCCACAAATCTCTTCTAGATCGAAGATCTCACAACTTTATTTCTTCCCTAAATTTAGATTTTGGAGATGTTGTCTACACTTGGGATGGCATGAACTCTATTATTGTGAATTACCTTTCCAATTTTTTTCTACTACTCCTCTTGACTTGGCTTCTCAACAAAATATTCTTCAAGCGACCCCTTCTCTTATCACTTCTAAGGAGAACTCTATTTTGACTACTCCTATTACTATTAATGAGCTTCAACAAGTGGTTTTTAAAATGAAAAAGGGGAAAACCCCAAGTCCTAATGGTTTTCCCATTGAGTTCTACCAAGATTTCTAGGATATCCTTCATGTTGATTTATTATAGGTGGTGGAAGAAGCCAGGAAAGCCAAAGAAATTTTGAATGTTATCAATAAAACATATATAAATATTGTCCCAAAAGCTCAAGAGGCTTATCATATCTCAACTTTTAGACCTATTGGTTTATGTAATGTTCTTCTCAAAATCATTACTAAGATCATGGTGTTGGACATTTTGAGTCCCTAAGCTAAAAGTTATAATTGATGTCAAAATGACCTATGTAAGTAAGCACTATGATTTTTCTCCACAAAGATCTTAATGAGAAGCCAAGGTTTTGATCAAAGGTTCTAGAAGGGATGCATGGCATTTGGTTCCAAAATAAGCTTCAAGGTAAGCTTACCAAAAGGTTTTATTTAAAACTAATGGATGGAAAATTTGAAATGGGTTTTATTAAAACCCAAGTTGGCTTTTTGTTTCATCGAAAAAGGTGCCCTGGTAATGGAGAAATTAAATTTTAAATGTTTAGTTTAAATTTTAATTTATTTAAAATTTTTATTTTAAAATAAAATAAAAAAATTTTACCTCCTTTCTTACCGGCGTCATCGACGTCATGAGGGCAATGTTAAAAGGGTCGATGTATTCGCATTGAAGGATGGCTTATATAAATAAGCCAAAGGTTTTCCATTTAAAATACCTAATGTGTATCGCAAGATTTTTGAAAACCCAAAGTATTTCTAAATCTGAATATTGCACAGCGAATTTCATGGAGTGTGACGTGGGCAGTCAAGTCATGGATGGTTAAATTTTTTATGCCTTGTGAGGAAAGCACATGCGGCTTAAGGAAGAGAGTGCCCAAGGAACTCATGTGGGTAGTGTTAGCTCATGCATATTAGCTACCACTTGGTAGTACGGTGGGTAGAGGTTTGAAATGCCAAGGCCCTTCGAGGGCTTCTTTGAGATTGGTAAAAGAATATTGTGATTGTGGCAAATTTCCAAAGAGGATTCTTCATCTTCACAAAATATTGGACAAGTTCTGTATGAGCTTGTTAATAATATTTGAGACAAGTCTTTGAGAAGTCTTGTGGACTTATTTTGAGTAAGATTTCATGGAAGTTTGCTATGCATATTTGAGCAAGTCCTACAGAGGACTTGTTGAGAATATTTGGACAAGTTTTGTGTGGACTTGTTGAGCAGATTTGGATAGGTTCTATGTGGACCTCTTGAGCAGATTTGAGTAGGTTCTGTGTGGACCTCTTGAGGAGATTTGCACAAGTTTTGAGTGAGTTTGCTGAGCAGATTTGGACAAGTTCTAAGTGAGCTTGTTGAGCAGATTTGAGAAGTTTCTGATTGAACCTATTGAGACAGATATTTCGAGGTGATAGAGTATAGAGTGCAAAGTCTCAATGGATAGAGATCTAGTAGCCAGTACAATTGAAGATAGATATGAGTGAGGAGTCTTCAAGTGGAGAGAGATCCACCATTCAGTGCAGTAGAGAGACAGAGTCTTCTAAAATATCACTAGCCAAAGCAAAAGGGGAAAGAGTTCTCCTGTGGAAGAGATCCACGAACTTGAGATTAGGGGATCAGCATCTTCTTTGGATAGATGTCCATAAAATTTGTACTTGGGAAGTGTTGGAACCGATTCTTGCATCCATAGAATTTTTATTGTCACGCTACAAGAATCCGTTTGAAACCAACGAGCTATTACAGGCTCTAGTCGACCTACCTCATGTTCTGCTAAACACGAATATTGCTAAAGAAGACTACAGAATGGGTAAGGAAACCCCAACGGTAATTCTTTGATTAAACTTCTAATTACACGCTCCAGATTTATATTATTTAGCTATAAGTATTCTTTTTAAAATGACCAAGCATGAAAAACAACCAATTGTTATGCCTTATGTAGACTAGTGCCTAGATTCATTGGGCTGTTATAGCAATTTAACAACAATTTTTAATTATGAATAGAGAGAATGGGGAAAAGAAAATTGGTGTTCAAATCTTCATTCAAATATCGTAATAAAACCAGGAGTTAACCAATGAGAGAAATGTATATAATGCATTCAAATAATGTAACCCATTATACAATGACACACAATACTAAGACAAAGATATAATAAAAATGAAACTCAGAATTGTATTGATTTCAAGAAATTTTACATGCAGAGTGGGCGAGATGCCTTTTAACTCTGTTTCAAGAAAAATATATCAATACAATGAAGAAATCATGTTCAAATAATGTAACAAGTCTCTCCTACTCTACTTGTTCCAATCTAGTAACAATAGAATCTCTGAATCTTAGGCTCAATAGGATAGGAAATGATCTTAGCTTCTTGAGCACTTTCCTATTACAATCCTGCACAACAAAGGGAAGAATAAGAAATGAGAAAGGAAAATAGACACATAAGGGGATACAACAACACAACTAACAGGGCACTCAAGTATACCTCTTAGCAAAAATGCTATTCTCTAATTGCTTGATGCAGAATCTGATCCTGCTTGCTTCTTCTTATAGCCTCTGGTTCTTGATTCTGTTATTTCTGGTTGATTTCTAGCCTTACACTTGTCAACATTTGATTGAACCTGTTCTATATGTTGTCCAGCTGGTGTGGCTCTGAACTGACTATTAAGGTTCTTCTCTGGACTGAAGGGAGCTCTTTGCTATTTAATTTGGCCTTTTTGCTCTCTCTGGTTGGCCCTAGAAACTAAGGATTCAACACTATATTTTTCCTTTTTGTTCTGCTTGTCCTGGCCACTATGATCTACTTGTTAAGGATTGACTAGGCTGCCATCATGAATTCTAGATGAGGAATGGAGGGGGACCCGACGTGATGGTGAAGACAAGGGGTGGCATGCCAGTGGCAAACATATGGAGTTGCACTGATCACGAGATAGAGTGAAGGGAGAAAAGAGGAAAGGGGGTGGCTCAACACAATGGAAGGTGGTGAGATGGCACAATGTGGGGACAAATGTCGGGATGGTTAAGGAAGAAAGCCTAGAAGGAGGGAGGCGATGGTAAGTAGGAAGAAGGTGGGAATGGAAAACAAGATCTGGAAGCATTTATAAGCTGCTTCCATAACTATACTCCGTCGGAGTGTTTCCCTCGTAACTATATTCCATCGAAGCATGGATTGAATGGCTTTCTGTAAGTCGAAACCATACCTTTTTCTTCATGCGCTTTCATCATCTTAAGTATTTGTAGAATAGAAACTGAATATATTTATATTCTTTGTACTCCATAGTTTCACTTTGTCGATGCCTTTTAGCTCTCCCTTACTATCTCTTATTTATAAGCTGTGACTATGCTTTGTAGTTTTATTTTTGTGGTACACTATTATTCTCATGAGATATACATGATCTGGTTGTAGGCTTGAGCATCAGGATTTATCTTTCATTTGGTCTGCTTTATCCTTACCAAGGTACTGTCCATGGGATTTACTCTGATTTGCTCGAATCTTTCCTTCCTTGGGTATCCTTATGGATTCACAACGTTTATGCGTATTGTTTTGACTTCATCTTTGGTTATTGATCTTCATTACGTCTTTCAGAGTACCTTGCTATGAACAAGTCACCTCTTTGATTTCTACCTCGATATATGTTGAGGGAATTTCTATGAAGCGATGGTCCTTCTCTAGAAGCTTAGTCTATCGAATCTTTCTTACGGATGATTTCATCGATTTTGCTGGTTCGTGATCTTCATAGGTTCCATCATGGCTACTTCTGATATTCTTTAAACCTGCAAGAGTGTTAGTTTCCAAAAATCTGAAGAGGTTGGTCAATGGTGATTTTATTCTTACTAATATTTTCATAATTATTGGGTCGGAGGTTTGACCGAGTATAGTTGTTCGATCCACCTTTGTTCAATTGTTGCTTTGGTTCTTTTATAACTTGTAGGTTAATTAACTGAAAGAACATACTCCCAAAATTTTAATGTCGATAAACCAAAGGTAATGATTGATACTATGTTAAGGCCTTGTGTTTAAAACTTTAATTAATCTGAAGTCAACTAAGTTCACCTTTTGATTTACCTTTGGCTCATGCACTACCATTGGATCGATTTGAGGTGGAGCACATCCATTAAATAAGTCGAAGATGCTCATTTGTTTAGCCCATTTGTATTCGTTTGTCTTGCTATCATCCAATCGTGAGATCTTCTTGCTCCCAATGAAGCACTACCATTGATGTCCTGGAACCTGCATGATAGTTAGTATACCTATTTGCATATAAACCTTTATTTAATCATGCTTACATAGTCAAAAACCTTTGGTTTGGATATAATTTATAAAACATAATTAGGATTAAATACTATACCTTCATTGGTTTGTATATCGAATAATACGGCTTATTAGTTCTTATTTAATTATGTTTAATCAACCCTAACCTAGCAGGATCATCTCACGATGAGAGCGCCACCGTTGGATCGTATATATGCACACAGTTTTTAACAAAGGGGGGAAAAAACCATACGTACCTTGAATTAATTAATCATTCGTTTGAAATAAAACTGCTTAGACTAACCTTCGATCATCTTTATGCATGCACACTATTGGATCTGAGGAGTGACAAGCACCACCGTTAGATTTTCATGTTATTTAATATCTTTGTTTTTCTTTGAATCTTTTACCACTACCACAGACCTTCACATCCATTGATCTTTGGTCTCGTTTGGGCACCATCATTACATCTCCTGTAAGGTGCATACTATATAGCCAAAAACAAAAACCCTTTGATTTTGATTAATCATGATTAAGATGAAAGGGGGAATGATTATTCAACATATTATACCCTCGCTAATTACATAATTAGTTTTCACTTTACCTTCATCTTACCCAGTATTTTATTGTTTCTTCATTTCGGTACGACCGTCAGATCTGGGTTGATGTTGGCGCAACCATAGATTTTGGTCAACCTGCGGGTTAGTTACCAAAGGATGCATAATTTTAATTTTGATTAAGCCAAAAGGGGGTGATTATCCGACGTATTAGACCCTTATTAATTCATTTTAACCAGCTTAATTAATATTTTAGGACTTTAAACTTTTTAATGCATCTTTTGTGAGCGTGCCACCATTAGATCAGATCTCGATCGAGCAT
The DNA here is from genome assembly GCA_028583015.1 of Wollemia nobilis. NCBI lineage: Eukaryota > Viridiplantae > Streptophyta > Pinopsida > Araucariales > Araucariaceae > Wollemia > Wollemia nobilis. Next base: position 8,261,157 of record JAQPPZ010000772.1, read on the forward strand.
TGTCATTCGATATTTTTAATTAGCTCGATGATTAATCCAAAGGGGGTGCGTACCCTTAATGTTGACTTTAATGTGCGATTTAATTGAAACAAGTGCAACCATTGATCTTGAAATTGATTGAGCGCTACTAGTCAATCCATCAGAATTGCTCATGGTTTAACTCAAAGTTTGACCCATGCTGACTTCTTTAAAGTTTTGACTCTTTGGAGGATGTGCAATCATTGGATCATTTTAAAATCAAGCACGTCCATCCAGATCTATGAAAGCAGCATGGTTTTAATCCTTTTATTTATTATTGGTCTTTGACTTAACCCTCGGACTTTATCATGAAAGCGCGTTCATTGGATTACTTCTTGATGAAGCGTTGTCGTTAGATCAATGAGAGTTTGCTCAATTTTAATTAAAAATAACCTTAGGTTATAACCTTATTGATTTCATTTTCTTAACCTTCTCTTGACTTATCGGAGCGCAATCGTCTGATTACATCTGGATCAAGCGTGGCCCTTGGATTAAATCTAAGGTGCTCATTTGTTAGCTTAATGGGGTGCATACCCTTAGGTTTTATTTGATATTTACTTTGGACCTAAGTTTTTCAGATCTTTAGACCATGATGAATTAATTTTAATTTTAGCAAACCTTAGGATTTAAGGATTTTATTGGTCGGTTTAGGCCTAAGGGGGTTTTTTAATTGAATGTTGGATTTCGGCTTTAGAGATTTAATTAAGAGAACCTTGCCCTAACCACTTTGAGATACTCGATTGAAAAATGAGGCATACATTATTAAAATCCAAGGTTAGACTTTATCAAACCAATCAATAAAAACTCAAGCAACTCACACCACCTGAAGAAGTAACTAGCATTATTAACAATTTTGATTGAAACCAAAAATTTAAATTTGGGGGTTTCAAAGTTGAGTCAAATTTGGCTCCAACATAGGCTCTGACTGGGACAAGGTGTTGAAATCATGAGGCACTTGAGAACCATAGAATCTCCTGGTTTATTTGCAAAAAATTGAACAAAAATTTAACACCTTTTGACTGCTAAGTAAAGCTTGAAATACATAAAAGAGACTTTTTCTTCCTCTTTTTTTTTATATATACTGAAAAACTGTAAGAACAACATGATATCAAAGCAAATAGAGTATGAAAAACTATAGATCCCTTTTCATTCAATTTGGAAACAAAGGTTAGAAATTTTAGAAATCAATGAGTTTTATTTTGAAATATTGTAATGCTTGTTTTAGCTAAGTCATAAGATATGATTACACAGATTTTGTCACAGCTTGCTTGTTTCATCATATTTTTGCCCATGTGTGTGTTTGTGCATTCTTTTTTTGGATTTCTAAATCTTTCAGAACTTTACCATATCTGAGCAAAATAGTCAAGCCTAATATGTGATTTCACTCTTTAAAAATTTTCACCATTCTGCAGGGCTCCACTGCCAGTCAAGCATCTATAGCCTCGGTGGAGTTGCTTCTAATCCCATCTTAGTTTTACCCTATTGCCAGTCAAGCGTCTATAGCTCCGATAGAGGTTTTCCAAGATATCTCAGGCAGTGACTCAATTTTACTTTATTTTTTATTTTTCTTTCTCATGAGAGAAGTATTTGGATATATAAGCAAATTGTGCAATAAGTATGCCTGAGTTGAGGATTAGTTTCTAGCTATAAAATATGAGTGTAATGATTTTTGGCTCAACTACCCTCTCAAAGATAACTCAGTTCTTCGGACCTTTGAAGTCACCTTAAGTATCATTTGTAATGTGAGGCTTGACATGATGTTTCAATCAGCTTTGTTTTCTTTCTGTTTTATCTCATATCAAACAACTATTGCATAAACACTCATATTTGAAAAAATTGTAAACCTCATCAGAATCTAAAATAAATCCCCTTTTTTCTTATTGTTTTTGGTGGAATAAATAGTTAGATATACTCATCAAACTAAGATATCATGTGTACAATAAACTCAGAATTATTCAAGAACAAAAGAGAAGCTTAACTAATACACAAAATACACCACTTTGTTTTTGGATTTTTGTTTTTCTATTTTTTTTTTTGTATAGTACACCTTCAACAGGGATTGTACATTTTGAGGTGTTGGCCATTAATAGGGATAGCCATTATTTCTCCCTGCAAAGTCTGTAGCTTGTAAGTATTCTGACTGATAACATGGGCAATTTGATATGGGCCAATCCATTTAGGTTCAAATTTACCTTTTTCACCATGCTTATCATTTTTAGGATCCCAATAGATGACTATATCTCCTTGAGAAAAAGGAGTACCCTTAGCTTTCTTATTAAACAATTCCATGGTTTTCTTGGTTTGTTCCATCATTCTATTAAGGGTCTCTCTTCTTTGCTCTTCTAACAGGACAATTTGATCAAGCCTTCTCTGTATGGGATTGGGGTCTTCATGGTCTTGCAACAGGAGGGAAAGTGCTAATTTTTCTATTCTTGGGGGTAACAGGGCTTTCTCTCCATATACCATCTCATAAGGGGTTCTCCCTGTGTTTCTTTTGACAGACAACCTATCAGCCCATAAAGCAAATTTTAGTTCATTATCCCATCCTCTTTTATTCTTCCCTAATGACATTTTCATTCTTGTTATTATGTTTTTATTTGATGACTCAACTAGGCCATTTCCTTGGGGGTAATAATTAGCAGAATGAGATAATTCAATTCCATATTCAACACAAAATTCTACCATTTCATATGAAACAAAATACTATGCATTATCAGTAACCAGTTTTTGAGGAACCCCAAACCTGGTCAAGATGTTTTCTTCTAAGAACTTGATGATAGTGGCAGTAGTAGATGTCCTCAGGGGTGCAGCTTCTACCCACTTTGTGAAGTAATCTGTTGCAGTTATGATCCACTTGTGTTGTCCAGATGAATTAGGTTTGATCTCTCCAATCAAATCAATACCCCATTGGGTGAATGGTGCTTCAATGATTACTGGCTTGAGAGGCATGGCTGCCAGATGCTTTTTTCCTACAAAAACTTGGTAGTTATGACAATTCCTAACATATTTATATACATATTTAAAAATGGAAGGCCAATAATATCCTGCTCTCATGATTTTATTAGTGGTAGCTCTTGGAGAAAAATGTCCCCCACAAAAACCATCATGGAATTCATTGATTATTTTTGGGACTTCATTTTCATATAAATAGACTAATAATACTCCATCAGGGTGTTTCCAATATAGCACACCATTTTGTATATAATATTTTTGAGCTTGAAGCTTGACTGACCTTATTCTATTTATTGACATGTCTTTAGGGAATGACAGGGTTTGTAAGTATGACAAAATTTCTTCATACCATTTGCACTCAGTATTATTGATTCTTCTAAGATCATATGCCTCATCTATGGTGAGAACATTTTCAAATCCTTCTCTTTATTTGTTTGCCAATAATTTAGCTAAACCTTGCCCTTTGATAGTTTTAACTATTTTGAATTCAGCATCATATTGCAGAAGTTTTACCATCCATCTTGTTGGTCTTCCTAATGGTTCTGATTGAGAAAAATATCTTTTATTGCTATAAAAGGGATGCAGTAGTAAACCTTATTTGAACCAAATATACCTTTGAAGTGTTCTAAATATTGTATGACTGCATAAGCATGTTTTTCTAGCAAAGTATATTTGAGATGTGCTCCTTTTAATCCTGAACTCATGAAGGCTATTGGCCTTTCATTATTTTCATTATCTTTCTATGAAAGAACTACAACAATAGAGTGTTCAGATGCATATGAATAGATATTAAAATCTTTTGCATAATCAGGGCAACTTAAAGCTGGAGTGGTTGATATGGCTTCTTTGATCTTGTTAAATGCTTCCATATTTTCTATTGTCCATTTTATTTCTCCAATTTTCTTAACCATGTCATTTATGGGTTTGGTCATCTCTAGCAAAATTTGGGACAAATCTTCTGATGAAATTTATCTTGCCAAAGAATGACCTTACTCCTTTTAGGTTCTTGGGTGGGGGAATTTTAGAAATGGCTTCTATCCTTTCTGGATCAATGCTTATCTCCTTTTTTGAAACTATATGTCCTAGCAACTTTCCTTGTGTAGTCCCAAATATGCATTTCTTTGGATTTAGAGAGATTCCAAATTCCTTACACCGAGCAAAAACTGCAGTCAAATGTTCTAGATGATCTTCTAGATTTTTAGAAAATACTGTGATATCATCTAAGTACACTACTACAATTTTGAACATTAATCCTTTGAAAGCAAAGTCCATCGCTCTCTGGAAAGTAGCACCTGCATTCATCAATCCAAAAGGTATTCTTAAATATTCAAATGTGCCCTAGGGTGTGGTGAATGCTGCCTTGTGTCTATCTTCTGGATTTATCAGAATTTGATTGTACCCTAAAAATCCATCTAACAGGGACAATCTAGTTGAACCTACTACTGCTTGCAGTAATTGTTCCATGTTAGGCAATGGGTAATTGTCTTTTAGTGAGCTCTTGTTTAAATTTCTAAAATCTACATAGAGTCTAATATCCCCATTATTTTTCCTAACTGGTACTAAGTTGGATATCCAGGAGGAAAATCTTACTTTTCTTATTATCTTGGAGTCCAACAATTTTTGTACCTCTTTTTGCATTATTGGGTGCAGAGTTGGATTGTATTTCCTTTGTTTCTATCTGAATGGCTTGGAATCTTCCTTCAAAGGTATTATGTGAGTCATTACATCTGTCTTGAAGGTTTTGAGGTCTTCATAAGTCCAAGAAAAATTTTCTTTGTTCTTTTTCAAGAAACTGATATATCCAGCCTTTTCTTTAGCAGGTAAAGCCATGTCTACTTTCACTATTCTGGGTTCTTTCATTGAACCAATGTTAATATCTTCATATATCACTTCTCTGCGTATAGGTTTATAGGCTTTGTCAAAATCATCAAATAGGATTTCTAGAGAAACTAATCCTTTGGGTATCCTATTAGTTTTCAACTGGATTACTTCTACTGGCTCTCCTATTTGATTTTTTAACTTTTCTTCATCTTTTTCATCATAGATTACATCTGCATACTGATTTTGTAAAGTCATAAAATCCTTAATATCTATATCATCTTGAAATACCTGAAGATAGACTATGTTATCTGGCATAGAAGGTTTATATACTGAGATAGTTGGGAATCTATCCATATATTGTGTAGTTATCTCTGGGTGATCTAGACCTGAGGCATTCATAGCTAAAATATCTGCAACATGGTTTTGTTCTCTAGGAATATATGATATATTGAAAGCTAAGAATTTATCAATTTCTTCCAATACTGCATTTCTATATTGTTTAAGCCTAGGATGCTTGGTCTGATATTTACCTTTGATTTGTAGTATAATAAGCTCTGCATCCCCTGTTATAGTCAAGTAGTTAATACCTAGCTCTTTTGCTTTCCTTAGCCCTAATAGTAAGGCTTCGTACTCAGCTACATTGTTTGTGCAAGGAAATTGCAATATGTAAGGAATACTAAGGTAGTTTCCTTTAATATCAATCAAATTTACACCTGCACCTACTCCAGATTGGGATTTAGCCCCATCAAATGACATGGTCCACATTTCTTGGGTTAATACTCTATCTGATTCAGCATCTACTATTTTTATATCTTCTGGATCCATGTTCTTTGCTTCTGGTACTTCCACCAAGAATGGGTTGTGCCATATTGAATAAACTCCCATCCCTTTTTCTTCCATAGAGTTTACTAAGTTAATCATGGTTTCATCTGTTTGAATTAACTCTACAGAATTTTTGTTGAATGGTTCCCTTCTCAAAATTATATTCTCCTTATCTGATATGGGGATGGTAGCATAAGACCAGTCTAGTTGTATTGATCCCCCTAGTTGTTCTGCCCAATGCCTACTGAGTAAAAATGAGAAGAATGGGTCAACATCAACTACTGCTACATCCATGACAATGCCCTTTTTGGGGTGTTGGTCTAGGTAAACTAATAATCCAGTTATCACCCCTACACAGGGAATTTGTCTACTGTCCATTACAAAAATAAGAGCAGAATCTCTAGTACAGATTAATCCCATTTGGTCAGCTATTAGCTTAGGCATGATATTATGTGAAGCTCCACTGTCGAGCATGCAATTATGAATCACATATATTTCCCCTTCATATGAATTATATCTTAATGACACATAGAAGGGTCTGACAGAAGATGGTGATCTTGTATCATGTTGATTTTGTCTAGCAACATGACAAGTAGGGTCTTCTTTTTGCTCTACTAATCCAAAAGCTCTGCATACTTGTTCTCTGTATGTTTGAACTTTCATAAGTTCACCAAATGTGATATTAACCTTTTGCTTACTGAGTTCTGACCCAACATCAAATTCTATCTTCTTTATATCCAATGGTTTATTACTTTCTTCTTTGGGAATCTCTTCCACTGATTCTATTACTTCAGGAGTAATCTTGTTAGGGTTCCTATCAGTTTTCTCTTTACTGATATTTTTATTGGTGAAAGTTTGTTTTCTTGTTTCACTTGTAGATGCTTTCTCCATATTTTTAGGGACTGTTCTATTCCTTAAATTTAGAACATGGGTTGCCTCTAATTCTTCAACCTCTTGAGCAGTGGGGATCAATTTCCCTTGCTTCATCTTATCATATCTTGACTCATGTGATTTCTGCAATATTTTAGTTCCTTTAGTTACTAAAATTTGAGGATGATGATTTGAAGCATATTTATCCATGTCTTCTTCAAACAACCTTTCTCTGGATTCATCTTCAATGGACCAACATGCATTGATTCTTATATCCTCTTCTGATTCTCGCATGCATATCTACATTACACTGATCACTTAGGTGAATTCCACATGCATCAGGGTTATGGGGTGCATCACAAGTAGAGCAAAAATAAGGAAAACCTTCAGCTACATTGGCAGATGGCATTGGGTTAGGGACATTGTTCTGATCCCTATCGAAATCTTTATTTTTCCAGTTATTATTCCCATTACCCCTATTCCTATTTCCTTCTTCAAAACCATTGTTATTCCCCTAATTCTTATTGTAATTTTTCTTGAAGGGAGGATGGTTGTCAATGTGAGATCGTTCTGTCTATGAAGATTCACCGTTACTTCCATTTCTTTCAATTCTTGCTAACTTGTTACTCATGTTGTTGAACATTTTTATCATCTGACTAGTCAACTTCTCCATAGGATCAATTTTAGTTCTTCTTTGTATATCAAAATCCACTCTCTTAGGTTTTCTCTCAGGCATGTTAACCTCTAAAGAATAAGGCTTCATCTTACCACTGTCAAGCATATTTATTTCTATATCCATTGCTTTTTCCATACAACCATCAATGGTAGTGGCTTGTTCTTGCCTTAATTCATAGTTAAACTCTCCTTGAAAAGCATTCTTATAAAAACAAATAGACTAAATATCACTAGGCCTGAGGTTGGCAGGGATTTTGTTCCTAGTCTTTGAAAATCTTGTGTTAAAATCACTAACAACTTCATTTTCTTTCTTCTTCATAGTGGCTAGCTCAGTTAACAATGATTGTTCATTTTTCCTTTCACCATACTTCTTTAGGAACACCTCTTCCATTTTGGTGAAGTCTGGGATATCATTGTTAGGAAGGGAATTAAACCATTCTCTGGCATATTTTTCTAAAGTCTATAGAAACAGTCTTAATACTACATCTTCATGTTCAACTTCCAGACTATCCATTGCATATAAGAAACTTTTGATATGATCCTCTCCAGTCATTACACTATTTCCTAAAAACTTAGGGAGGTATTTGTGAGCTTTACTGGGTAAGGCATTTAAATTTACTGGTAATGCAAAAGGCCTATATCTGTTAGTTCTCCATAAATGAACATTAACCTGAGCCATTGCTACTATAGAATTCAATTTCATAGTTGTAGTACCTATAATGGTATGGGTCTGGGTAGCTTGAATGTAAACTGATGGATTATCTACCTTTGAATTATTATTATGAGAATAATCACATATATCTTCTATCACTGATTTTAAACTTTCATCTACAGTAATATCAATAATAGTATTCTAATTTTTCTTTACGTACTTTTTACCGCTAGAATTTGATCTACTACTATAAAAAGTATTCTTGAAAAATGGAGTTTTCTGAGTATGTATAAATACCTCTAGATTCTCAAGTTCTAGAAATAGCTCTTTACCACTTCTCCTGGTGTTAGCCAACATATTCTATTCTCTCCTTTTTTATATTTTTCTTCTGGGTTCATCCAATAGAGTCACCAACATCGAGGTGCAGAAATAACAACATATACTTTATCAAGAATGCTTGATATTATCACTCATTCTCATAGGAGTCACTTCTTGGGATATTTCAAGAAAATCAAGAAACCAAAATTTTCAAGAAGATCAAGAAACGTAAAGAAAAATAAGAAACAAAAATAAAGAACATAGAAAATATAAAAATTAAAACAAATGTTCTTTATTCTATCTAGCCACCCTTTGATTAAAAACAATGTCGTGAAATCCAGGTTTAGAATGTAAAAATTATCCCCAGCAACGATGCCAAAAAATTATTGGAACCGATTCTTGCATCCGTAGGATTTTGATTGTCATGCTACAAGAATCCGTTTGAAACCAACGAGCTATTACAGGCTCTGGTCGACCTGCCTCATGTTCTGCTAAACATAAATATTTCTAAAGAAGACTGCAGAATGGGTAAGGAAACCCCAACGGTAATTATTTGATTAAACTTCTAATTACACGCTCCAGATTTATATTATATTATAAGTATTCTTTTTAAAATGACCAAGCATGAAAACAACCATTTGTTATGCCTTATGTAGACCGATGCCTAGATTCATTGGGTTGTTATAGCAATTTAACAATAATTTTTAATTATGAACAGAGAGAATGGGGAAAAGAAAATTGGCGTTCAAAGCTTCATTCAAATATCATAATAAAACCAAGAGTTAACCAATGAGAGAAACGTATATAATGCATTCAAATAATGTAACCCATTATACAGATGACACACAAGATCTGAGACAAAGATATAATAGAAATAAAACTCAGAATTGTATTGATTTCAAAAAATTTTACATGTAGAGTGGGCGGGATGCCTTTTAACTCTTTTTTCAAGAAAAATATATCAATACAATGAAGAGGAATCCTGTTCAAATAATGTAACAGGTCTCTCCTACTCTCCTTGTTCCAATATGGTAACAATAGAATCTCTGAATCTCAGGCTCAATAGGACAGGAAATGATCTCAGCTTCTTGAGCACTTTCCTATCACAATCCTGCAAAGCAAAGGGAAGAATAAGAAATGAGAAAGGAAAATAGACATAGAAGGGGATACAACAACACAACTAATAGGGCACTCAAGTATACCTCTTAGAAAAAATGTTATTCTCTAATTGCTTGATGCAGAATCTGAACTGCTTCCTCTTATAGCCTCTGGTTCTTGATTCTATTATTTCTGGTTTATTTCTGGCCTTACACTTGTCAGCATTTGATTGAACTTGTTCTATATGTTGTCCAGCTGGTGTGGCTCTGAACTGACTATTAAGGTTCTTCTCTAGACTGAAGGGAGCTCTTTGCTATTTAATTTGGCCTTTTTGCTCTCTCTGGTTGGCCCTAGAAACTAAGGATTCAACACTATATTTTTCCTTTTTATTTTGCTTGTCCTGGCCACTATGATCTACTGTTAAGGATTGACCAAGCTGCCATCATGAATTCTAGATGAGGAACGGAGGGGGACCCAACATGATGGTGAAGACAAGGGGTGGTGTGCCAGTGGCAAACAGATGGAGTTGCACTGATCACGAGATAGAGTGAAGGGAGAAAAGAGGAAAGGGGGTGGCTCAACACAATGGAAGGCGGTGAGATGGTACAATGTGGGGACAAATGTCGAGATGGTTAAGGAAGAAAGCCTAGAAGGAGGGAGGCAGTGGTAAGTAGGAAGAAGGTGGGAATGGAAAACAAGATCTAGAAGCATTTATAAGCTACTTCCATAACTATACTCCGTCGGAGTGTCTCCCTCGTAACTATATTCCATCGAAGCATGGATTGAATGGCTTTCTGTAAGTCGAAACCATACCTTTTTCTTCATGCGCTTTCATCATCTTAAGTATTTGTAGAACAAAAATTGAATATATTTATATTCTTTGTACTCCATAGTTTCACTTTGTCGATGCCTTTTAGCTCTCCCTTACTATCTCTTATTTATAAGTTGTGACTATGCTTTGTAGTTTTATTTTTGTGGTACACTATTATTCTCATGAGATATACATGATCTGGTTGCAGGCTTGAGCATCAAGATTTATCTTTTGTTTGGTCTGCTTTGTCCTTACCAAGGTACTATCCAGGGGATTTACTCTGATTTGCTCGAATCTTTCTTTCCTTGGGTATCCTTCTGGATTCACGACGTTTATGCGTATTGTTTTGACTTCATCTTTGGTTATTGATCTTCATTACATCTTTCGACGTACCTTGCTGTGAATCAAGTCACCTCTTTGGTTTCTACCTCGATATATGTTGAGGGTGTTTTTGTGAAGCGATGGTCCTTCTCTAGAAACTTAGTCTATCGAATCTTTCTTACGGATGATTTCATCGATTTTGTTGGTTCGTGATCTTCACAGGTTCCATCATGGCTATTTTTGATATTCTTTAAACCTGCAAGAGTGTTAGTTTCCAAAAATCTAAAGAGGTTGGTCAATGGTGATTTTATTCTTACTGATATTTTCATAATTATCGGGCCAGAGATTTGATCGAGTATAGTTGTTCGATCCGCCTTTGTTCAATTGTTGCTTTGGTTCTTTTATAACCTGTCGGTTAATTAACTGAAAGAACATACTCCCAAAATTTTAATGTCGATAAACCAAAGGTAATGATTGATACTGTGTTAAGGCCTTTTGTTAAACATGTTTAAAAATTTAATTAATCTAAAGTCAACTAAGTTCACCTTTTGATTTACCTTTGGCTCATGTGCTACCATTGGATCTTGATTCGAGATGGAGCACATCCATTAGATAAGTCAAAGATGCTCGTTTTTTAGCCCATTTGTATTCATTTATCTTGACTTTGACTCATTCACAACCATGAGATCTTCTTGCTCTGGATGAAGCATTACCATTGATGTCCTAGAACTTGCATGATAGTTATTACATTTTTTCGCATATAAACCTTTATTTAATCATGCTTACGTAGCCAAAAACTTTTGGTTTGGATAAAATTTATAAAACATAATTAGGCTTAAAGACTATACCTTCATTGGTTTGTATATCGAATAATGTGGCTTATTAGTTCTTATTTAATTGTGTTTAATCAACCCTAACCTGGCGGTTACATAATTAACCACGTTCTATTAAACTTTTAGAAAACATAGGAACCGTTCATTTTATCACGCGACCGCCATAGGATCATATCACAATGAGAGCGCTACTGTTGGATCGTATATATGCACATCGTATTTAACAAAGGGGAAAAAAACCATACGTACCTTGAATTAATTAATCATTCATTTGAAATAAAACCGCTTAGACTAACCTCCAATCATCTTTACGCATGCGCACCGTTGGATTTGAGGAGAGATGAGCATCGTCGTTATATTTATATGTTATTTAATGTCTTCATTTTTCTTTGAATATTTTGTCATTACTACAGACCTTCGCATCCATTGATCTTTGGTCTCGTTTGGGCATCATCGTTAGATCTCCTGCAAGGTGCATACTATATAGCCAAAAACAAAAACCCTTTGATTTTGATTAATCATGATTAAGCCGAAAGGGGGAATTATTATTCAATGTATTATACCCTTGCTAATTACATAATTAGTTTTCACTTTACCTTTGTCTTACCCAATATTTTATTGTTTCTTCGTTTCGGCGTGACCGTCAGATCTGAGTTGATGTTGGTGCAACCATAGATTTTGGTCAACCTACGGGTTAGTTACCAAAGGATGCATGATTTTAATTTTGATTAAGCCGAAAGGGGGTGATTATCCGATGTATTAGACCCTTATTAATTTGTTTTAACCAACTTAATTAATATTTCGAGACTTTAAACTTTTTAATGCATCTTTTGTGAGCGTGCCACCATTAGATTAGATCTCGATCGAGCACTGTCATTCAATTTTTTTAATTAGCTCGATGATTAATCCAAAGGGGGTGTGTACCCTTAATGTTGATTTTAATGTGTGATTTAATTGAAACAAGTGCAACCGTTGATTTTGAAATTGATTGAGCGCTATCGATCGATCCGTCGAAATTGCTCATGGTTTAACTCAAAGTTTGACCCATGCTGACTTCTTTAAAGTTTTGACTCTTTGGAGGACGCGTAGTTGTTGGATCATTTTAAAATCAAGTGCATCCATCCAGATATATGAAAGCAGCATGGTTTTAATCCTTTTATTTATTATTGGTCTTTGACTTAACCCTTAGACTTTATCACGAAAGCACGTTCGTTGGATTACTTCTTGATGAAGCGCTACCGTTAGATCAATGAGAGTTTGCTCGATTTTAATTAAAAAGAACCTTAGGTTATAACCTTATTGATTTCATTTTCTTAACCTTCTCTTGACTTATCAGAGCGCAACCGTCCGATTACATCTAGATCAAGCACGACCCTTGGATTAAATCTAAGGTGCTCATTTGTTAGCTTAATGGGGTGCATACCCTTAGGTTTTATTTGATATTTACTTCGGACCTAAGTTTTTTGGATCTTTAGACCATGATGAATAATTAACCAACTTGGGATTTAAGGATCTTATCGATCGGTTTAGGCCCAAGGGAAATTTTTAATTGAATGTTGGATTTCGACTTTAGATATTCAATTAATAGAACCTTGCCCTATCCACTTTGAGATACTTGAAAAATGAGGCATACATTATTAAAATCCAAGGTTAGACTTCATCAAACCAATCAATAAAAACTCAAGCAACTCACACCACCTGAAGAAGTAACTAGCATTATTAACAATTTTGATTGAAACCAAAAATTTAAATTTGGGGGTTTCAAAGTTGAGTCAAATTTGGCTCCAATAGGAAGGATTCCCAAAAGATTATTTGAGAAATATTTAGAAGAAATATTTTTCTGTGGAGGTAGCCCACATTGGGTGAACCACGTTAAAAATTATGTCTCTCATGTGTGTGATGCTTTGTGTGATGTTCACTATTTTATTAATGTTGATGCTACTATTTGGGGAAAAGTTTTATGTTATACTGTTCACCCCCTCTCAGTATAAGCACATGTTCTTCAATTGGTATCAGAGTGGATCTCTCCGTGAAGAGTCTAACAGCTTGGAAGAGGATCCTTCAGTAGCACACATGACCTCAGAAAGTGAAGAAGAGAGTAGGTTTGATATAAAAGAAGAATTATTTGCTACTCTTAGAAAATTGGAAAGACTTAGAGAGAAAAAATTAAACTTGAAAGAACAAATTCAAGAAGATGAAGAGGTAAGAGTGGAACTTATACAGAACCTTACATAATTCAAGATTAAGGTAGAAGAAGGAAAGAATATTGAGCAAGATTTTCAGATCTATTGAGAGCCAAGAAAATAGAATGTGGAAGATTAGAAGCAGAAATTGTTCTCCTAAGGATCAAACTGGAAGGGATCAAGATACTACAAAATACAAAATATGTAAAACAAAAGGAGGAATCAAGCTTCCAAAAGGCATAAACTTCAAACAAAGAAAAGCAAGCAAAGGATATCAGAAATGAGGAAAGCAAAGAGGAACCTTGGATAAGAGTTAATTACAAGAAGAGGATGACTTCTTCACAATATCCAAGACCTCCAAACAGGTTACATAACTTCTTTCATGGTCATTGTTTTTCTTGCAATTAATGTGGTCATATAGCTACACACTGTATTCATCATGCAATATACAATAGAAATTTCAATTCCTTTACACCTCTCATTGATGATGATGTTATATGTTACAAATACAATAATTTTGGGCACAAGGCTAGGTGGTGTAAAATGATATTTCCTGAGTCTAGAAAAATAATTCCAAAAACTAGGAAGGATGAAAGAAAAAATGTCAGGGCCAGATCTATGTTAGTCCAAACAACCTTGCATGCTCAAAATAAATAATAAAAATGGTATCTCGATAGTGGTTGCTCTAGTCACATGACAAGAGACAAAGATAAATTCATTATTCTAAAGTAAACAAATAGAGGATCAGTAAGTTTTGGTGATAATGGATTAGCTAGGATTGTTGGGAGAGGCACTCTAAGTCTAGACAATGGAAAAATAAAAACAGAGAATATTTTTTATGTCAAAGGGTTAAAATATAATATACTAAGTATAAGTGAGCTTTGTGATCAAGGATATATTATTACCTTCCATACAGATAGATGTGAGATAAGGAAAATATAAATAGGAAGAATCATTGCAAATGCAAGAAGAACCCCAAACAATGTGTACATGCTCAATGAGATCAAAGGGGAAAAGTATTTTCTATCACAAGAAGATGAGAGTTGGCTATGGCATAGAAGATTGGGTCATTTGAATTTTGACAACATAGTCAGCATAAGCAATAAACAGATAGTTAGAGATCTACCCAAGATAAGAAGACCTCAAAACACAATTTGTGCACCTTCCCAACATGGAAAGCAAACTAGGACAAATTACAAACCAAAATGTTATATGTCATATGAGTGCTTGAGTTTAATACATACTAATTTGTGTGGTCCTACTAGAACACAAAGTATTCAGGGTGAGAGTTACTTCATGTTGTTTGTAGATGATTATTCCATAATGGTTTGGGTAACTTTCCTAAAAGAAAAGTCAGAAGCCTTTAGAAAATTTAAAGCATTCAAGAAGTTGGTTGAAAATAAAATAGGCAAAAGGATTAAATGTATATGATCTAATAGAGGAGGAGATTTTACTTCAGATGAGTTTGTAGAATTTTGTGAACAACATGGAATCAAGAGAGAATACTTAGCAGTAAGAACTCCCCAACAAAATGGAGTAGTTGAAAGGAAAAACATGACTATTGAAAACATGGCTAGAGCTATGTTAAATGAATCTAAATTATCAGATGGTTTTTGGAAAGAAGTAGTATCTAAAACTATGTACATAATTACTAGGGCTCAATTAAGGGTAAATCATCACAAGACTCCTTATGAGCTTTGGAAGGGAAGACCTGCTACTGTAAAATATTTCAAGAATTTTTTAAGCAAATGTTACATAAGATGAGAAGATCAAAATTTAGGAAAATTTGATCCAAGATGTTATGAGAGAATTTTTTTTTGGTGATTCCATAGAAAGCAAAGCTTACTGATGTTACAACAAAAGAACATGCACTGTGGTGGAAAGTATGAATGTAACAGTTGATGAGAAGATAGATTCTAGAGAGCCAATTCAGTAAACTGTATACCAAGAATATGGATGTTGTCAAGAAGAATTTTGTGAGGAATCAGATAATGATGAAGAAGAAACACAAAGGCTTCTTCCTAAGACTCCTTCTAGGTATGTACAGAAGCATCACCCAAAAGATCAAATCAATGGGAATCTAGATGAAATACAGACAAGGAGAAGAATAATAAAACCATCTCAACAAGCTAAGTTTTATTTGCTATCTAAGATTGAACCAAAATATTTCTCTCAGGCTAGTGAAGATGAATTTTGGGTTAAAGAAACGAATGAAGAATTAGATTAGATTGAGAAGAGCAAAACTTGGGAACTTATTCCACAGCCAAAGGATAAAAATGTTATTAGCACAAAATGGATCTTCAAAAATAAGTTGAATTAAGATGGAAAAGTTGTCATAAATAAAGAAAGGTTAGTATGCAAAGGTTATGCACAAGTAGAAGGAATTGATTTTGATGAAACCTTTGCTCCAATTGCACGACTTGAAGCTATAAGGATTTTTTTAGCTTTTGCGAGTTTCAATAACTTCAAGGTATATCAAATTGATGTTAAATCAACTTTTCTAAATGGGATTCTAGAAGAAGAGGTCTACATTGAACAGCTAGAGGGATTCATACTAGCAGATACACCAGATCAGGTATGCATATTAAAAAAAAGCATTGTATGGTTTAAAGCAAGCTCCTAGAGCATGGTACTCAAGATTGGATAAGTATCTACAAGAATAGGGATTCAGGAAAAGAATAGCAGATAGTAATTTGTATATCAAAAATAAATAAAATGATCTTCTAAATGTGGTTGTTTATGTTGATGACATAATTTTTGGGGAAAACAATGACAAGATGTGCAAAGAGTTTGCTAAGAATATGCAGAGTGAATTTGAGATGTCAATTCTTGGTGAATTATCCTTATTTCTTGGTCTTTAGATTTTACAATCGGGGAAGGGAGTGTTTCTATCTCAATCCAAGTACATCAAGGAGATGTTAAAGAAATTCAGATTAGAAGATTGCAAACTAGTAAGTACTTCTATGGTCACAGGGTGCAATTTGAGTAAGGATGATGAATCTCTAGAGGCAAATCAGAGACTAAACATATCCATGATTGGCAGCTTATTATATGTCATAGCTACAAGACTAGACATAGTACAGTCAATGGGATTAGTGGCAATATTTCAAGCTGCACCTAAGGAGACACATGTGGTAGCAGTAAAAAGAATTTTCAAGTATCTAAAAGGGACTATGGATTTTGGACTTTGGTATCCCAAAAGTGACAATTTCACACTCACAGCATATATAGATGTAGATTGGGCCGACAACATTGATGATAGAAAAAGCACAAGTGGAGGAGCTTTCTTTATTAGAGAAAGTCTAGTCTCCTGGTTAAGCAAGAAGCAGGTTTCAGTGTCACTATATACAGCAAAGGTAGAATATATTACATCAGTATCCAATTATACACAGGTGTTATGGATGAAGATAAATTTATAATACTTTAAGATAAAGCATGATCAACCCATTCTAATACTATGTGATAATACCAATGCCATATATCTCAAAAAAATTGGTAATGCACTTCAGGACAAAGCACATTCCAATTAAGTATCATTTTCTAAGAGAACAAGTGTCAGATAAACATGTCAGATTGGAGTATGTCACTATAAAGGAACATATAGCAGATATTTTCACTAAGCCACTCTCAAAGGAGACTTTTGAGTATCTTCGAGGAAAATTGGGAGTGAGACTCCCACCCCAGAATTAACCACCTCATGTGGAGGTGGGGGAGGGACTAAGCTAAGAGGTTCATTCTTAGCCTTGAGCCCTAAATGTGACCCTTTGCCATTGATGTCAAAGGGGGAGATATTTGTGTATTGGGGAGAGATTTGATATGAGGAGATATTTGAGAGAGCATTGAGCTAGTGGGAGCAAAGTCCCAAGGAGAGCAGAAAAGAAGGTCAAATTTTAGTAAAATGAATATGGGTTACCATCAATAACAAAGGGGGAGATTTTTGGATTTTTTGAGTCCCTAAGCTAAAAGTTGTCATTGATGTCAAAAGGACCTATGTAAGTAAGCACTATGATTTTGCTCCACAAAGAGCTTCATGAGAAGCCAAGGTTTTGATCAAAGGTTCTAGAAGGGATGCATGGCATTCGGTTCCAAAAGGAGCTTCAAGGGAAGCTTAGCAAAATGTTTTATTTAAAACCAATGGACGGCATATTTGAAATGGTTTTTTCTTAAAACCCAAGTTGGATTTTTGTTTCATCGAAAAATGTGCCCCGATGATAGAGAAATTTAATTTTAAAGGTTTAGTTTAAATTTTAATTTATTTAAAATTTTAATATTAATTTTAAAATTAAATAAAAGGTTTTTCTCTCCTTTCTTATTGGCATCCTCGACGTAATGAGGGCAATGCTAAAATGGTTGACGTATTCACATTGAAGGATGGCTTATATAAATAAGCCAAAGGTTTTCCATTTAAAAAACCTAAGGTGTGTCGCATGATTTTTGAAAACCTAAAGTATTTCTGCATCCAAATATTGCACAGTGAATTTCATAGAATGTGACATGGGCAGTCAAGTCCTGGATGGTCAAATTTTTGGTGCCTTGTGAGTAAATCACATGCAGCTTAAGGAAGAGAGTGCCCAAGGCACTCACATGCGGCTTAAGGAAGAGAGTGCCCAAGGCACTCACATGCGGCTTAAGGAAGAGAGTGCCCAAGGCACTCACATGCGGCTTAAGGAAGAGAGTACCCAAGGCACTCACATGCGGCTTAAGGAAGAGAGTACCCAAGGCACTCACATGGGCAGTGTTAGCTCACACAGCTTAGTTTCCGCTTGGCAGCACAGTGGGAAAAGGTTTGAAATGCCAAGGCCCTTCGAGGGCTCCTTTGAGATTGGAAAAATAATATTGTGATTGTGGCAAATTTCCAAAGAGGATTCTTCATATTCACAAAGATTGAACAAGTTATGTGTGAGCTTGTTAAGCAGATTTGAGACAAGTCTTTGAGAAGGCTTGTGGACTGATTTTGAGTAAGCTTTCATGGAAGCTTGCTATGCAGATTTGAGCAAGTCCTAGAGAGGAATTGTTGAGAAGATTTGGATAATTTTTGGGTGGACTTGTTGAGCAGATTTGGACAGGTTTTGTGTGGACCTATTGAGCAGATTTGAGCAGGTTTTGTGTGGACCTGTTGAGCATATTTGGACAAGTTCTGAGTGAGCTTGTTGAGCAGATTTGGACAAGTTCTGAGTAAGCTTGTTGAGCAGATTTGAGAAGGTTCTGAGTGAACCTATTGAGATAGAGATTTGGAGGTGACAGAGTATAGAGGACAAAGTCTCAGTGGATAGAGATCTAGTAGCCAGGACAATTGAAGACAAATCTGAGTGGGGAGTCTTCAAGTAGAGAGAGATCCACCAGTTAGTACAACAGAGAGACAAAGTCTTCTAGAAGATCACTAGCTAGAGCAGAAGGGGAAAGAGTTATCCTATGGAAGAGATCCATGAACTTGATATTAGGGGATCAGCATCTCCTTTGGACAGATGTCCATAAACATTGTACTTGGGAAGGATTCCCAAAATATTATTTGAGAAATATTTTTCTATGGAGGTAGCCCACATTGGGTGAACCACGTTAAAAATGATGTCTCTCATGTGTGTGATGTTTTTTGTGATGTTCACTATTTTATTAATGTTTATGCTACTATTTGGAAAAAAAAATTATGTTATATTGTTCACCCCCCCTCTCAGTATAAGCAAATGTTCTTCACATGGAATAAAGGTTGAAGCCTCTTTTGCATAATATTATTTCCCCTGAACAAGGAGGTTATGTGGAAGGGCATTAAATAGTGGATGCGATAGTTCTTGCTCATGAAGCCATCCATTCCATGGAAATGTAAAAATCGTATTCTATGTTCATTTGTTTAGACTTATCCAAAGATTATGATAGAGTGGATTGACACTTCCTTATCAAAGTTTTGAGGCAATTTGGTTTCTCTCAATATTGTATGGATTGGATTATGGGTTGTATCTCTTCAATACCCTACTCAGTTCTTATCAATGGCAGGCCTTCACAATTGTTCCCAGCTTCTAGAGGTATTAGGAAAAGTGACCCCCTTGTTGAGTGGTAATTTTGCCCAATTGCGAAACCACACTCACAGTTAGAATTTTGATTAGAAAACCCTCTCTTTCAAATAAATAGAAATTTCTCCAAGGTTTCTTTTACTTAATGTGTGCATGTATGCTTGTATAAATGTGTCAAATAAGTGCTTGGAATACCTTAGTGCTCTGCAAAATAATTGTTAACAAGGGGCATGTGTTGGTGTTACTTTATTATGCTATGTTATTATTGTTCATGAAACTTAAAAGAAGAATAAATGTGATTGGCCCTCATATGACCATGATGTAGAAGTGAAATTCCTTTTATATTGAAATGTTTTAGATAAATTTTATCTTTCTTTGTTAAGCAAGTTTTAAATAATTTTATCCTTTTATTAAACCTTGCTTTAATCATGAAATAAAAGATTAAAATCTACCTCTAAAATGTGAATCTAAAAAGGGTGAGTGGATTCATTTTATGTTGCTTTGAGCATGAAAGAACGTAAATGTGCATGAGTGATTTTTCAACTGTGATGGCCTTTGAAATGCCATATAAGTTATTCTCCCTTTCATCAGATTGAGATTTTCATAAAGGGGAGGTAACTTATTGCTTTAAATAAAACAACCTTTTTTAAATGCCTTATAAATCATCCCCCTTTGAATGAAATTTTAATTTTCATAAAAGGGAACTAATTTATTGCTTGCAAATAAAAACGTAAAGCCTGAAATTTAAATTTGCTCTCGAAATGTGAAAACATGTAAAACTGAAAACTACGAAATTCCTTTTAAAAATGCGAATTTTAAATAATTTTTAGAATTTTAAATTTCTATTAAAACAAAAATGTCTTTGCTTTAAATGAAACATTAAATATTATTTTAGAGATCCGTGCATTTGTTTTTGGGTTTTTATGCTTTTTATATATTTTACTTTATTTTGAAAACTAAAAAACAATGAAAAGATAGGGTTAGAAAAATAAAAATAAAATGAAACTGAAATAAAACAAATGCTGCAACTTAGAAATCTCCATAAACCCTACAAATATTAGTATCCTACACTAAAACCCATATCAAGGTGACCCATATTCATGCAATCAATTCTTCAAACAGGTGTGATCTTCTAAGGAAAAATACAATATATTGTAAAATAATAAACAGATTAACCGTAAGCATGCATAAAATCTACAAAAATTTCAATATATTAATAGATAATAAAATTTTAATTAGCTCAACAAATGTAGAATACAAACTCCCAATTAGCATTAATGGTGAAACTACCGTTTAGCAAGGTGGAAGGAAAATCTTCAAAACCCATCCAATGCCAACATCTCTGTCTTCATTTCTGCAACCATGTCGAAAAAGTTTCCAACCCCTATTTCTAAATTGGAAATCTATATTTATAACTTTCTTCCCCAAAAAATGTTGCATTTCCATTTTATTACATTTCTTTCGATTTTATTTCAAAAACCCCTCCATTTGGTTTAACACCTCTTTTGTCTCATAGGGTAAATTTTTTCTTTTTTCTTTTGTTTCTTAGCTTCATAACCCCCTTCATCAGGCATCCTCCTCATGCAAGGCTACCCCTATTTTTTCTTTATCTATAATCTTCGATTCTCATTGTTTTATTAAAATACCTTTGAAATGTTGCATCTACACTCTTTTGTCCCTATTCATTTCTTGCATGCAATGTTATGATAACACCCCATGGCCTCGTGCAATCATTTTAGATCATGCATACACATGGTTCAGTAAACCTAGGAAACTAAATGGTCTTCACCTTCTTTTCATACATTTGTGTACCTCTTTGGTGGTAAAATCACCATGTACCACAACACTCGAGTGAAACCCTACCTCGACAATTTCAAGTTTTAAACATTCTTGAAATGTTAGCCATGTGTTTGATAAGGTTGTTCCATCATTTTGTCTATCCCCAACTACACTAGAGCTATCCCAACCTAGTGACATTGTAGAATAACTGATGCAACCTATATCACCATTTGTTTATTTTGCTGCATTTGTAACATATTTTTTAAACTTTATTTCGATGATATTTTGTAACAATGGTGCTTCTAAATGTGTGCACTAATAAAGATAGCGAATAACCATATGTTCTTGTGATTGGTGCTTCACCAAAAAAAACATTATATTAATATATTAACACCATGGTATGAATTATCCCACACGCTCCTTTTGTAACCAGTGTGATCTACCACTGACCGCTCATCTACATATACCTTGGAGTGTGCACCTAGTGACGTGGCCCTAGGTTACATTATTCCATTCAGTCCATTGCCCACATCGTCATGCTCTAGGTCCATCTGTGTCATTGATATGAGTTGGGCAGTATGAGTTAACATTGTACTTAGTCCACATTCACCCTGCCACTACCCTGGTGATCTATATTTATCTCATCCATTCCTACTGCAGTTCGAGTCACTAATTCCAAGTCAACATGTTCAAGTCTATATCACTAGCATGTTAGTGTAAACCATCTCGTGTTGCCTACTACACTATCCTGGTCATCATCAGTAATAGGAGGTCCCATCTATCTGTGTTGTTAAGTCATTATTGTCATATTTTGCATCCATACATCCATTGTCGTGGTTGTTACATGAATAAATCATGTATTACCATCCTCAATGTCACTAAATTTATTGTGGAATCGGGTGTCTACTACATCCATCAATTGGAATTTCTCCATATGGCTATCCTCAGTATACATCCACCAAAACTATCCCTGCATCATTATTGTCTGCTAAATCACTACCAAATGATCCTCCTCCTCATTGCGTAAGTCTTAGTGCATCATCATGTCAATAACCCCCCACGATTTGTGTCCACATGGCTCAATGATGTTTTCTATGTTATTCCACATAGGCTTTATTTAGGATAAGTCGTCTCCTCCATGTGCGTAATCTACATCTTATATGCCATTATGTTTTGCACTCTCCATCTGGTTGTTGATATCAACATCTAAAATTAGCCGCACTGCATACTAGGTGTCAATCCTACATTATTTTTCATGTCAACTCAACTCCATCCATAGTCCATTGTAGACTGATAGAAGCGAGAAGCGTCTATATATAGGTCCACCGATCGAGCCTCATCCAAGTCTTCCAAGCGCATCGAGCCAAAAACCATCGAAGGTGATATCCCCATCCGTGAATTTTGAACCATAATTTATGGCAATACATACTGCATGCACATTCCTTGCTCTATCCATGGTGTGATGTGATTTATCTTGGGTTACATGTCATTTACCTTATTATCTAAAATTTATGCTTTGCCTTTGATTCAACTGTCTGTCGATGACCAATTCTTTTTTGCTTCAAACTAAAGTAATGGGAATCAAACATGACAATCTAGGTAGACATCTTGCATTGCCATATTTGAATTTCCCATGCCCTAGTGTCCACTTCCCTGCTCAACTTCATCATCCAGCCATAATATGCCACGTTACTCATTCAAAGACACTATCATATCACTACTCCGGTTTCAAGTATTCAAAGTTCATGTGTTGCATTCTCCAACACTGTGAGGTTCGCATCAAATGTGAGTTGTTTCCATTGGTCTTGGTCTCTACTTCCTTATCGAGTTTCGCATCACATCATCATGTAAGTGCTCCAATGCCAACCTCATTCTGCATTGTGTCTTCCCTAAAAATACCAACATGTGATATTAAAATAAAACAAAATTAAAAAAGAAAAACATTAAAGTGAAATAAACTTTCTAAAAAACTAGCAAAAATAAAACATAACAAACAAACAACCAAGCTAATATGTATATATATGTATAAACATGCATTTTATTATTGATACTTTTTTTTTTTTTCTTTTTCTTTTGATTAACTTTAATTTAAGTCTATTTTAGTTTTTATATATATATATATATATATATATATATATATATATATATATATATATATATCAACATATAATATATATAACTAAAATAGACTTAAAGTTAATCAAAAAGAAAAAAAATATATATATCAATAATAAAATGCATGTTTATATATATATATATATATGTGTGTGTGTGTGTACATATGTATATACATATATGTATGTATGTATGTTTTATTTAATTTTTTTTTTTTACTTTTTTATTTAAGAATGTGATTTAATAAAAGGTTCAAATAAATTCAATTGAAACCACGATAAGAAAAAAATAAGACTAATATTTAAAGCTAAAACAAAAAAATCCTAACTCAAAACATTAAAAATAATACTCCAAACTAAGCATTAAACCTAAACACCCAAAATACTTCCAAACAAACCAAAATGAGACCTTATCCCAACCAATAACCTATATTACAAGGTCATGGGTAGGGATTTATCAAAGATATCACTCAAATAAGACCAAAAACTCAAAAATTAAAGGTGGGTCCCCAAATTTGGGGCTAGTTGTGGAATAGCCACAAAAAATGGTGACTCTTCTAGGGAATTCTACTAAGAATTTCAGATGAATAACCTAGAATCTCCGGTTTTGAAACCCAACATACTGAAAATGAGAAACAAAACTTAGTTGAAACAATGGTGAAAGTGTTTTTATTCTGGCATTCTTGACACTATTCAGAATTTGTCACATGATTCGCATTTAGTCTATATAAAATACTACTCATAAAAGTGTGCCTTTGCATTGATCCACATCCAGTCAGGCATTTATAGCCCTAATGGAGATGCCTTACTCACCCAGGTGTTAGATTAATCTTGCATTTTCTTCTTTTGTAAACATTGCCCCACTGCCAACCAGGTGTCTATAGCCCCAATGGAGATGCTCTAAGCCATAAGATTGATTTGGTTCTCTTTTTTTTATTATTATTCATCATTGTGTTGCTTTATCACCTACCATCTGGTTTAGAGATCAAGTAATGTTAAATATTGAGTATATAAAATATTTTCACCTTAATTTGCAAACCAAATAACTTCATCTTTCAAGATTCCAAGAATGCCCCTTAATATGATGTGTTCATGTGTAGCTTTAGCAAAAGGATTCATTGTTCCAAAATTTATTATCTTAATCCCAAGATCCAAGAATTCTTTTTTCTTGATCCGCATGAGAGGTGATTCACCCTTTATGGCAAAGGAACACAAAAAATATTAAGAGGCCATTAGTAGCTACCACAAAACATAACCTCAAAACAGAGGGATCAACCTCAAAATGCAAAAATCATAAACCAAAACTTGGAAACAAACCCAAAACCTTATCTAATGCAAACTTGACAAGAAAACAAACACAAAATTCACCAAACCAAAAATTAGAAACAATGCCCAAAATAAGAACCAAAACAAAAACACAAAAAACAAACTTATATACAATAGTAGACAATATGGTCCAAATTTTGGGCTATCACTTCCCCGGATCCCAAACATGATTAGCACCCTTTAAAAGATAGATATCATTATATGCATGCCAACCTTTATAGAAATTCAACCAAAGTAATATTAGGCCAATTAAAACAACTCTCATTTTACCTCTATCACCCACCAATTTGATTCAGGAGTGTTAGCAATTTCATGGTGAGCATTTGATTCATTGAACTTGCCAGTGAATACATGATGTTCAAGTATATTTTGCTTGTTCAATAATATGTAAATTTTAAAATCAGATTCATTTTCACAAGCATGTAGGATTTCCTTCAAATAGGAGGCTATTTATGAAAATTTTAAAGTAAATTCATCATCCATGTCTTTAGGCCAATCATACTCATGCAACAATTTACAAGCATCTAGGATATCTACTAAATGAGGATCATTATAAGATTTTATCCTAGATTACATTATCAATTGTTGATGAACCTGATTCAATAATGCAAGCACATATACTTCTATTTCATTTGACAAAGCAATCTCATTAGTGGTGTGAGTAGAAATCCACTCTAATTTGTTATCAACCTCCAAGTGTATTTTATCATAAATAACATGTGAATCCAACATAGAATTAGGTAAACTTTTACCTAGAGTTTGGATAGTTGAATACAAAGGATGAGATTCTACTTTTTGTACCCCTTCATTTACCATAACTTGATGAATGTTTGTGCCTTCTTCCTCATGGTTTCTAACATCATCATCTTGTAGCCTTTTATCTTCGTTAATGACCTATTTTTCAAAAACACCAAAATTAGACACCCAAACAAAAGTATGTCCATCCTTTTCAAATATTAAATTTCATTGATCAAGAGGTATGTTATTTTCTAATGGTGTACATATTTCAGCATCCTGCATATCAAGCGAAATAAAAATTTCATCAATAGAAACATGAGAAATGAATAATTTCTCATATCTTACCCAACCATTATGATAATAATTTTCTAAGGATAAGAGATAAAATTGTATCATGTCTTTGACAGATGTGATTCTCTGATTGTATAGGAATTATAGGCCCTTCGTGTAAGATAGAAACTTTAGTGTATTGCATATCAAATGAAGAAAATAATTTATCATAAGGCATAAAAGAAACATATTATTCATATTTTCCCAACCATCATAATAATTATCTTTTGAAATCAAAGGATGATATTCTATCAAGTCTTCTGCATAATCTTCATATTCATCTATTGATTCTCCTTCCTCAATTTCAAAAAATTCATCTTCCTTAGATTCATCCTCTTCAATTTTGAAAAATTCCTCTTCCTCAGATTCATATTTTGGTAGGTCAAGGGTTTCTTCAGTGGGATCAATTCTTGTATTCAACTTTCTATAGTTGTCCCAATCCTCCTTTGTAAATAGTGACCCTAAGCCAATCTCTATATTTTGATTAACTTGATCATCACGATCCTCATTGATGGGCATTGACCTTGAGACTTGCACCTCCTCTTGGATGATATCTAAGGTGGTTGTAATATGTGTACATTCAAATTTATCCCCTTGATGGCTCACATTATACCTCATTAAATTCAAGGGTGCTATATTAGATGGTTGGAATCCATAGCTCCTGAAAAATAGTTCATCATAGGAGAAGGTGGTTCCTCAATTAGATTCATTGGTAGCATTTGATTGTGAGCCTTAGGGTTGAGCAATGATAATCGACCCACATCCATACCTTTTGAAATCCACTATTGTTCTATTGTTATTGCCTCACTATAGGCTCTAGGCAAGGATGGCTCTTTAAGAATTCTCCCTAGAAATGTAGAAGTAAATGGGTCTAAGGCTTCTAGGTACACTTGGATGGCTTCTTCTTCTGAAATGATGTAATGAATCTCCATATCAGTGTACAACCTATGGAATCTATCATTAAATTAGCTTGTGGACTCATTAGGTTCTTTACAAACAAAAATTAATTGATTTAATATCCTATTCGGATAAATCAATTTTCTAAATTGTTTGATAAATGTTACCTCTAATTAATCCCAAGAGGTGATAGAACCTACAGGTAAACCAAGATACCAATCATAAGCAAATTTCTATAATGTGGATGGAAACATCCTATAAATAACATCTTAATGTATAATTTGCAAATGAATTAAAATGTTTTTATATGCCTCAACATGATCCTCAACCAGTTCTATTCCATCATGCGTAAACTTAGGTAAATTACACATAAGATATATAGGCATATGATGTGAATGCCCATGTATGTTTAAAGGACTACTTGAGAACATTAAATATTGTAACTTTAGAATCAATTTTGTTAGTCAAATAAATATATCTTGCAAAGAAGGATGAAATAACTAACAATTTTTCAAATGGTTAGACAAATAAATTATCATGTTCATCCATTGTAATGCATGAATTAAACCATAGTAACAAAGAACATTCTCCAATTTGCAAAAGGGTTAGCATCAATGCATTATCAATTAAAAGACCTTCAAATAAATGAATGTGACCAAAAAAACCTCATTAATCAAGACCAATGCCTTCCAATAACACTTGCATGTAACATGAACAATTTAGCATAAAAATTTATTATGCTATGCTATGTTACTATGCCTTCCAATAACAGGGGCCTGTGCTGGTGTTACTTTATTATGCTATGCTATTATTGTTTATGAAACTTAAAAGGAGGATAAATGTGATTGGCCCTCATATGATCATTATGTAGAAGTGAAAATCCTTTTATCTTGAAATGTTTTAGATAGATTTTATCTTTTTTTGCTAAGCAAGTTTTAATCAATTTTATCTTTTTATTAACCCTTGCTTCAAGCATGAAATAAAATATTAAAATCTACCTCTTAAATGTGAATCTAAAAAGGGTGAGTGGATTCATCTTATGTTGCTTCAAGCGTAAAAGAATGTAAATGTGCATGAGTAAATTTTCAATTGTGATGGCCTTTGAAATGACATATAAGTTATTCTCTCTTTCATGAAATTGAGATTTTCATAAAGGGAAGGTAACTTGTTGATTTAAAGAAAACAACCTTTTACCCAGGTGTTCTAGGTGAGTTGGAGAGGAGAGGGCAATCCTCCAAGGGAGGTCCCAAGTTCGAATATCCACCCTACCAAAAAGTTGAATTGGGTACCCAAAATCCAATTGATAATGTTGGTGTGGGCAGGGCTAGGTGCAACCCCTGGGTGACTTTGACGGTGTAGAACCCCCTGTTCATGGTCTCTTAGACCAAGGCGGCCCCGCAAGGGGTTTTTCGCTTAAAAAAAAAAAAAATCTTTTTTAAATGCCTTATAAATCATCTCCCTTTGAATAAAATTGTAATTTTCATAAAGGGGAACTAATTTATTGCTTGCAAACAAAAACGTAAAGCCTGAAATCTAAATCTGCTCTTGAAATGTGAAAACATGTAAAACTGGAAATTGCAAAATTCCTTTTAAAAATGTGAATTTTAAATAATTTTTAGAATTTCAAATTTCTATTAAAACAAAAATGTCTTTGTTTTAAATAGAACATTAAATCTTATTTTAGATATTCATGCATATTTTTTGGGTTTTTATGTTTTTTATATTTTTTATTTTATTTTGAAAACTTAAAAAAATGAAAAGACAGGGTTAGAAAAATAAAAATAAAATGAAACTAAAATAAAATAAATGTTGCAACTTAGAAATCTCCATAAACCCTACAAATATTAGTATCCTGCATGAAAAACCATATTAAGGTGATCCATATTCATGCAATTAAGCCTTTAAATAGGTGTGATCTTCTAAGGAAAAATACAATATATTGTAAAATAACAAACAGATTAACCATAAGCATGCATAAAATCTGCAAAAATTTCAATATATTGACAGATAACAGATTTTAAATTAGCTCAAAAAATGCAGAATACAAACTCCCATTTGGCATTAATGGTGAAACTACAGTCCAACGAGGTGGAAGGAAAATATTCAAAACTAGTCCAATGCCAACATCTCTATCTTTATTTCTACAACCATGTCCAAAAAGTTTCCAACCCTTGTTTCTGCATTGGAAATCTATATTTATAACTTTCTTCCCCCAAAAATGCTTCCTTTCCATCTTACTGTGTTTCTTTCAATTTTCTTTTGAAAACCCCTCCATTTGGTT